>CM019236.1:41654303-41701949 GCA_009741485.1 Malurus cyaneus samueli
TCTCAGACCCACCCACTGTATGTGGGTGTATGTATACACATATTTCACTTCCAGTTTGCATCTAGATGCAGTGCTATTGTTAAGCAGTAATTAAATTACCACCCTCTTCTGAGAGGAAAAAGGGGAAGCTGAAAGAATTTGCAGTCCGTGTAAAAAGCCATGACGGTTCTATTCCTGTGTCAGAGTTAACCAATGGATTGATCTGGTCACAGAATTAGTATTTAATCTACTACTACTGCTACAACACTATGCATAACTTACAAATTGTTTTCCAGTTTTCTAGATTTTAATAATTGTGTTTTAGAAGCTGTTAACTGCCATATACATATGTGGTTTTTTTTGTTTGTTTTGGGTTTTTTTTTGTTGTGCTTTGGTTTTTTTTTTATTTTTTTTTGTTTGGTTGTTTTTTTCTGTTTTGGGGGGGTTTGTTTTATTATTTTTTATTATTTTTTTTATTTAAGAATGCACATCCTAAATATATTACAGGACTGGTTTTATATTACATATTTATACCTGTCAAGTCAGTGACACAGCTTAGACTATGATATGACTCAGCTGAAGGAAATGAGCAAAATCTTCTCAGATTTTTAGTTCATGAAGGATACCAGACAAACACATTTCGATTCCCAGCTGCTTAAGTTGGAGTCTGGCTAGTCAGTGTGTAAGGCAGGACACAAACGTTTTTTGATAGCCCCTTCCAGTTTGGCTGAATTCAGAATTTTTTTCTCAAAATCTTAAGTAATGGTTATAGTTATTTTTAAAAAGAGTCAATAACCTCAAAATGCATGTCCCTCTCAGTATCAGTGTTACATTTTATTTGTGATGAGGTTTGCCCTTCCACCTTGCCCTGTCTCTTTGTTGACTGGCATAGACAGATGCCTGAGATTTTGCTGTTTTCCACAGTTCAGGAGTGCTCAGAGCAGTGCCTGTGGATTGTTTTGTTTCAGTGAGGAAACAGGACACGGATTCTGTTATGTTAACAAAACGGTAGGAATAATTACATCTGTTCATAGTTAATACACTGTCCCGCTGGCCTGTATTCACAGGACTTAAATTTGTAAATCTACCTTCTCAAGGGGTATAAAACCACGGCTTGCAATGGTAAGTGCTGGATATGTGCAAACCTTGTTGATGCTCAGTAAAGTGCCTTCATGGACAATAAAGTAGCAGCCACACTCGACAAATGTTATGGGCATTTATAAACCATGTATTCAAAATCTGATGTCCTGCACATGCATAAATATTGCTGTTTGTTTCTGTTGGTCTGCTAGTATGACTTTTTTCTACATATAAGTTTATTTTCCAGTTTAAACAGGTTTTCATCTGTCTTTTAGGACTTTGGTTGTGATGTTTTGAGGTTATATAGTAAAGAAGTTACCTTCTTCAGCAAATTCCTATTTTCCTGATGTTTTTGCTTAACCATAGTTAATTTACTACAACAGAGATATTTTTCCTCAATGAGATATGAATTCTGAGTCTTTCTGACCATTTATTTGCTGGCAGAAGGCAATTGTAACTTTCAGAAACTTGCAGAAAACCTGCAAGAGGCTAAGATTAGGCAGACACCAACCTCACTCCTGATTACTATCCCTGCTTATCAGGGACACACAGAGAGTCTTAAACATCATGTAGCACCTCTGAGTCAACACTCTGACTGTGGTGATCTTGTTTCTAAGGGGAAAGCATTGGTGAATACTATTAACCGGTATTTCTTCACATTTTTAACAATCTAGGGAAAAGGAAGAGCACTGTTTATGTGATAGCAAAATTGGAATTGAATGCCTTTAATTATACTGCTGTAAAACAAAGATGACATGACAGGGATGTGAGACTTCTGATTTTCCCTTTGTATTTCTTTGAACTTTTCTGGTTTTGGCTGATAGCTTGCTGTTCAGCTGCAATATGGATATCTGCACATAAAATTGTACTAAATGGAAATTATGTTTTCATATATTCTCTTTCATATACTCAGCTCATGAATTTTACATATGCATGAAGTGCAGAGTAGTGGAGAGCACCTGAAGAATATAAAGTATTTCAGATGCATCTGTAGGTGCAAACACAAGAACTGTAGGAGGACTGTTTTCTGCTGATAAAACAAACAAAGCACATGAGTCTGGCTTTCAGGAGCTGTTACCTTGATGACTTTGCTTTGAATAGCAATGGATGGCTCTCAGGTAGGTCTGAAATCAGATAAAAAACAAGCTTCTATAAACAGAAGAAATTGGAACCTTTTTTCAGTTAATTATCTAATAAAGAGTTGTTAGAGGGAGGAAAGTGGGCTGTGGGCTTTCAGATGATGTCAAACATAGTATATAAATATTTTCCCTAAATTTTTGATGGTTTAGGTAGGCTTAGTGACAACCTGTGAAATTAGAAAAGCTTTAAAGGTCTAAAATTCTTAATGTGAAGCGGTTTCACAGGGAACTGAGCTAATCAAGCTCACTTATTCCCTTTACCTTACATGTTTTGCTTAGGAGCAGATTCTTAAAAAGAAAAGGTAGTAAGTTTACACAAATATGTATAAATTAGAGAATCATGGTGGCATCACCTATATTAAAAGGATTGCAAGGGACAGAGCTTCAACATTCACTTGGGGCATCCTGCTGGAGAAACTGTGGATTTACTCATCTGTCAGAGGACCTAAAAAAATCCTCTTCCTAAGAAGCCCAAGTGTGTTGTGGACTGGGAACCAGGTCTCAGTGGGACAATGTTTGTGGTGCACTTGATAGGGGTAAAAACGCTTTAGCTCACTGGGGCTGATTGCTCAGCTGCCTCTTGGGCTACATTAGTGGAATTAGGCACATCTCAGAGCTACTTCAGTTCCTTTTTCACCTGTGTCTAATGTTGGTTTAAGCTTGTTGTAACTGAACTGGGAAATAGTTACAGAATTTTTCAAAGTGTCTTCTTCTGTTTTTCCTCACGGCTCTCATTTCAGATAAAGTAGTCTGTTTAACACTATTTGTTGTCCATCTGGTTTGCTTCATGGTATTTTCTTACACTGCTGTGAAGTTCTAGCTTAAAATGGTAACTTGTAACCAAAATATGGAGTTAACTATTAATTTCCATCGGTATGAAGTAGAAGGTTAATGATCATTTTATGTGCACAGAAAAAGTGTGAGGGTTTTGCATATCAAAACATTATCAGTGCTTATTTTTCTTCAACAATGGAGTGAAAACTAGTTAGAAATCTCAGGTTGCCACGAAAAATGTATATCCCAACTTTCAGATTATAATCCTTGATTTAAACTACTTGATAATTTTTCTATGCTGTAATGTAGTTAACAGAATGTTAAAAGATAAGTAATCAAGTCACTTTGATGAAATACTTAAAAACATAAATGGGTTTCAACAGAGGCTGAAGGTTTGAAATGCAGTTCTGTTTGCATTTATCACACAGTTTCTGTGCTAGCCATGAATTTTTAATTTTCATTGATAAGTATTCACACTTCACACTTTTTTTTAAACTTCAAAATTGACATACATCACATTTGTCAAGATTTTCAGCATTACAAAGCACACCTGACCCAAGATTCAGGGGCTAGACTTCAATGCACAGAAGGTGCCATGCACAATTCTTGCTGCAGCAGCAAGACTAGAACATTCATGGTTTCACTTTAACCACTAGTTGCAGATTGGCTGTGAATGCCCAGTGGATAATTCCTATTAACTCCACCTATTAAGAAAAATAGCAGGATAACAATGCTTTTGTAAATCCATGTTTTTGAGCTCTATTCCTTGGTAAGATTTCAAACTCTGCTGCTTTGACAGAACAGTGGCTTGAATTGAGGTGGAACTTTTGAATAACTCATTTCGTACTGCAGCAGATTAGATAAACATTGTCCCTTCAGTTGTGGAAGATACTGATGCAGAACTTGAGAGATTCTGATTTCCTTCAGACTCCTGACATCAGACAATCAGCTTAGATTTTGTGATCCCATAACTATGCCAACCTGGAAAAACACATTATTGATTCTTCCTAGGTGGACAGACTAATGTGTGAATGTTTGACTCAGGAAAGTTAAATTAAAACCTCTGTGCAATGAAAGGCCTTCCTTGCAGAACAGTGGATATAGGTGCTGTGTAGTGGCTTTGAGTTTTCAAGTAAGATGTTGTGACTGATAAGTGTGTCCCAAGAAGCCCAGCAAGCATCATGTAACTTCAGCAATCTGATCATGTTGAGGCATATCAATATTATGTCCAATGCTGCTCTGGAAAGACATTGTTTAGGATGAGAAATTGTTCCTTACGTTTCTGTTCAGGATCTACAGAAAGGTCCTGCTGTTTTGTGAAAGATCCAAGGGCTTCTGTTTCCTGACCCCATATGCTTATGGTAAAACACATACAAACTGGGTGTATTTCAAGTCAGCTAAGAAACAGTCTCTCCCTTGAAAAGTGAAATACATATTTCTGCATGAATACGTGGGGGTGATGGTAACTGATTAAAAATGCAATGTCCAGTGTTCTGCAAATCTCAAGGATGACAACACATGCAAACAATTAGAATGAATTGTCAGTAGTTCCATCCTATGTGAATTGGAGCTGATAAAATAAACTTTGTGTCTTAGTTTGCTATCTGCTTTTGAAATGCATTCCCTTCTGCCCCTAGGAACAAAAAAAAACCCCATGAAATATTCATCACTAAAGAGGCAGTATGAAGGGAACAAGGAAGTATGATGAAAAGGTGCAACTGGTAGCACTATTACTGCGGGGAAGAAAATAAAAAGACTGATATAAAGTGAGAACAGAGTTAATTCCCTTATCTTCTGAGGTGACAGCCTTCTGCAAAAGATGTTATTTTTTTCTATGAAATATTAAACAAGTCTGCTCCCCAGCAAGATCACTGCAACTCTGAAGAGGAAGGAGAGGTAGAAAGCTCTGATGGTTTGCTCTAGGAACTTGTTAATTGTAGTCTAATTCTCTGAAAAATCCTTCTGCAGGATTTTTGGGAAGTCCCAGAGGTGTACTTGGTACACGGCACTTTAAACAAGAACTTTTTCTTTTTTTTTTATTTTTATTTTTTTCTTTGACTGGTATCAAGTCTACTGCAAAGGATAAACTTCAAGGAACAAACAGGCAAACCAGTGCTTTAAATGCAGTCAAGGCAGTAATTTCTTAGATATGTTGTGAGAACATATGGTTGTCCAAATGTGCCTGTACTTAGGTTGCATATGATACAGCATACATCAGTGATCCATTGTTTGTATCACTGACTGTAGGAGATATCTATGAAGTTTGGAGCGCGTGTGGCCAGCCTGTAGCTGATTAGCTCTAAGGCTTGCTGACCACAGCGAAGCTAATCTTAACAAGCAGACATACAGGCAGTCCCTGCCTTTTTTTTTTAAGGCTTCTTATCGACCCCCCTTTTTCTGATGCAATACCCTCAGTAGCTTACAATATACAGCCCTTATCAAGATGTGTTTTTTAAAATGACCAATGAGAAGTCTCCACTTAGAATATTCATGCTCTTCATTAGAGTGGTTATAAAAAAGCGTGTTCAATTTCAATAAAGTGGGTTCAGCGGATCCTCTCCTCGTGGTCTGTGTGCTGTTCTCCCTGCGCCTCCAGAACTGACCCTGTACCTATCACAGGGCAGAAAAGTGGCCTCTGACCACTGACTCGTGGTCAGTGCTGAGAAATAGAGGTTCAGTGGAAAAGTGCCCATTTGGCAAGAGGTAAGGAAGGCTTGCCAGTTCTCAGATTGCCCCTTCTCAGCAGGGAGCTCCAGCCACGTTAAAAATCTCAACATGTGATGTGTATCAGCAGAAGCTTTTTCCAGGCTCCAAGTGAGATACACAGAATGTTTTCTCTGTTCCTTTCTTCCTCTCACTTTCCTGTCTGTAACACAAATGTTTCTGCTGTATTCTGTCCTGCTGTGGCTGTGTTCAATACTGCTGCTATAAAAAGAAAACTTAGGCTTGGTTTGGTTAACCTGGGTAGCTCTACATGCTGGAATGGGTGAACCTAATTCTCACCACAGGCATCAGGAGGGATTACTGATATCATTTTACAGCTGGAGGAAAAGAGACAGGAACACTGAAATACTTTATTCACAGCCAAAAATGAATCAGAGAAGAGATGAAAGGCCTTGGAAGCTCCTGTCCTCCTTAAAATTAGTTAGAGAATTACTTTTTTTAGCCAATGTTTCAAACCCATTCTTTTTTTCTTCCATCACGGGTGAAATTTTCTCCAGTACCACAAATCCTAATGGCTGGAGAAGGATCCCTATGTCTGGGATAATGCAGACTCAGTTAGAATTCCTGAACCCTGTTTTAAGGCAAGATCCTGAATACTCCAAGCTGTTGATCCTCCCCTTTATATTTTATTCTTCTTCTGCATTTTGTATGAAGTTAGACCAGACAATTGGACTTTCTCCTGCTCAAACCACTGAGCCAGAGATTTGAGTTTATATCCCTGCTCTAGATTCTCTAGATTGAGTAGATGTGAGTGTGGACTTCCACATCACTTTGAAAGAGGTTTCTCAGGAGAAAAGTTATTCTGAAGTGCCGCAACTGCCTGGAAATGTTTTGAAGGATTTCCTTTCCTCTGTGCTGAAATTAAGTTTTCAGCAGAGCAGAGTTCAGTGAACACTTCTGTGAGGAGCAGAATGGATCGAAAATTAATCTGTTTCTGTTGTAGTGTTCAAAATAACACATACTCCAATGCACATTTCTAAGAGTATGCTTATCCAAACACACTTTATTTTGAAAAAAAAGTAAAAATGGGGCTATTGCTATTCTTTCTGGCCACAAAGTAAAAAAAAAAAAAAACAAGGTAGTTTATCTTTGAGTTTTCTTTTATTTTTTTTAACAATTTTTAAAAAATGACACTGTTGTGTCTCCATGTGGTTTTTTGTATAATTAGATGATTATTAAAATGTCTTTAGGGTTAAAATGTGCTTTTGAATATCTTTGAAATTGAATGTATTTAAGTAGCAATTTGATACGCACTGAAATTTGAAAAGATTGTTTGAATCTTTGTAGAGCTGAGTTTTGAAATGTCTTAGGTAAAAGTGTGACTGTACCTGACTGGGTGTGTTTCATGCTGCAGGGCACTTTGACAGGATTGTTGCATTTCAAAGTGCCTTTCAGAGATCTCAGTGAAGAAGACAGCAATTTGCTTCTGTAAAGCCAAAAACCTCAAAGGACCTCTAACTTAAAAATAAAAAAAAAAAAAAAAAAAAAAAAATTGATGGTATTGTATTATGTGCACAGAGCACAGCAACTCCACAGCAACCTACATAAGATAGAGATGAATAAGACAATTTAGCAGGAAATATGACAGCAGGTGACACCAATCCTTGTAAAGCTTTTAGGAATGGATTGAAGTTTTAGGACAGATTCTGTACAGCAGATGTTTCTTATTTTTCACTCTTGTTTACATGAGCAAGGCACTCCTCCAGCCTATTAGCCACAGAAACACAGGACAGTTTTAGTTGGAAAGCACCACTACACCACACTTGGCCTTAGCTCCTGCTCAAAGTGCATTTGGTTAGATGGGGCTAAACTTCTCGCTTGCTTCCAAAAATATCCCCTTTCCAAAAGAACCAAAGGATTCACCTCCTCTTCTGCAGAAGACAGAGCATATTTTGCATGGACCCAGTTGGGATGATGCTTCATTTCCCTGTCTATTTTACATTACCTGTTCTTTACATATTATCTAAGACAGTATAGGATATATGTTGAAGAATGGTAACATACTACTTTGTAATATTGTATAAAGAAATGCTCCTCACAGGAGACATCAGGTTTTCTCATTTTGGAGCTACCTCAGTTAAAAAATTAATAAAAAGCATTTTATCCCCAACTTGATATGGAAACTTTCTTTGCAGACTGAAGAAGCTTTATTTGTTTTCTACATTCTTTTGCCTAGTACTGACCTAATTAGCAGAGAAGTACTATCTTTCAGCAGCAGTTGTCACAGTTAAATCCCAAATATAGGTAGCAAGGTTCTGGTGCTCACCTATGCCTCACTTCTGAGTCTAGTATGATACTTGGTACTGTTCCAGCTCAGACCAGGGCTGGAACAGGAAACCAAGTTTGATTATTTGGCAAAATAGTCACTACTAAAACAACAATGAAAAAACCAACAGACCAAAAATCATTTACCGCATGAAGAGAGTTCAGTTTTTTGATGTTTGTATTTACTAACTAAATACCAGTTTCGTTGTGAATGCTTGAAAAATTAATATTCTGTATGCCTTAAAAGTTAAAATTAGTACTGCAAAAATTCTTTGTACAAATAGATCCAAACCCAGCTCTCTTAATTTCCCATGGAAAGGAATGATGCAAATGAAAAGCCATTAATACTGGCTGCAACCACTGCAGAATGGATCTTGAGCTTGGCTGCCACAGCTCAGATGCAATATGCTGGGGGGCACAATAATGTGCAGAACTCCCCAAGGTGTAGTTTCTATTTGCAGTCATGGGTTGTCACAGCTTCTTCCTGTATCCTTTCTTTTAAAAGTGTTCTCAACTAACTTGGATCAGTCTGAGAATGTGGGCACACCTAGGCAGTTGTTGACTAGGTCAGAATGGAAAACATTAACTCTTTGGTGAAATAGGAAATTGAGTATCTGAGGAACTACTGAGATAATATTTCATAGCCTGTTATCTGAGCTGAAATCAGGAGGACTTTGTGTTGAGTGCTTCAAACAATTTCTTGAAAGGCTGGCAATATTTGCCAATAAGCCACTTCTTTTTCTTTCTTTTTTCTTTAATTTTAAGAAGTGGCTGCCTGATGCCGAAAGGGGAGTTAGTTACAGATTCACATTTTCACAGAAGTAAACTGCTGTGTTTTTATCCATCCCTGCTTTAATGAACTAAATTCTCTAGCAGTCCCTTATGGCAATAAACCAGATAGAAACAATAATTTGCATATCTTAGGAGAACAACACATGGTCTATTCAGAGGTAGAGGGGAAAACTACTGAATATTATACATAAATAACTATGTTTTAACATGTAGTAGACACCAATTGTTTAATTTTATTTAGTTACCTATTTATTGATTTCTATTACACACTACCTTAAAGTAGTACAGATATCTGAGACATTTTTGAATGAATGAAAAAGTATGAGGACCCTTAGTAGCTTGAAACATACACAAATTTAGTTGCTTTTTAAATGTTAATTGCTGTGAATTGTTAACTACAAAAAGTAAAATAATACCACTGATTTTCAAAATACACAGTTGTGATTATCGGTAATTGGTTCAACTGCTCATGTTTCCAAATGACACAATTATTAATAGAATCATAGAGCCATAGAATGGTTTGGGATTAAAGGGACCATGAAGATAATTTAGTTCCAGCCTCTGTGCCAGGGAGGAGATATCTTCCAGCAGACCAGTTTTTTACAACGCTATCCAGCCTGATCTTCATCACTTCCAGGAATGGGGCAGCCACAGCTTCTCTGGGCAACCTGTTCCAGGAGCTCTTCACCCTCAAAATAAAGAATTTCTCCCTCATATCTACCATAAACCTGCTCTGAGAGTTTGGAGTTATTCCTCCTTGTCATGTCACTATATGTTCTAGTAAAAGGTCTCTCTTTGTCTTTTTGCAGGCTCCCTTTGGAAGGAAATTTGCACTTAGGTCACTCCAAAGCCTTCTCTTTTCCAGGCTCAACATTCCCAATTGTCTCAGCCCATGGCTGGGTCATGTCCAGCCTCCACCCACAGCACCCCCAAGTCCTTCTCCCCAGGGCTGCTCTGATCTGTCCATCCCCAGCCTGTGCTGGGACCGGGGGTTGCTCTGACCCAGGTGCAGCTCCTTGCACTTGGTCTTGTTAAACCTCCTGAGGTTCCCACGCACCCACTTCCCAAGCTCGTCCAGGTCCCTCTGGGTGGCATCTCATCCTTCAGGTATGTCCACCATTCATTTGATGTCTCTGAAAATTTGCTGAGGGTCCACTTGATCCCTTCTTCTGTGTCATTGATGAAGTTATTAAATAATACTGATCCCAGGATGGACTTGTCACTTGTCACTGATGTTCATCAGGACTTTGAGCCATTGACCACTGGTCTTCTGGGTGCAACATCTTCTGAGTTGATTTATTTTGCAGCTTAGAAATACATTTGTCCATGGAATTGCATGTGATAAAACAGGTATTAACAACAATCATTTTAGCTCTAGATTTCACTGTATTCTAAATTAGTCATAGCTCTAGTGTCTGACATTTATTTTCTTTAAACTTCAGCCTTTAGAAAAGTGAAATTTCTCTCAGACAGGAGTTTGTTTTACATTTAAAATGTGCTTGGGGATAGTGACTGCAGTCTGATGAATTATTACAGGTTTTAGATGTTTTTGTCTAATTCAAATATGACCAAGTTTGACAGCTACAAAAAGTCTCAGCTGACTATTATTGGCAAGCACTTTTAATTTTTGTTTGTTTATTTGGCTTGGGGGTTGGTAGGATTCTTGGGTTTTTTTCTGTTTTGTGGTTTATTTCATCTCTTTTTTTTGTCCTTTTACCAGTGTGAAGCATCACCGAAAGGCTTTCTTAGTCTTAATTTATGCAGAAAGGAAAGTTATAACATAGTGTTTGTTATCAGCACTTGGTTGTAAGGAGATGACCTGAAATCAAACTGAGAGGTGCCTTTCTGGTCTGAGTGAGCCATTCTAATCCTGTGGGAGCCATCTGCTAGTAGGTGAACACAGTGAAACAAGGAAGCCTTGTGGTATTTCCTTGGTAAACTAATAATTTCTCAGCAGAAATGCTTACAGTGTTCGAATAATCATTTACATGAGGGCTGAAATGTGTGCTCTGTACGACTGCTGCAATGGTGAGGCTGCCTGGGGATGTTTTGTGCAGGGTGGGTGGGTTTACAGTTTGGACTGACATGAGTCCTAGCTCTATGAATACTTTTGTAAGGGAAGCCTTGGTTCTGGCAAATCAGTAACTATGGAAAGATTCCTCCACAGCTGGGGGCTAGATCAGTATGTGCCAAAAAAATATAGCTGTCACACAAATATGACTGTAAGTCGATCGCCTTACTCCATAAATAGCAGGCAGCCCAGAGTCCATTGAGATCTCCTACATGGCAGCAATCTACATGCCAGGATAACTCCTTGAGTAGGGGTGCCTCTCAGGATTACTCCTGGTAGCTGTGAGATTCTGAGATTCCTTGCTGCAACAAATTCTTTATAAGTAATTTCTAACATGCTACACATCAAAATTTTAGCTAAGTGATATAAAGAATTATATGTATAATGCTTTAGACATGAACCATTGACCACATCTAGCACTAATTGTGCATGTAGACTCACTGAGAGTTTTCCCTGACCCTGTCCTCTCTACAGCAAATGTTTAAGTGTGTCAAAATAGCTTTCAGGTTCTTCTGAATAAAGAGTTAAAACTCTTGATTTTTCTCCTTCCCACTGTGTGTAGCTACATGTATAGTGTTAGGCTTACAAAACACAATACTGGCAAAATGGGATGAAAGAATTCTGGAATAGGAGACTCTGTGAGAGAAATGTTCATATTTTGACTTTTGTTAGTATCTTAACATATTTTATATGTGATTAAAAGCAAAAAAAGAAAAGCAACAGTCTTATTGGATCTCTTCCTGCTGGGAGTACTTGTCAAGCGCTAATGTGGTTGGCTGCCTTTTTAGAAGGCAGAAAAAAAATTTTTGGAAACACTGTTTTGTTTCACCATAGGCAAACCATGACTATAGGAAAGTAATATTATGTCAGAACGTAAAGAAAACAACAGTCTCGGTAAATTAATATCAACTGTGATGGCCCTCTCTCTTTTGTAATCTCTCTGTTGATAACACTAACAGCCTAATAGAATGTGTGGTCTTGCGATACATGTTCATCAGGATCTAGCTGAAAGCTGAATAGCTGGAAGGGATGGAAATTAAGAGATGGTATTCTGCTGTCTGGCTCTTCCCCATTGGTCCTGAAGAAATCATTCATTTGTTCGGGTCATGGAAACAGAGGTGGTAAAATTCAACTGGGTCCAGTGGGACAGGACAGTGTTCACTGGCTATGCCTCACTTAGGGAGTTTTGTTGAGAGTGTGTCACCATTTCATTTATTTTATTTTTTTATTATTTATTTATTTTATTTGATTTTATTTTAATTTATTTTTTTTATTTTAATCTTCTGGTCTATTTGGTTTATTTTATTTTAGTGTTAATTCTTCTTGTCTAGTTTTGGTTTGGTTGTTTTGACTAAATAGGCCAGTGAATTTGATAGGCGTGAACAATTCAGCCTTGAAACAGTTGATACAAGGGTTAGAGGATTTGTATGGATTTAATGGTCAGCCTAATCTTAGAAAAACAACTGCACTCACTTCTTCAGAAAATGCAGTTCTGAGGATTTTGTTTTGGTTTGGAACTCAATCAAGTCTTTAAGCAGCTTTACCTGAGTATCTCTATGCCAGCGGTATTGTAGATTCATACTTAGAAAACAGACCAAGTCCACTAACATGCAAAAAAGTGTTGTAACAGGAAAGTATTAGCTGGTTGTCTAGATGAGAGACAGGTGAGTTCTGATTAATCACACCATTTTTATCCTTGGGTTTGCAGCAAGGCCTGTTGATGAAGCAAGGACAAGCCAAGTGCACTGTGGGATCTGCTTTCCTTCAGGAAGGGGTTATGGGTTTGGGATCAGGGAACTGCGAGGGACACCTGTGTGTCTGTGACTTGGAGGACAGCTCTTGAGGGCACAAAGGCTGAAGATAAAGGCTGGCCTGACTGAGCTGTATTCATAACAGGAATAGAAGATGTGCTTGTGGGAACACATACAGACTGGATTTTCAGCATTTCTTTTAACAGGTTTTTCTGATTTTTCATCTGGGTGTTTGAAACGTGGTTTACTGATGTGAGAAAAGGCTCTTGTTTGTGCAGTCAGTTTGTCTCCTTCTCTTTGTGGTCAGCATGTATGCAAGAGAGTGAGAAACAGCAACATGTGAGAGTTTGATGGTTTTGATGTGAATGTGTCTCCTGGTGATTCCAAACGTAGAAATGTGAGATATCTTGCTCCATTTCTTCAAGTTTCCACTGTTTTGGCAGTGTCGGGTGAGAAGAAGGAAGCAATCCCTCTGGCTGAGGCAGTGCCAGGAAACTGGAAGGGACAGTCCCCAGTTCCCCTGTGCCTCATGGCAGCGCTGCAGAGATGCCTGGCAAGGGTCAGTGCCATGGGCCAGTTGGGCTGCTGGCCAGACAGGATGAACAGGGCACAGAGCAGAGAGGCTCTGAGCATCCCTACTTAAAGCAGCACTTGTTTCTGATGGGCAGAGTGTTCCTGCAGCCCATCATGTCCAGGACAGAGACAAGACTCTGTAGTGTCCAAGATACCCCACTGAGCTCAATGAACTCTATGAGCAGAATAAAAATATTTTAATGCCACATATTTTTTTTTACCCATGCAAAATACTTAGGTTCAGCAATGCATCTCAGCTCACTCCTCCATACAATTCTTTTAAGTAAATTTTCCTAATTATAATGCATGTGGTATTTGGCTATGTTAGGATCAGCCAACAGCTTCTGCCTTTTCCTAAAGTTGTGTATGTTTTTCCTTCTCTTAGAAATTAAATTCTATTTTCAATTTCAAACTGGGTGTTAGTGCCAGATTGTTTGTGCAGTATAGCTGGCAAGCAACTGAAATATTTAATTACTTTTTCTTTCCCAGATCATTAAAAAGTCAAAGAATATGTTCAAAAACTTTAGCCTTGGCCTATTTAATTTTTCAAGCAGCTTTGTCCTGTACAGACTATGTACCCATATGAATGAAGTGCTGATGTCATCTAACTTCTTGAAAAACTCACACAAGAGTATAAAAATCATCAGTTCCACAGGCAAACACTGCATTTAGCTCCACACACTTTAAAGTAACCCCATGAAACATTCCTGTAAAGGAGGTTAGAAACTAATTCATTTAAGTTCACTCCTCTTTGAATACACCTTGCTTCCATATTATATACACCTGAAGACAATTCTTGCTTCCAAGATGTATGTATGATTGTACAGTTTATAAAAGGTCCATTGGCATGACTCTTGGCAATTCAGACAACCCCAGGCCTAATTATCAAATCTGAGCAAAGCTGGATGCAGGCAGGCTCCAGCCCTCTCCTTATAATTAGGCTAAAGCACAGTATTCCTGTAAAAGAGATCAAATGTGGATTTCTTTTTAAGGACACTTTACTACTTGACTCAATACTAGGAAATCTTAGAAAATATTAACATCAAAGACAGGAATCAATTTCCAATTTGCTGGGCAGATTTTATAAAATGTTCTAACATAAGATGGTGGAACTCAGTAGAAACTCCACAAGGTAACTGAAGTAATTTAGCAGGCATATGCACTACTTTTATTGTTGCACTTAAATGAAGAGAACAGTTTTGCAAAGAACATAAAGATATGGAAAGAATCCCAGTGAGTTTTGTGAACTGAAATCTCTCCTCATGTCAATTAATGAGTTCTGTCAGAAATAAAAATTTAATGGTCAGTTCTGCACTAAAATTTTAAGTCATTGGTAGCATTTTAAAAAAAGTAACAGCATTTACTTAAATTGTTAATATATCTAATAATGACAGGCAATAAGCTTTGTCTTTAGAGGAGGACTATTTTTCAGAAACCAGATAGCACTCATATTCCCTTGCATAAATTGTGAAACCATCTTCTTTTAAAAGTGGTCTCATTGTTTCCTTTTAATGCTGCTGAGAGTGAAAATTCACAGGCATTTTAACACATTTATTTAATTATGGTCTAATAATCAAAAAAAGAAATTTTCAAGCTCTATCAGAGCAAATCACATGAGGTAAGGAAAAGGTGTATTGAGCAAAGGCTAAATATTAGGAAAATAATTAAGGTAAGAAGAAACTGTTTCAAAATTCTATGTACTAGAGATGTTCCTTGTTTTAGTTTTTGTTGCATCATCTGAAAATCTAAGGAAAAGGAATATCTAAAATAAGATGGGTATTGCTCTATGTAGGTATGGTCCTAAATTTCTCTAAAATACGTGGGTTCAAATCAACCTGGAAAAACTGAAGGTGCGAAATAGTTCCACAAGAGATAGAGATGTTTGACATGGCCACAAAGTAGCAGGCCACTTTCTGAGCTCCTACAGACATTCCTTACTGCAGTGCACAGAGTTTCACATGGAATGACTCAGAAGTTTCACACCTGGAGAGAACCAGCGTTGCAAACCGTGCTGCTCGTACAGATACTCCTGAGGATTAAAGTATTAGCCTCTGCGTAAACGTGTTTTTCCTTGTTTTAGGAGGATTAAATGGTCTGGTGCACTCAAGCCCAGACCGGAGAAGGATTCTAGAATTGAATTGGAAGTATCAAGGCAAACTTGATAACTCTGGCTACTTTTGGGGAGAGAAAAAAAAAAAAAAAAAAAAAAGTAAGAGAAAAAGGAATCTCTCTCATTCCCAATCTTTCCCAGCCTCTTTCTCTCCTTCTCTCCCAGTGGGAAAATATGCTTGCCATCCATCCCTTTCTTTCAAGGTCCTATTGTACCTGTACCTATGCAGAAAGGAAAAGGAGTGATTTAGAAATTGTTTTGTTATAATAGAATTGCACCATGCTAATGCCATCTATAGGACTTTGAAACCCCATGCAGGTTAGAGATATGCAGAAGTAAGGAGTTAAAAGATGATCCTCAAAACTGGCTTCTCTTCTATTTTAGATCTGTGCTTGGCACAGAAGAATGTCAGCACCAAATCAACTCATTACATTCTCTTTTCTATTTCTGCTTTTTTTTTCCAGATTATCTGGAAAGGAAAGATACACAATTTCTGAAAGGTACACAATTTAGGAGCACCAGTATGACAGGGTGTGTATGACTGGTACTGAATTTAATTTTATAACTGTAACACTCCACAGCAAAAGAGCGGATTATGAAAAGCACTGACTTCTTACCAAGGAATCATCTCAAAATGTCCCAAAAGATGTGGCAGTTTTTAGTGATGATTTGTACTGATACTACAAGCAAAATATGCTCTAGTAAAAATTTCCTTCTGGAAAAGACAAGGATGACACTAAGCTCATGAAATTAAGATGTTATTTGGGCACACACAAATACGGAGAGAAACTTTTTGCAAACCAAAGTGATTCTTACACCTACATGCAAGGAAATCTCATTGCAGTCTTTAGACCTGTAATGGAGGATGTAGAGAAGATGGAATGATACTCTCCTTTAAGGTCTGTAGTGGTGAAAGGAGAGGCAACAGATAAAATCTGCAAGAAAGGAAATCCTGATTAAACACACATAATTTTTCTCCATGAGAATGAAAAAATTCTTGAAGAGAGACCCAGAGATTCTTCATCCTTGTTGATACGCAGAATGTGACTGATCACAGCCAATCCAACTGGAGGTGGTCTGAGTGAGGTGATTGAAGCAGATGACCTCCAGATGTCCCTTCCAATGTATTCCATTCTGTGATTCTGTGGTCACCTTAATGGAATTAAAAAAAAAATGGTTCTTAAATTATTTGGATTTTTTTTTATTTATTTAGACAGTGTTTTCTTAATATCCATGTTTTTATATCCTTCCATTCTTGTTTTGCTTTGGTCACATATGTTTTGATGCAGATTGACTGGAGGATAAGCTTATAAATAATTTGTAAATTATTGCTTGCATATTCCTATTTCTTGTGCTCAGAAAAAAAAAAGACCCTGTAAATGTCATAGATAATTCTTTCTACGTGATTTTTGTTATAATTTACTTTCTTCTTCAGCTCAGCAAGTGTGTAAAAGCCAATCATAATTTCTTTAATTAATTTGCTATCCTTCATCCAAAAGTATTTGAGTTTTCTTTCTGCTGCTGTGATTTGATAGTCGGCAGTGGGGTGTTAAATATTCTGTACTGGATATTCAAGTTAAAAACTTGTTGATGAGAAAAATGACAAACTATTGCACTGACCTTTAACAAGACAGATGTGAACTGGGAGTTGCAGAGCTCAAAAGGGATGGATGCCTTTTAGAAAGACTGGAAATTACTGTTGCACTTAGAAAGGTTAAGATTTCAGGTCTTAATGTAGCAGCACTGCAGCAATCTGGAAAGAATAGCAAACACAGGCTGCTATGAGAAAGTTTCTGTGAAATTCAGGGTCTGTGGAGGGTTGGTTTGACCTGTCATCTCTTTTCTTATTTCATGTTTACCTGTCTATGACTGCAACCTTTCTGCTGCACAAATAACATCCAGTTCTTTGGAAAGCAGTTTGTGCTCATGTTGCATGTGTTGTGTGTCTGAAAGGCAAAGGCTAATCACCATCCTCCCCTGACAAAGCCTGCTGAGGAGCAGTAGAGATAATAATTAATTGAAAATGCTATATGACAACAATTCTCCTGGGCTCACGAGTCTGTCTAAATTTAAAATAGATTTTGGTGAGAAAATGAACTAGTATCTCAAATGATAAAAATCATAATGAAGGAGTGCAGGTGGGGAGTTGATTTGATTTTGGCCTGTGCATGTTATTGTGATGGAAATTAATCGAAATAGCATTCATCTAATTCCATCGTGTTTTAACTAAAACAGACCTACTGCTCAAGTAACTGCAGAATACCAGGCTATTTAACCACCTTCTAATAGCTTGTGGGAAACATTCTGGAAAGCCCCATTTCCCATTTGTGTTTAGGTTTGCACTGTTTTATGCATTAAGTGTATACTCCTGTGCTAATCCTTCAGAGGAAAATCATAGCTACATTTTGGATTTAGCCCTCAACCATGAGGTAAGGACCTCAGGAGGCACCTCTCCATTTCATCCTTGGCCTGCAGAGCACACCCCTGTATGCCTGCAAGAGGAGGGAATGACGGGAGAGGCCAGAGAATTCCACCTCTGGGAAAACTCAAAATAACCATTCCTACCATAGCTGAGAGGACTGATACAAAACTGCCATCAAGAGGTAAGAATGTTTACGGAGCAAAATCACAGCAGCCTTCCCTTCTGGGGCAGTAAGAGCTTGTGTATCTGCAGTGGCTCACAGACAAATCCTACCACTTACTTAGCTTTAATCTGGAAGAATTGTCATAACCAGGTCAGTTTTCGTTATGTATGTTTTTGCTTTTTTATAGTGGTTGGTATGACAATGTTGATGTGGGCCTGCTACTAAATACCTTCTTTGGATTGGTCTTCACTGACAGGATCAGCCCTCAGGAATCTCTGGCTCAGGAGACCGAAGGAATGATGGAAGGGGCATTTTCACTTTGTCAGAGGGAGTTGGTGACAAACTCTCAAGAGTTCACCTTGAGAGAACACTTAGGCAAACTTGAGACTTAAAAATCCATAGACCCTGATGGATGCATCCAGGAGTGCTGAGATGCTGGTCATGGTCATATTTGAAAGGTTGTGGTGATGCAGAGAGGTACCTGAGGACTGAAATAAAGGAAATGTCACTCTAGTCTTCAACCAGGGCAAGAAGGACCCAGGGGTCCACCAGCCAGTCAACCTCACCTACATCCCTGGAAAGGTGATGGAGCACTTTGCTCTGGGGGCCATCAGTGGTTGGCAGGAAGGTGATCAGAAGCAATCAGCATGGATTCACCAAAAGTTAATCATGCTTGACTGTTCTGATTGCCTTCTACAGTGAAACAACTGCGTGGATGGACAAGGGGAGAGCAGTGGATTTAATCTGCTTTGACTTCAGCAAGGCTTTCATCACTGTCTCACCAAACATCCTCACAAGCAAACTCAGGGAGTTTGGACTGGATGAGTGCACAGTGAGGTGTATTTGAGAACTGGATGAACATCAGGTCTCAGAGGGTCCTAATCAGTGGCAGAGGGTCTACTTGGAGGCCTGTCCCTAGTGGTGTCCCCCAGGTTTCCATGCTGGACTCAGTGTCACTTGACTTGCTCATCAATGACTTGGATGAAAGAGCAGATGCCCCCTCAGCAAGTTCCCTGATGACACAAAGCTGGGAGGAGGGGCTGATACCCCAGAGGGCTGTGCAACCCTTCAGAAAGATCTCAGCAGACTGGAGGGATCAGCAGAGAGGAACCCTCTGAAATTCAACAAAGGTTATGCAGGATCCTGCACCTGGAGAGGAACAACCCCAGGCACCAGCACGGGCTGAGCTCCTGGGAAGCCGCTCTGTGAAGGACCTGGGGTCCTGTTGCACAATGAGCTGTCCATGAGCCAGCATGGGGGCCAAGAAGGACAATGGGATCCTGGGTGCATTAGGAAGAGCACTGCCAGCGAAGAGAGGTGATCCCTCTACCCCTCTGACCCTCTACTCAGTCCTGGAGAGGCACATCTGGAGTGCTGTGTCCAGTTCTGGGCTCCTCAGGATGAGAGAGACAGGGAGCTCCTGGAACGGGTCCAGGGAGAGCATCAAAGGTGATTGAGGGACTGGAGCATCTCCAGTACAAGGAATGGCTGAGGAAGCTGGGTCTGCTCAGCCTCAAGAGGAAAAAACTGAGTGGGGACCTCATCAATGTCTGTAAGAGGCATCTAAAGGGAGGGTGTCAGGATGGAGCCAGCTCTTCTCAGCGGTGCCCAGCAGCAGGACAAGTATCTGATGCATGGAAAGTTGCACCTAATCTTGGGGAAGAACTTCTTTACTGTATAAATGATGAGCACTGGAGCAGGCTGCTCAGCGAGATTGTGGAACTTCCCTCACTAAAGATATTTAAGAAACATCTGGGCACAATCCTGTGCTATGTGCTCTGGGATGACTCTGCTTATTCCCTACAAATAGGGAGGCTTGAGCACCTGACCCACTGTGGTCCCTTCCAACCAGAACATTCTGTGATTCTGTGTTTCTCGTATGGGGATTGGCCCAGGAAGGCAGCCTAGCAGAGAATATGGTTGTACATATTTGTTCAATAGTCCCATTTTATAACCTGCATATAGAGTAGGTATTAACTGCTCAAGTCTCTGTTGAAAGAACAAAAATATTTTTTTTGTTTTGCTGTAGAAATTATAGTGATAAAACTGATACTACTTGCTGAAAAAAATAAGCCAGCCTTGCTAACCAAAACCTCCCCTCCAAAAAAAAAAACCAAAATAACCAAAAAAAACAAAGAAAAGCAAGAAAAGCAAGAAAAGGGAAAACCAAGGCAATTAAATTGGCTTTAGTTTTAAATTGTTTCAAAGTATCTGTATCATCAAAGACTTAATTGACCAGAAATTTTGGGAATTATCTACAGAGATTTTGTTCAGAAATATTTCACCTCCTTGTCAAAAGCTGATGTCTTGAAATATATAAGTAGAGTAACAAGTTAATCATCTTGGTAGGAAACTGAAGGCAAAGTATCAAGGGTAAGAGGAGCCAGGAAGTCTGGCACAGAAAGTCAGTGTGCAAGAAAACATTTGAAGAAGAATCTATGACTCCACAAATCTCAAATGCTTAGTTGATTTGCATACATCAGACACGTTTAAGATTACCTTTTTATAAATCAAATGAGTAGCAAATTCAATTTGTTATGGTTGGAAGGATTTAATATGCAAATAAAACCTCCTCATCTTGCAAATCCTTCAAGAATGAAACTCTCTTCAAGTCAGAACAAGTCGTGGCAAGGTTGTTGAAGATGTGTTTCTTTCAATCTGTACTGAGAAGCCTCTTGAGAGACTTATCACCAAACATAATTATAAGATACAAACATAAATATAAGATAACGCTTCTTTTCCAATAGCGGTTCTGATCTGCTGTTTGAAGGAAATTGTGGTTTACAGGTAATTTTTATTTTTTCTTTGGGACAGGGCCAGTGAAGCAGAGACATGAAGGTTTAATTACTGGCAGTTTGCTTCTCTAGACTTTCCAGAAAGGTAACCAGAGGACTAGGTTTCCTCTTTATATTTTTTGTTGTTACAGTCCTTCTTCACAAAAAAACAGTATTTTCATCATGCAGAGGGAAATTGTCTACACCAGGGAGAATAATTCACTTCACCTTGAGAGAATCAAACTGATGACAGTCTTTAAAGCTGTGAAACCAAGAAAATTACCTAGTAATCATATCGGCTTCTCACTTAATTGTAACTTCTGTCTTCTTTTCAAACTGAGTCAAAAATAATTTAAGTGAAGGGCCCTCACCTATGAAACATGTTTGGCTTAAACACAAATTTTATCCATTTTTTTCCTACTACTGTCTTAAATCCTGTATGTATAAACTACTCAAACAATGCCAAAATCTTATATCAATGTTACAGTAATCCCTCTCTTTTTGCTAATTAAATGAACTAGTTTTATGTGTTGTGATACTCACATCCAGGATGAAGAAACATAGCATTTATAAGGTATAACTTTGCTAAAGCATCTGTGACGTACTGTGCACAATAATATTCTGGAGCAGAGAGGCTGGAGAGATACAAAGAACCTTTTCAAAGAAGAGTTTTTTATGTCATATCCTAAAATTTCAATACCATAACCAAATGCAATTAGGTTGTGCCCAGTTTGAAACAAAATGACAGGAGCTAGCTGATTTCAAATACATCTTAGCATAAGACATTAAATGTAAAGCTTAGGTTTGCAGAAGGCTTTAAAAAAATTTGCATATGTTCCTAATTTTTCATTCTAGTAGTGGGTGATGAACACATTTTTACCTTTATAAACTGCCTTTGTTACACAGAAGAAAACTTGGACCTTTCCTTAAATCAATTATAAAGCACAATTTTTATTCTACAGGATTGGATCTGACTAGCTTTAGAAAGCCCAATGGGGTGGATGAATGAAGTGTTCCTGTCTCACAACAAATTCCTGCATGTGGGAAAAACAGAGAGGAGTGAAGAAACCACTTTGAGAACTGAGTGCTTCATGTAGCGTCTGGTTTGACAATATTAGTTTCAGTTTTAGGTTGAAAATATATTCAAGAAAAGGAAGGTAATAGAGTACAAAGAAAAGGAAAAGGAATATAATCGTCCTCCTTTGTTATTGCTCAACATTTAACAATTGTCTCTAATCCTTCCTTAAAACATTTTTGTATTATCAGAGCTCTTGCAGAAGCCTGTGTCTGGAAATAAACCTACTTTAAATTATCTCAAACTAATTTTAATTTTACTTACAGCCGCTAACACATGTAACATATCCTGCATTTCCTCAGCAATATTTCCTGCATATCTTCATTTTGGCTTAAGGCTGAGAAAGTTCAGAGTATACCATGCCACGTCTGTGATTGTCACCAGGAATACCTTAAAAGTGATATGAAAACTTAATATTAGAAATGAGAGCAGGGAAAACTTAATACTAGAAATGAGAGCAATAGAAAATGCAGCAGATCCCAGAAGTAACAGTGAAGGGCTGATCTGGGCTTTTTTCACTTGCCGTGCAGGAATCCTGCCCTCTGCAAATGCCTGAGCTGTTCTTCTCTCAACAGTAGGGCTGAAATCTGTCCCAGGTATCCCTGAAGATTGTACCCCTGGATAATTCTCTTTCTGGACCACTCACAGCCATTCCACATAAGGGATACTAAGACCAACAGACTATCATAGCCATAGTTGTGGATTTAATCTGCTGAGTCTTTAAGCTGTAGTAGGTGCAAAATAGGGAGCACAAGAGACTGCCTTCACTGGCAGCCCAGGCTTTCCAACATCCAGTAATTATTACCCGGGTTGTTGCTTTGTTCTCTTTAAACAGAAAGCAGAAATCCTGTCTGTGTGGTCTTTCAGCTGTGCAGAAGAATTTGCTTATTTGATATCATGATTTTAAGCACTTCTTCATCTTCAAATCCATATATGATGGCCAGCTGGCTTCCACCAGGATTTATATCTGGGGTTTTTTATTTTCTAGCTCAGAAATGAAATTTTATACTTACTCCTACAAGTAAATATAAAATGCCACATAAAAGTCTGGTTTGAAATAACAGAGAAGTTTTGGATATAATTTAGCAAATAAGCAAGACAGAGGGAAAGCAAGCCCATGAATATTTGCAAAAATATCAAGAACAGAAAGGTATAATAAAAAATAAGCAACTAAGGAAAAATGAAAATCTGAGACACAAGCAAAATCCTGAGAAAAACATTTGAAAGGAAGTGATAAAAACTCTGTCTGCAAATGACATTTCACAGGTAAGATGTGGAAGCATAACTTGTCTGTTTTGTCAAGTGGATCTGCACTCTCTGGTCCCTATTCTTTCAATCTTCATGGTTAATCTACAACTATCTGAACAAAACAGTAATTTTAAATGTGAAAAATTCAAATGTAATTTTAAATGTAAAAAAGTAATTTTAAAAGGCTCTTATCTGACTTTTCAGCTCAACTGTTTTAACCAGATTTCTGCTTTTCACTTGCAGCTATAGCAGTTTTCATCAAATTCACTAATGAGACCTTCTTGCCAGAATGAGGTGCCGCTTTCTGCATGCTTCCCTTCAGATCTCCATTCTCATTTTTCCTCCTCACAGGGTTTCCTTCACTTTTTGCTGGTGGGGTAAGTATGAACTGGCACCAAAGTCTTTCCTTGCTTTGTCCTTCTCCATTGATATTCTCCAGATCTCTCAATTTTTCCTTTTCTGTTATCATCCCCTGGGATTTCAACTTCTGCTCCTGAGTTTCAGCTGCTACATGCTATAAAATGTACTGCTTCACAGGTAACAGAGCAGTGTTTCATCTGGAAAACTGATTAATTCCACTGTTTATCTTGGGTTATATATAGAGGTTGGCTGCATTATGGTTATTTAAGAAAAAATTACCCATAATTTGTAAGTCATAAGATGTTTAGAAAAGTTTTAGTACTCTGACTTTAGCTGTGCCTCACTTCTGTTTCCCACTTCCTTCTTTCCTCTGTCCACTCCATCCTCCCCAGACTCCTTTCTCAGCATTAGTTATGAGCTAATGATTTCTCATAAATCAAATATCTGTTCATCTGCAATGCAAACATTTTGTTTTAACCACTATAACAACTATTATCACAGAAACAATTCTATTTAAATTCACTTATAAAAGTAACTTAAACACAGTGCACATCATGATCTTTATTAAATGCTCTTTTAATGGGAAATGAACACTGAGTTTTAACTTTTGTGTTTTGAATATTTCCTTCAATGATGTTTACATTATTTAAAAATAACATGGCAAGTATACAATGAGAGATTATTTTAGACAATGTAATAATTTCAATTGTAGGAAGATGTTAAGGGTATTTTCAGGACATGGTCTAAGGGAAATTAAAAGGATCGTAATTCATCCAACATACATCTAAAATAATATGGCACTGATAGCTTACACCATATATTAAGGGTTACTCACTGGCAACTCTGCCCTTCAAAGTATTGGTGAAAGAATTCCTAAATCAAAAGGTGTCCTTATAATAGTTCAGCTGCTTAAAACTTTCCAAACCCATGCTAACATTACTTGATGACTCTAACTATTATTTTTCAGGTAACTTGACATCTTCACTCCTTTAGAGCTGAGCATTAAAATAGACTGATGTAAAGCAGCATCCAAGGACATGAATTAAACATCTCAATACTTCAGCAACCTTTTCAGAAAGGTTACATTTGATCCATATAGATGGAAGCCCTTTTAAAGTTTCATTTCTAGTCTTCTGCTGAGAAACAGTAATCCCAAATGTGTCATTTCCAATTTTTGATTTTACCCTGTTTCTCTTATCAATATATAAACACTATCTTTCTTCTTCAGCATGGGAACCACTCAACAGCTTTTATATTAAAATTGCTCAACATAAAAATAAGCCAGAGGGTAAATCCAGAATTTGACAGCTTATATACACTTGCCAATGAAAGCTGTAATGGGCAGTATCTTTTCAAATGAGAAGTGATGGAGTCTTGCACAGAAGTTATTTGCTGGAGTTTGGGCCAAAAGTTGCATACCAAAGTTTCCAATATGTGTAAAGTGGATCCCCACAGCAAATGATCAAAGAAATCAGCCCTAACAAGCTCTGTCTGTGTGCTTCCTCATTGTGAAATCAGATGGTGAGTTTTAAGGTTCACAGTACTTGCTACTCCTTATTATCTGAAAAAAACCAAAACAAAACAACCTGTGGGAAAACATATAACTGCTGAGTTTTTTACGTTTGCTGGTTTTGTTTGTGTATTTTAGGTTTTTGTTTGCTTGTTTGTGTGTTTTTTAATCATGTAGTCATCAAATGGTTTGGGTTGGGAGGGACCTTAACAAGTGTCTAGTTTCACTTCCCTGCCATAGGCACCTTTCACTTGACCAGGTTCTTCAGAGCCTGGAACACTTCCAGGGATGGGGCATCCAGAGTTTCTCTGGCAGTGTGTTCCCTTTCCTCACACACTCACAGTGAAGAAATTCTTTGCAATATCTAGTCTAGATCTACCATCCCTCAGTTTAAAGCCCTTCATCCTTGTCCCATCACTCCATGCCTTCGTGAGAAATCCCTCTCCACTTCGCTTGTAGGCTCCCTTCTGGCACAAGAAAGTGCTGTAAGACCTCCCTTCTGTAACAGAAATTATGTTAAGTTTTTTTTTTTTTTTTTTTTAAATTGGAAGTTAAAAAAAAATAATTATCACTTTCCTGTACTAAATTCCTTTGTTCTAGGTGGTGCAATTATAACTCTTTTTTTGAGAATTTTGCTCCATTTTCTACGTTTTTTTAATGTAATCAATGAGAGCATCAATGCTAAACTGATGATACTGTTACAGGGCTTCAAGACAAATGGCTAATTTTTCTTCAGTTATGTTAACCATTGGCAGAATTGGGAATTAAATTGCTTAATTTAGAGAATAATGATGCATCTTAGCAAAATACTACAGCTAAACAGTGGAAAGAGACAAGTTGTAAATGAGAAACTGAAGTTGTATCTTTGTTGGCAATCCAAAATCCAGTAGTTTTGGATTTTGATGGGATCACTGCATATGTAACTATGATTTTTTTTCATTATTGAAGAATTTTGGGTCATAGTCCCTTCCATCCCTCCCTTGTTTTTCTGATGCCAGTATGAATAACAGGAACTGTTGCTTTCTTGCAATGACAAAAATTTCCTGAGAGCAGCTAATCTCATAAAACTCACCTAGGATAGGAATATTTTGATATTTTAGAGCTTGTTACCAAAATATTCAGCTGTATTTTAACATCATTAACTCCATACCTGAGACTCAGTGGTTTTCTGGCTTGAATTTCAAGCATAATGGTTGGCTAAAGAGCCTGGAAAAAGCTGAAGCTCCATAGGGTGCAAATTATTCCCCTTAATACCACCCAAGAGGGAATTCCTAAGACGCAAAATTGTTGCCAGCAAGTTAAAAAATGCCATCCCAGGTCTGAGGAAAGGCAGATGGTATAATTATGTTACAGTCTGGGGAAGCAAGAAAGAGAAAATCAAAAGGAGTGAGAATACTGGGGTTTTGGGGGCCCTCTGAATGGTCTGTGTGCTCAAGCCAGGTCAGACAATGCCACCCCTCTGGTGCCTTCTGCTGCAGGGTCAGGACACAGGGCCGTAATTTTCCCATTTGTAAATTCTTTGCAGAAATAAGAATTCCTCTTAAACTTCAGCAAATCTTGATTTTATTTTCACATGAGGCCTTTTAGGGACTACTTAGGACTTGGCAGGATTATCATTGCTTGGGTCAGAAATTTAGAAGTCTGTGGGATGTGAGGACCACTGTATGCACTGTTTTAATTATGTGACAGTAACAGCTACTTTAAAACAAGTTGACTAGAATAATTTCTTGTAAAATTTGGATATCTGTTTTGTTTTAATGTAGTTGTCTAGTAGATTCACTATGCACTATTAGGCTGCTTGGGAATAAAAATGAATAAAGATGAGGTCTGCGTTTTTCCAAAGGCATGATAGAGCCCATTGGTCTTTCCTTTTAATAATATGTATATATTTCTTTCTCATTATCAGTATTCCTTTTGCCTCATAAGTTCAGTCAGTGTTCGCAGAGCTTCTGTTCTGTGCCTGTTTAAGATGTTATCTGTTCTTCTTTGGAGACATCTCTTTGGCATGGCAGAATAACAGAGAAAAGCAGGAATGACTCCAGGGTCATGATAAAGAGTTAGAATGCCCAGGACATGGAGGTGAGAGTGAACAGCATTCCCCAGGGGTGGGAAAATTGCAGATTCAAATGATAGGTCAGTAGTGAGACAATTCCTATAGCGCAACAGAGCACTGATTTCCATGACAACAGGCTGTGGGCACGGAGGGTGACTCAGAGGCAGAGATAATCCCACAGCACTGACAGTTACTGATGATTGCTCTTTTCACACTCCAGAAACCAGATCCTGGCATCGATGAAGAAGGGGATGAGAAGCTTCTGTGGAAACTGAATCAGAAGAGGGAGAAGACATTAAAGGGCTGAAGACATTTCCTTCAGGCTGGGAAAATTATTCAAAGCATCAGAAGGTTCTGGCTTTTCCACTAAGCAGCTGCTTTTCACTATAAAATGCCCTTAAAATTAGAAGCCTTCTATCTGGAAAACCGAGCAATGATTATTGTGGCTTGTGTGGTTAGATGAGGGTATAGATATAGTAAAGTGATATTTGAGCAGATGACTGGAGAAGATGCAGTGAGAGGTGCAACTGGTGCAATCTGGTGATCTGTTTCATCGGTGCATTGATATTAAGTGGCCCTTTAAGTCAGAAAGGGTCATCTATGAAGGAAGAGACTATTCTAGGCTGCTTCTATATTTTCTATGTGTTTAGCTATGTGCTTGTTGCAGCAGTGAAAGTTTAGGGTGTAGAATGAAGTTTTTCTGATTAAGACCTGAGATTTTGCATCTCTCCTTTAAAAAGGAGTGTGACTACTGAATTGGACAAAGAGAATAATTAAATGACTCTGCATGCGCTCACCTAAACTGCAGACTCTCTAGAGATAGGAGAGCCATGCATGTTTGTATACATGCTGCACATCTGTGCATGTCTATGCATATACAGCGGTTGGCACAGCATATCCCAGCTCAGGTTCTTATCACACAAAAAAATTAAACAGTGATAATAACAACAAAAGTTCAGACAACTGCAGATAAGATGGCAGATTGAATTGACAACTGGGCTGTTTTGCACTGGCTTGCATTTCCTTTTCATCCTAGACAGTTCTGCTAGGTGTGCAGGTTCATGCATGTCTTTGAGTATGCAATTTCAATCCTATGTTTTGAAAAGTAAGCCAAGAAAGGAAGTAAACATAAAATACTAATATTTTCTGTCTCTAAGTGACACAAATTGTGGGGTAGACAAATTAATTTTTCAGAAGCAGAGAGAACAATTTGAATGGGCTTTGTTCTCACACAGAATGACAGGAGAAAAAACTTATCCTTTTAAATTTTAACCCTCACATACAAGACAGAACTTACTTATTGAAACATCCTGTGCTGGTTTCAGCTGGGGTAGCATTAATTTTCTCCACAATGGCTGGTATGGATCTGTGTTTTGGATTTGTGCTGAACACAGGGTTGATAATGCAGAGATGTTTTTGTTATTGCTGAGCAGGGCTTGAACAGAAGCAAAGCCTTTCCTGCTTTCTTGCACTGCCACAATGGTGAGGAATTTGGGGGTGCACGTGGCCAGGTTGGGAAGAGACACAGCCAGGACAGGTGTCCAAAACTGACCAAAGGATATTCCATGTGACATCACATTCAGTATATAAAGTGGGGAAAAGAAGCAGGAAGAAGGGGACATTTGGAGTGATGTCATTTGTCTTCCCAAGACACCATGACACATGATGGGGCCCTGCTCTCCTAGAGATGGCTGAACACTGTCACATGGGAAAAGCTGAATTAATTCCTTATTTTGATTTTCTTGTGTGCATGGCTTTTTCTACACCTATTAAACTGCCTTCATCTCAATCCACTAGTTTTCCATCTATTACCCTTCCAATTCTGTCTCTGATCCTGCTGGTCTGGGTGTGAGCGAGTGGCTGCATGGGGCTGGTTTGGTGTCTGGGATTAAACCATAGCTTATCTGCACCTCAGTGATTAAAAGGAGTGTTTGCACAAATTTTAAATTTTTCTGCCATTTTAAAGTTGTATTTCCATGAGGATATCCATATTTATGCCAGACATTAAAAAAAAAAAGAAGATATATGTCATAAATTTTGCTATGAGTAAACTGAGTAGATCTCAGGAAATTTTTAAGAGTAATGAATTTTAAAAGCATATACTGATAAATGCTCTATAATTGGTAAGCTCCTGAGCAGAGAAAGCTATCATTGCTGTCTTGCGAGGTAATACACATTCATTTTTGGTGTCAAAATCAATGCTGCAAATCACAGAATCATAGATAAAATAGAATGCCCTGGGCTGGAACGGACCTTAACAATCATCTAGCACCAGTCCCCCTGCCACAGCCAAGGACACCTTTCACAAGACCAGGCTGCTCAGAACCCTATCCAATCTAGCCCTGAACATTTCAAGGGATGGGGCATCCACAGCTTCTTTGAGCAGCCTGTGTCAGTGCCTCACCACCTTCACAATAAAGATTTTCTTCCAAATATCTGCTGTAAACTGACTCTGAGTTCAAAGTCATTACCCCTTTTCCTATCACTACATGTTCTTAGAAATAGTCTCTCTCCATCTTTCTTGTACAGTCCCTTCAGCTTCTTCACTTTTTGAGGCTCAGCATTCCCAACTGTCTCAGCCTTTCCTCATAGGAAAGATGCTCCACCCCTCTGATCATCTTGGTGGCCTCCTCTGGATTCACTCCAACAGGTCCCTGTCCCTCCTATGCTGGCCCCCCCCGAGCTGGGTGCAGTGTTCCAGGTGGGGTCTCAGCAGAGCAGAGCAGAGCAGAGGGGCACAATCCCCTGCCTCCCCTGCTGCCCACGCTGCTTTGGATGCAGCCCAGGACACGTTTGGCTCTCTGGGCTGGCAGTGCCCATGGCCAGGTCATGTCCAGCCTCTCACCCACAGCACCCCCAAGTCCTTCTCCCCAGGGCTGCTCTGATCTGTCCATCCCCAGCCTGTGCTGGACCGGGGTTGCTCTGACCCAGGTGCAGTTCCTTGTACTTGGACTTGTTAAACCACAGGAGATTCCCATGGAATTTTAAAAGTGAGTCAAATTTGTCCAGATCCTTCTGAATTTGTGGATTGCACCTGGTAGGGTTAGAAAACAAAGTGGTAGGAAACTAATTTGTCAGGCATGTACTTGCAATTCCAGTGGAAACTGCAAACTGTGCATCTGGCAAAAGTGTTTTTTACCTTGATGTTGGTCACCAGTGGAGTTCTGAGGAAGAGCTATTGAGCTTGGAAAGAAAAGAGAGTAGCTGGAGGCAAAACTTAAACTATTAAAGAAGTTCAGAACATCAGACATAGTGTGCAGTGAAATGTTTCCTCGTCCTGTCAGAGACCTGCATTCCAACTGTGGTGCAGAAATATAATGCCACAGAAAATTATGATGGGAGGAGTGCTTAGTGGATTTAGAGCATGAGCTTGAGATTAATTTTGTCTGGTGAAGTAATGCTATCATGTTTCTGAATTTCCAGCTCATCTAAAGATGCCAAATATAAAATGGGTGCTTTCTTAATATTAGTTTCCCCAGTAAGTAATTGCATAGGACAGTTGTAGGATGCCAGTAAAAGGGAGGTGGTTGAAATTGTCAGGGAAGCAATTTCTCTCTAAAATGTTGTGATTTCACAGAGTTCTTAACTAGTGTATGAGGCATTCAGAAAATTAATTTTCCCCTTGGTTTTACTTCAAGAGTAGAAATAAATAGTAAATCCCACTGGTATACCTAGCACAGTTTCAAAGAACATTACTTTTGTTGAGGAAAGAAAAATAAAAAGTCCTATCAAGAATAATTTAGTTGGGAAAAGTTACTCTCTCATTGTGATATAAATGGCAAAAAAACAGCCTTTCTCACTTGTATTAGTTGTTTGAAAAATTCACTTACTATGTTCAGAAAACACTTGAAAATTCATGTTATTTGTGCAAGACAGAAACTCTTCCGATCAGATTTTTAGTGAAAATTGTAACGAATGAGTACTTGTTTTGCTTAAAGTATTTATCATTTTGTCAGAGTACTTCTGAAAGTGAAAACAATTACATGAACAAGTTCCAGTTGTTCGAAGAAATTAAAAGATACTCTTAAAATTAAGAAGTCTTAAGGAATTTTTGGTTGTTTGGGGATTTTTTGTGGGTTTTTTTGTTTGGTTAGTTGGACAGTTTTGGGGGTTTTGTGGGTTTTTGCTGGTTTTTTTCCCTCCAGTGCTTGAGTAGAAGAGATAAAACCCACTGTCTTCAAGCACACGCATTTTTAGATTCACTTAACTTCTTTTTCTCACAGATTTTGTAGAACATATATGTGTTTACGTATATATACATATATATATATATATATGTATCTGAGTTCAGGTACAAGCTTACTGGAGACTGGAAGACATTTGCAATAAATAGGGATTGCATAAAAGTGATAGGAAGTGAAGGATCAAGCCAAATCAGGGTGAAAATAGAAGAGACCAAAAATGTTATGTTTGGAAAACTGGTAGACAAATGCTATGCATGTGTGTTTATTTGCAGAGGAGTTTTGGGAGGTTCTTGCCCCAGTGTATCTCCAATACAGATGTGTCTAGGCAATTTGACTCATGACAAACATCAGCACATTATCCTGGAAATTTGGCATGGACACTTGCCCAGGCAGTGCTCAGGAACTTATTTTGTGTGAACTCTTGAATATGGTATTTAGTTTTCCAAAATTACCTTCTTCAGAATTGTTTTGAGGTGTGTGTGTGTGTGTGTGTGTGTGTGTGTGTGTGTGTGTGTGTGCGTGTGAGGAACATCACAAGCTTTCCTGGTTTTATTTGGAAGAAGAATTATGTTATTGAGAGCTTACTCATATAACATGTTAAAAACAAGCTGAAAGACTCTGTTTACATCAGAGGTCCTCTCCTGTTTAAACTGTGATTTAAACCTGGCCTTAGCACCTCCTGCCCTATCCAGACACTCCTCTAGAGCTGCCCTGCATGCATATGTGATGTTAATAGTATGGCTAATATTCTGACTTGTCTATTTAAAGCAGTCAATTTTAAACTGCATTCCTAGGTAACTTTTGAAGGTTTTTCTGACTCTACTGCTGCCACTCAAATTTAACCCTGGACAACAGGATTTTTTATACCAGTACTCAGCTCCTGCTTCTGAAGTTGTCAAAGAACTATTCAAGCAGGCAAAACCCTGCAAGTGTTAGCAGAGTTTTTGTTTGCAAGCCATTGGCAGGTAGATGAAAAAACACCCAGAAATATGCAAAAGATGAGAATTTATTCTGTGTTGATAACGTTAAACAAGTCACAGTAAATAAGGTGCTCTAAGCTGTAAATGAAAAAAAAAAAATGTCTAAAATGTGAGTGAAATTTCCCTTTTGATGCCTTCTCTTCTGTTCTAATGGTTTAGAAAGAGCTTAGTGGCAACCAGGCTGCCAGGCCAGCCTTCCCACCCTGCTGGGGGCATAGCTGAACATTTTTGAAAGTCTTTTCAGTCAGGATGCTGATGCTATAGCCAAACTCATAATCTGGGAACTTGCAGGTAGCTTTACAAATTTTCATAGTGAGTTTGCTAGGTACTTTTCTTCCTGCATGCAGAGGACCAAAGATGGTAAGATTATTTCCGGTTTATGAAATTGTATTTTTAGGATCCTGTTCTGGTTCTCATGTGAAACATACAAAAAGTTAGTTTATACATCACTATCTTAAATTAATTTGTTTCATTACACTTATTTATCGATTTTTCATATGATTCATATGATTTTTTAAAACATTCTTCTTAATTGGTTCAAATAAAATCTTTCTTAACCAGACCCTCTTAATACAGAAATAGTCATAGTGACTTGCTCTTTTGTCCTTTGGACAATTCATTACACAAATCTCCTCTGGCATGCAAATATCTGCAATGGAAACAGGGAAAACCCCATGTGATGTAGCCAATACTAATGCAAGAAGGCAGACAGCAAGTGCTAATGTCTCAGAACAGTTCTAATCTTACACCTATTTCCTGCTCTCCTCAGTCTATTGTTTAATGCTTAGAGTAGGCTGGCAGCGACTGTGCTGTAATAATATTGTTAGTTTCAACCCCTATCTTTTGAGCTGTGTGTTCATACAGCATTATTTAGACTGTTTTCATTACATGCGATATGTAGGACCCTGAAATATTAAGGGCATTGTGCACTCATGGATTAAGTTTTCATATTCTGGGATCATCCAGAGAAGCATTCAAAGGTTGTAGCTATGTGGCTTGAGAAGTTTTCAGTATGTGTTGCCAAGAAAGGATATTCTTCCTCTGTTTCTGTTTCCCACTCCTTCCCACTGCTTTCCCACGGATCAAACTTTTTACCGTGTGCCATGGCTAACACTGTGTGACATCGTGGCCAGATGGATCAGTGACCTGAACTGGCAGAAACTGTCTTTGGAAAGGGGGAAAGACAAAATAATTGATGTGTCTTGATACTGAGCCTCATGAATCCTGGAGCTGGTATTAGAGAGAAGATGAGGATATATGGGCCAAAACAGTGAGCAAGGTAAAAAAGAGTAGTCAGAAGAAGCTTATGGAAAATGACACTCTGAAATGCTCTCTTCTAATTTTGCAGACTGGATATCCTGGGCTGCTGTACAGGAACAATTTCAGGGTTTGTAATTCCACTCAGTTGTTATGGTTGTCTTGCCATAAATCTAACACCAAATCAAACTAAGAGGCCAGAACATCACAGAGAAGCAATTAAGCCAAGGAGTAGAGACCATCTCCCAAACTCTCAGGGAGATTTCTCATGCAGTGTTTTTGTCAGGCATTACTATAGCAACTGATAAGAATATTGATTACAACAAAATTCCCTTTCTTCTTCCAAATGCTGATGATTAGTGTTTTGGATTGGAATATTTTTTTCCTCCTCTCTTCAGGGCAAATAGCACTGCAGATTTATGTTAAGGGTTAATACTGTGTTCCTGTTCTGATTGTGAATGCTAGTTCATTTAGAGCTTGCAGGAAATGTGAAAAGGTGGTTGGTTTTCAGTTTCTTTGTGAATCACCCAAAGTAAAGGACAGTTTCTTTTATCAAATAAAGCATTTAGAAAACACATTTAGAAATGTGTTATTGTTCATAACACATCGAAATTTTGTGATAATGATGACGGATCAGTGTATGTTCTTAAATGTGCATATTATGTAGATGCGACATTGCTATTTTGCCAAGGAAAACCTGCTAATTTTTGTGGAGAAATAAAGAGAAGTTTGTGGCAAGTTTGTGTGTAGGATGTAGTGAAATACGATCTCAAAGTTTTTGTCTTTCTCATTTTTTCAAGTGTGCATTTAATACCAGTATGATCCTGTCTTTGTGGATTATTGATTTTGGTGTTCAGCATTTGTTGGTGGTTGAACATGATTTCAAAAGTGGTGGATAATTTTGAAAACTGTTCTTGATAAATGTCAGACAGATAGTTTACTTATCTCTGTAGCTTTTTTTGTCCTTTTGATATATGAGCATTTTCCTATGAATCTGAATCCTATGATCTTCATACTTGAAAGGCATTCTTTAATTCCAAGTTATCCACCTTTTAAATGCCCTCTGCTGTCAGATCTTTCCTGAATCCTTGGCTTTAATGGCTTTAATGGAAGCAGGAACAGGTGCCTTACAGATTTTCTTCCCTGTGACCAGAGAAGCTGACACTGAGGGAACTGATTTGAAATAGGAATATTGCCCCATAGATTTCCCCTACCCCTACCTTTTTCTTTCTCTGATTACCTTTCTTTTCTTTCTATGATTATCACTGGTTTCCCTTAGTGGCTTTGACACATGCCTGCAGGCATGACTCAGTTGTCTCTGATCCTTTCCTGAATGTTCTGGATGCTGGGTGTGACGTATTCAAGAAAAAATTCAAAATTCTTGCCATAATTAAGAGACATCTTGGATGTGGTTATCTGGGAAATATGCATGTTATGTCTCCTATGTGCTTTGAGCTGTCAAAAATCTTATATGAAACTAGGTGCTTAAACAGGTATTTTTGCATCCGGAAAGGATATTTCTGTTTGAACAGTATTGTTCAAAGACAATGGACAAGTGAGAAATATCACTAAAAAAATGTGTTAAGCCATTTCAGAAGATTTTAGGCAACTATCCAATAGTTGATAACAAGGAGGAAAAAAAAACCAAAATGCCTTCTACTATCATTGAAATTACCTCACCTCTTGTCTGGGGTAAAAAAATAAATGCAGCCCATAAGCTAAATAAAGAACAGAAAAAAAACAAACAACTATTTTTGAGGTGAAAAAAGGGGTAGATTCCAGACCATGCAGAGAAATAATGTTTTCTCATTTGTGTATTGGCAGAACCTCACGTCCACCAAGAGAAAGGGGTATAAAACTTTGTTCTTACTGGATTTTGAACGGAAGTTAGAATTTCCCCTCTGTGTTTTTCTGCTTTGCAATGGGGTTTCTTTGCACACTCTTTGTTCTGTCAGAAATTTTTTTACCAAGACGTTTAACAACTTGATCCTTACCTTCTGAAGCCCAAAACTATTACTCTTTTTCAGATGTTTCATATTTTTTTTTCTCACCAACCCCACACTACCTTCTGAAGCAGCTTGATCTCATACACTGTAAGATTAGTAAGGTGTGGAAGATGTGGAATGCTCGCAGATAGATTGTTTATCATAGCACCACTGTTAGCAAGAAGCAAACACTCTGAACTGTCTTCACACAGAGGTAACCACAGTAACAGTACGTGGGTAAGCAGTTCTGATTGTTGTTGATGAGCACACCAAAAAGAGCTCGGTAGAATGAGTTTTTAGACAGTGCTTTTCTCTCCCTTCCCCCAGAGGGTTGATGTGCTATCTCTTACTTTCCATCTCTCTATCAGTGTGTGTCTCTGTTTTCCTCTAACAATTTTTAGAGGCTTGACAAGTATGCGATGGAACTTGTAAAGAAGATTAAAACAGAATATCAAGCTATTGAATTTACAGGTAATTTTATTAGGTTTACTTTAATCTAGATTGAAAGTAGTACAGGTACTATCAGTAGATGGCCTGGTAGCAATCGGTAGACCACCTTTTATAATTTCAGTCTCTTCTTGTGGAACTCGATTTATGTGAAACAGAAGCAGTCTTAAAATTTTAAAAATATATTTTGGATGTAGCTATCACATGTTTTGCATTAATGATTTTTTTTCCCTAAGAGAACTGATTTAATAAATAATTTATTTCAATAGTGAAAATTACAACCATGTTTGGCATATAAGAAAAGTACAGATAATTGCATGTTAATTTTTAATTGTGTAAATGGGTCTTTCAAATTTTAACAAAATTATTTTCTGAATAGTTCAATTTGACTTATAAATAGTGAAATTTAATTACATTGAAATTAATGGTGAAGTGCTGTTACAGTATGAACATATGAATGTACACACTGCATGTGACCACAGAAATCTGTTTATTTCTACAACTGCTAAGTTGCTTCAGGTGACATAAATTTGTATCTAATATGCTTCCTATAAACATAAGTAAAGGAAATTCAGATGAAAATCTAAGCCCAGACCAGTAAACAAAAGTTTTGTTATTAATTTTTAATGGAACAAGGATTCATTCTAGGAATTTACTAAATAAAAGCTGAATTTGACCTAGAAGGATTATGTAAGCATGTCAAGTGGTATGAAAATCCCTAGACAAAGAAATAATGAAAATAACATTGAAGGAAGGCTGAACTTTGAAAAAATAGAATTCTTTCTATCATCATTCTCTCACAAGTATAAAAAATTTGCTTAAAGAATAAGGAAAAAATCTGATTGAATAAAATTGAGACTGATGCATGTTTTTTAAATAGCCTGCTAAACTTGTGATCTTATCTCTGAATCAGACATATCTTTGAAAATATGAAATATATGTAGTTAAGTTTGTAAAATCTGTATGAACTAGAGGCTATGAAGAGTAGGTGTCTAAATCTGCAGCTGGTCTAAATGATAATTAGTTCCATTGCATTATTTGTATTACATTAATTTTTGTACATTGCACATAAAAGCCCACTGTCAAAACCTAGCTTTGTTTCAGATGCAAACATCTCTCTTCAACATGTGTCCTTTTTGTCTTGGGTATTAGTATGCCTGCATGATTATTCAAAAATGTGAGAGGTTTTCCTACATAATCCACTAAAATGAAACATTAATGTTGCACAGCAACTAAGCAGTGTAAAACTCCTTCTCTTTCCTGGATTTACTTATTCTTATTGACATATTGTTGAATATTACTGGCATGTGCCAAAGAGGGGGTAGTGGATGCTCTGTGGGAGCTCCTCCTTCATTCTCAAAGTTTGCCTGTGCAGAAAATAATAGATAAAATAATAGATAATATGTCAAAGTAGTTGCTCTGTAAATATATGACTTCAGCAGGTTCACCACAGTTAAATCTGTAATTAATGAAACAAAACTACAGCTACTATTTAGAAATTCCTCCTCTAGCACACAGATGAATGTCAGACTACTTGCAATTTTTGTCTGAAATCCATTCATGTTGTGTTTTGCATCTTATTGAGGCTTAAGCACAAGTGTTTTTTCTGAGCCCGTATTTGTGCTAGGCATTGCCCTGACCCAGGTGCACTTGACCTAGTTCCACTCCATGATTTTCACAAAGACCCACTTCTCAAGCATCCCCAGGTCCCTCAGGATCACTTTCCTTCCCTCCAGGTACCAGCTGTACCACACAGCTTGGTGTCATCCATGAACTTGCTGAGGGTGAGCTCAATCCCCCTGTCCATGTCAATGAGAATGATATTAAATAATATTTGTCCCAGTGCAGACCTCTTATCACTTGTTTTCACCCAGATGTAGAGCCATACCACTGTGAGTTAGACCATCCAATCAACTTCATCCACTGAGTGCTCTACCTGTCAAATTGGTGTTGAGACAAGGATGTTGTGAAGGACAGTGTCAAGTGCTTTGTACAGCTCAAGGTTGATGACATCAGTCACACTTTGCTCACCCATAAGTGTTCTAACCCCACTGTCGAGGATCACCAGATTTTCCAGGCACATTTTGCCCTTAGTGAAGCTGTGTTGGCTGTGAGCAGTGACAGTATTTCACCAGGGCATGACCACTGCAGCCCAGACTACCCACAGTCTGGACCTTACACCCAAGTTTTCCTGCATTATTGAGCAACAGATCCAGCAGTGACTCCTCTTTGGTGAGTGTCCATCACCCATTCTAGAAAGCTATCCTCAATGGAGTTGTTTTCTGGACTGCTTGCAGTTTGTTGTGCCACTTTTTTAGATTTTACAGTCTGTTGAAGTCCCCTACCAGGCTCAGGGTCTGCAGGCAGGAGGATTCCTGAAATTGACAAAGGGGCTCCTCCTCTTCTTCATCAGGTGGCCTGCAGTAAACACGAGCCACAAATTTCCTTTGTTGACTTTTTCTCTGATTTTCACGCATAAGCCATCTACCCTTGTGTTCAAAGAGCTCGATGCGATCAAATCCGTTATTAACACCGGGCAACTTTCCCACTTCTCCTTCCTTAGATTCTTTCTCATGAGGAAGATTTAGTGATTTCTTTTGATGAATGGAAGCTTTTAGTGAAGGAGACTTAGGCCAGGGTGTAGCTATTTTTAACCCACTTCCCAGCCTTACATTCTTCCTCACTCCACAAGCTCCCAATTCTCCTATGGCTGCAGTACTACTCTTCCTGCTCCTTTTAACTTAATCTGATGAGACAAGAATGGACTTCAGACTCCACCAAAGAGATGTTATTTCTTCTGTAATACCAAATTTTGTCCTGCACTGACTACCCTGGATTTATTAAGCTTTAAGAAAAGGGCAAAATATATTCCTGATGTTTTCAAAATCTGTAATTTGTTTATCAATGACTAGTGTAATATGTTTGCTCTCCACAGCTTCACTTATAAGAAAATCTATACTACCCTGCTTGTCCTCTTCAAAGCAATCAACTTTATAAGGAGAGGAGAAATATGAAAAGCAGGGATTTAAATGTATCAAAAGAAAAGAAATTGTGAGTTTCTCCTTCATTAAACTTTGTAAAACACTCTTCCATGATAAATATTATTATGTGATACCATTCTTTTTTAAAGGAAAAAATTCTATTGTCTTTACTGTTTTACACATGCTTTTGTTCTATACCTTTCCCTATCCTGAATTAACCACCTTTAAGGTCAGTAGGGAGTTCACACCAACATTTTTTGTTGTGTTATTATTGCAGTAGTTTATTTTTGCAAAGAACACGGAGAATCATGTAATCAAGAAGCTGTTGGACAGCCTTTATGGCTAGCAGCATCCACTGCCACAAAGGAAAGCTATCTCCATGGATAAATAACCAATTGCTTATTCTGTAAGAGGAGATGCTTGTGCTTTTAGTAGGGAGCTGAATTCCAAAGATATAAAAACATTTTAAAATAAGAACTGCAGGGATGTGAATACACACTATTGATAACTGAGAGTCATTTTCCTTTTTTTTATTTTCCCTCCTCTAATCTGTATAATACATGTGAATATATGTGTAAGAAAAGTATAAATTATCACTGGGTAAATGAAAGTTTGAAGGCTGTATTTCTAATAAGGTCAGACACATCCATTAGAAGAGGATATTAAATGTTGTCAGAGTATAGCTGCAGGTATCTGAAATTTTCTGTGACCAGTAGTGAAGTCATTTTATTAGCCAAGTTATTATTCATTGCAATTTGTTCTTAGCAGAAATTAAGTTTCTCTGTTTTGTTGATAAAATGTTTGCAACAGGAAATGCAGTTAATAAAGTACAACAACAACTGGTGTGGAATTGCATTAGTTAACAAGACTCAAACTGCCCTCTTGAAGTCATCAGGAGTGTATTCCTCTGAGAAAGCCACATGGCCTTGAATGATGCTACTTGCACAATTTGCCATTTTTCTCCATGTTCTAATGATGTGACACAGATGGACATAGTTGCACATTCATCCATCTGGATTTTTTTCTGCACAGGAAGTAATTTGTCTCAGCAGTCACAAATTAGGTGTTTTCTGGCAACTAAGATGTATTTTCTTTCTCTCTTTTTGCTTATAAAACCTCTTTAAAGAAATGACTCCACTTGTTTTCTTCGAGTTAGAAGCTGCCTGGGGTTGTTTACTCCAGACCAATTTAAATCCAAAACAGATTATGATGAGATGAATTGGTATTACGCTTTGAGAACTTTCTTAGTGAATTCATCCTTCCCAAACCTTAATTTTGGTGACTATGTAATCGTGTGTGTTTAATACCTATGGACTTGACTTGATGACAGCCAGAGGTGACAAATGCTCTTAGAAGTTTCCAAACAAAAAGAACCAAAGTCAGAATAAAAGTAGTAAATTGAAGCACTTATCGCTAAAAGTTACTCATGAAATTGTTTAAGACAATAAATATATACCACAAGCACTTGATTATAATTCTAGGTGAATCATTTGATACAAATCCAGCATAACAATATGCAGCAGTTGCAGCTATTTAAATAATTTTGCCAGATGATGAAGTTCTTTTTTTTGTGCTAAGTGCTTTGAAAAACATATAACAATAATGCTATTGTGATACACTCTGAAATGTGGAGGTTGTCAAAACAAATTCCTCTAGCTGGAGAAAGTATCAATACTAAAGAAAAAATACATTTAATTTCTGTCTTGAAACTGTCAGGAACCTTCTCTTTCTGCTGGTCAGATCAGTTGACGCAAACATTGTTTTGACAGATTGACTTTGATTCTGTGTACCTAACCTCCTGATCAAATTTTATTTGCATGAAAGAACAAGGCTATAAGGAATTAAAAATGGATATACTTTAGGCATAAAGTGAAACATTTGAAGGTTAGAACAGCTCAGTTCTTTCTGTTTCATGAAACTGAAAGCTCAAAGAATTTGAAATTATGCTAAGATACCAAATGGAAAATTACATTATCAACAACATGAAGAGTATGAGAAAAAAACCACAGAGGTGAACAAAAGGGAATGGTTGTTTAAGTAATAACAGGTAATAAATCTGTCTAAAAATAACATCATATATAAAACAAATATGTTATGTTACCTCCTAACCCAGGTGTGAATGGCATCTTCCAATCTGTGTGTCTTGTATGTTTATCTGCCATGGTCTTGTTTTAGCAGGGCTGTAAACCCACTACTAAGACAAATTATGCTGGTTAGTTACAGGGAGTAGCTGATGCATGCAAGAATTCTTCTTGATATAAGCTTGGCTAATATTTAATTTAAATTGTAATCTGATTTGAACAGAGCCAATGAATTCAATATTTATATAAAGAAAAGATGCACAAGACAGTGTCAGAAAAGAGGTTTTCCACTAGATTTGATATCCTTTATCAATTTTAGTTACCAGAATAAATGCATTTCTGTCAAATGAGGACCCATAACAGCCAAATATTTCCAGTGGTTCTTGGCAAACTTTTGAATTAAACAAGCCATAGGTAAAAAATAAATCATGTGCAGGTTTTTGTTGTTGTTGTTTTGTTTGGGATTTGTATTTGGGGCTTTTTGTTTGGTTGGTTGAGTTTTTTTTTCAAATCTGAAGTATTTCAGCCATATTGGAAATGCTAAAGGAAAGAACTAGAGCACTAATACGTAGTACAGCAGTATATTTATTATTTTACAGATCACCACTATTTCATATGATTCTTTCATAGGCAACAGATAACATAGTAATTGACATAAATCCTCATAAGTTGGCAATGGAATGTTGCTTTTTTCCAAAGAAATTCTTAAACAGATCAAATTATTGGAATCTGAAATTATCTTTCAAACACCATTGGGAGCTATAAATGTGTTGGTTTTTTAGTAGATCTACTAAAAATCCACTACATTGCATCATGAGGAGAGACAAACGTCTTTGTCAAGCACAGACAAAAAGTCTGCATTTACACATTTGTTTAAAATGGGTTTTAATTACATTTGAGAAGTTTAAATACACTGATAGGAGGTCTTTGTGGTGTACCATTTCCTATAGTAGAAAATGGAGGCTAGACACAAATACAGAAGATTTTTTAACCTCTTATGTGATCCTCTTTTCCTTTTTCTAGACATATGAGTCTTCCTTTTAAAGTGTTAATGGTATAAATGAAAGAAAAACATATCAACTGTAAGTCTTGCCAAATGATTCCACTGGCCTAAATTTCTACTGTCATTTAGCTGTTTGAAGTCTTTGTTAGCTTTGAGTTTTTTTCATGTGTAAATAATTTACAGAAAAAAGTATTTTATATTAAGATAGGATTCCTGTTCTGGCACATCCTAAATATAACACTCAAATAACTTTTTCATCTGCCTCATTTCTTTCATTCCTTTCACTTATCTGATTATGTAGCTCTTTGCTCAACTGTCATCCAGTACATGGATTTTGGCAGTGTCATTTCTGATTCCTGCTGACAATGCTTAAATTTCTCTCCTGCTGAATTTCTTATTTCAGGGTAGTTGCTTTTGCCCAACAGAAGATGATCTCTGGAGCAGGAATCTTATTCTGAATTTATTTTACCATGGCATGGTGGGACCAGCCAAAAGGAGAAAATGCTTAGTGCTAATGAAATGAAAACAGTAAGGGGAAGATGACTCAATAAATCAGAAAATATACTTGCTTACATGTCATTACATTCATTATCTCTCTTTGGCAAAACTATTTGCAGAAATAAAAACAAGAGAAAACCAACAGAAAGAAGGGACAGGGGTAAAAGAGGAAAATAGTGAAAAACGCCTTCCATAGAGGATTAGTGGGCAAATCGCCTCCAGTAAAGTACTTCCACTAAGAAGCTTTTCCAGATCTGAGGATGGCCTTAGCAAGCTGAGCAGTGTGAACGTATCAGGCATTATTGATTAGTAGTGTCTGTTTATTTTCTCCTCTGAAGGAAGGCACTGTTCTCTTCCCACAGTGGCATGTGACTTGATTGAGAAGCACTTTGGAGACGCAGTTCCAAAAGCCTGCTGATTTTTGACTCATGCTGTGGTGTGGTTGACCTTTTGAGTATTGTTTTGTAGTGGAGTTTCCTCAGTGCAGACTTTTTGGCATTTGAAACTTGTGGGGATTTGGAGAGCCGCCTAACACCCCCAGAAAGAGTGTTATTTGTCAAGAATTTCACCATTTCTGTAGCTAACATTAGCCTAATTGGGACTTTCTCCTGTTATATATCTGTATAACTGGCAGGAATGAAAAGGGATGTCTATTTCAGACGGGAGTTGGAAATTGTTTGCTTAATTCTGTTCAAAGAGTATTTTTTTTTTTTTAAAAAAGTCCTTTTCATGTCAATTTGCACAATACATTGTTGTTTTGAACTTAAGTCTCATCAAAGCAAACGTGCCTTCACAGTTGCAGCCTGGTACTGGATCTTCCCTAAACTGCTGCTTTCTGTAGTTTTTATGAAGTTACAAAAATAACCATTTTTAGGTCAAAGATGGCAAGAAACACTAGAAAATGCAGAGCTTGCAGGCTCGGCAGGAGGCAAGAAAGGTTAAATGATACAAGCTGGTCCCCTGTAACAGCTACAAAGCAAACTGACAAGTGCTTCTGAGCAAGCTGCCTCTGGTCACTTGGTTCAGCCCTGAGATGGGGTGATTTGGCTGCTCCGACATCAGGATCCCACTGTTAGGGGCTGACACTGCTTTAAGTGCATTTCTCTCTTCTTTCTAATGGTTTCTAAATCTAGAGTAACAGCATTTACTCGAAAGAAAGAAAGAGCAAGGAATAGTAAATTTTCCAGTAGTAGTAGATGTACCTGTGGTTTTACACTGATCTATCAGACAGAAAATGGTAACGCTTTGCCTTCTCTCTGTTTAAATAGTGAAAATAAGCAATTGAGAAATAAGCATAAATAAACCATTGTGGCCTAACACTCAGCCCACAGCGTGTAGTCAAACTGCCAGCCAAAGACAGCAAGGCTTCTCAAGTTCAGCAGTTTGTGTCTGACCAGATACAGGTGTGTGTCAAAACTAGTATTTCTTTCTGAATCTCTGTGCTTGCACTACAAACCTTTCAAGATGAGTGGTTTTCTCTTTCTTCAAGATACATAGTGGCTTAAGTGCTGCAGTGACACAGCAGTATGAGAGAGAGAGAGAGCAGCATGTATCCACTTCTTCAGGATACTCAGCTTTTTAATTTGTGCACTGTGGTTCACAAAGCTTGTAAGGAAAAACGTGAACAAATGCATTTGGAACAATTTAAAGAGAAAATTGCATGTGCATAGGAACTGTAGGGATTATTTTCCATGTCCCAGCAGAGATGCATAGGGAAATTTTTACTTATATCTATTTCCATCTTTATCTCTCATGTAGTATAAAATACCCGGCTGTCCATGTGTACTTTCTTGGCTTACCACTGCTATTACTAGAGGGTTTTATTCTGTTTGCTAGTATTTTCAAATGGGTTAATCACAAGACTGCTCCGACCAGTCTCAGAGCCCTGTTGCAAGAATGCATTTTTGCTATTACCAAAATATGCCTAAACAACAGAAATAATTCTGTTCCATTTCATATTCAAAATATCTCTAGTTCTACTGGTAAAAGCCAGTCCTAGGTCTAAAAAATTGCCATAAGATACAAAATTAAAGCCATTCAAAACATTTCCAGTGGTGGACAGGGTGATAAGAAGTCTCAAAGACAAGACTTATGACGAATGGCTGAGGCAATTTTGGTTTGTTTGGCCTGACAAAGAGAAAATGGAGAGATGACTCCATGGCAGCTTACAGTTTTCTTAAGGGGGATGGGGGGAGCAGTGGAGGGGGAGATACTTCTCTCTGTGGTGACCAAAGACAGAATATGAGGAAATGGAATAAAAATACATCACAAGAAATTCAAAATTGATTTTAGGAAAAGGTTCATTGAGAGGGATGTTGGTCCATGGAACAAGTTCCCCAGGGAGATGGTCATGGCACCAACCTTGTAAAAAATGTCTTCAAGGAACATCTGGACGATGTTTGTTGTCATATGATTTAGTTTTACATAGTTCTACAAGGAGCAGGGTGTTGGACTTTATGACCCTTATCAGTTCCTTCCAACCTGAAATATTCTGTGAGCCCATGGTTCTTTTAGTGGCAATTTCGGCAGCTTACTTTAAAAGAGGTAAACACCAGACCACACCCAATGCTTTGTTATATCCCTGGTTCCCTTTCACTCTCCCTTCTGTCCAGATTCATTAAAACATGCACTTCTTCCAATGCAGAATATTTCTACTAATATTTAAATTATTCACCTATGCATACCTGGCACATGTAATATTTTCCTGTTACACCCTTTTCAGTCTCTATGTAGGTGGACAACCAAAGTGTCAATGGTGTACATATGGCATTAGCCAACCCTAGAAGAGCAACTTGTACTGTGAGTTTCATGCTGCCCATGTCCACTACACTGTATCTACAGGGTGCCTAGGCTTGGATGGATACAGAAGGTATAACTTTGTCTGGATATAACCTGATAACGTGTGTTTAACTTCTTGACTGGAATGTAAAACTGGGATTTAAGAATGGTAGGTACCAACACAGTGCTCCCACTGGCGCCTGCTTCCACTCGCCCTAGTAGGAAGCATGCAAGGCAAAGATCACAGGAACAATTTACTGGAAACAGGATTGAGGTAAGAAAACAAACAATAACAGCATAACAATATTAATAACAAATTGAGCATAACAATATTAATAACAAATTGTACAGAGAGAGGGTGATTTACGTGCCAAGTACTCACTGAGCCTGGGACAATGAAAACAATGGTGGCCAGATTTCCCTATCCCATCACAATTTTTTCTTGGCTGCAAGTCACGCACTTTAAGGTCTTTCAATTTGTATGAGGCATTTTCCTCATTCTTTGACTAATTTTTAATGACCACTGATTTTTTTCCAAATTTTCAGTACATATTTTTTTATCAAAAAGGGCTTCAAAAATCCGTATGGAACTCTAAGCTTGACATCTTAATATCATATAAAGAAGTAATGAACTTTCTGTTATTTCCAGTTCCTCTACCTGTTAATACAGCAAAGGACTACATTGCCTTTTCAAGTCACAACATTTCAAAGGAATCCTTTATTTTGTGAGTTTCCCCTCCCTACTCTGAAGTCTTTTTATTATACCTTTTCATTTTTCTTTTTATTATATTTTACACTTAATCATACCAGAAAACTTTTAATTTCAAATAGCCCAACTTGAAAAAAGAAATCATATTCCTCTGTCTTCACGTCCACAGGACCATGCATAGAAGAATGCAAATGTTTGTTGTGCCAAATCATCTCTTTTCTTACATCCTAATTACTGGCATGCCCTGAGCACTCTTGTTACTAGAGATTTTCTTTTCAATGGTCCTATTGATCAGAATATTTTAGAGAAAAGTGGCAAAGATGCACTTTTTTCCACCTGCATGTTGTTATAGAAATAAATGTTATAAAAAGCCTGAATGCTTCTCAGTCTTTCTGATTCTCTCAACCTTCATTAGGCAGTGAATTAAATCCCATATCCCTTATCCAAATGTTGCAAATATTTAACTTTTTGTGTTAAAGTTAAATTATTCAGAAGTAATAAGAATATTCAGAAAATTATAAGAAATACAGTTACTAGCTGAAAGCTTCAGGGAGACTTAAAGACTTCCACGCTTAAATGCAAATTTACACTTAATGAACAATCTAGTATGATCTTTTTTGCTGTCTGACATGCTACAGAATGTAGTAGCACATGTATTCCATGTCATGCATCTCTCTCTACCCCTTGTAAAAGCATATGTTATTCCACCTTCAAAAGCCAATAACATTTTAATTCAGTTGCTATCTGAGCTTTTCCTTCTACAACTTTATGACTTTTATCTCTGCTCCTTACGGACAGATTTCAAATCTTTATTCTCCTGGATACATTTCTTCTGTACTTTTTTCATTAAAGTGTTGTGTTATTCATATAATGACTCATTTTTCCCATTTGAATGGTTGGTTTTCCTCCGTTCTAGTTCTTTTTCATTTTTGATTGATTGTTTCACTGACACTGTGTGCTGCCAAATTCACTGGCCTTGCTTGTGTATGGGAGGGTGGGGAAGAAGAAGATGGGTTGGCAGACAGCTTTCCTTGACCATGGGAGCTCACACTACTGTGGGATTTATTATATGGACAGAGCACAGTTATCTTCCTCCAGGAAAGTATCATATATAAGTGATGAAATACTGTGTAAAAATGCCAGTTTTCTGGAACACTCTCATTCTCTTTCCAAGAGGTAACATAAATAACTCTTCATGGTATTTTTTTATTTATCAAATCATATGGCACCTTTATAGACTATCTGAAGGCAATTTGTGTATAGCTCGTTTATACATCCCCTACACCTTTGTGCTGAAAAAGTTTAAATGCTCCACTTTAGGAGGCTGTGGTCAATTGTGGTCGGTTATTCATTTTCTACTATGTCTTTTGGTATTTTGAGGCCTTAATAATGTTAAAATGCATTTTTATGGTTTTCTGTGACAGCACCACATTAAGAACAAGTTAATGGTTTTAAATAAATAGAAAACTACTTAACCAAGAATCACATTTGTTAAAGTTACTAACAAGTTTACTTTTGATTTTGCTCTGGATCAAAGCAAAAATTTCCACCAAAGTATGGGGACAAAAAAAGGAAGCTAGAACCGTAATGTTCTCAGCTAAATATTCCACATGAATATTGATCTATTTCGGGAGTTGTAAAGGTATTACCACGCTAGTATCAGTATTATGTTGGATACGCAGTAACCAGTTATCTATAGATTTAATTAAAAAAAACAACTCAGTGGCACAATACATGCACAGTTTCAGGTCAACACATGGAAGAATGTTCTGGAAAAGTTCAATAAGACCCTATGATCTGATCTCATGATTAATGAACAGTCATCTGAATAAACCAAACTTTGCTACCTGGAGCATATCTGACCCAGGACAGGTTTTTGA
>CM019236.1:41705375-41809083 GCA_009741485.1 Malurus cyaneus samueli
CAATATCACCTCCGGTAAGCCTTCCGGTCTATCTATACTACAATTCCCTTCCTTTCCTTCCCTTCCCCTCCTTCACCGTTCCCTCCCTCGCCTTCCCTTCCCTATACAAGAAAGGCACTGGCACATGAAAGCACGATTGCCTTAGTGTTTCTCCATATGGCTTTTGGGAGAGAGACAAATAAAAATTATGCCTTCAGGTATTAGATCCCTTGGATATTTTCAGTAACAGTTTTTATTTTGAAAAATATAATAATACCCACTCTTTTGGAACTCTTTTTCTCACCAGTCATATTTAACTTGTACCTGAGACTAAGAACTGGAACCATCTAGCTGAGTTGGTGAGAACAGCCCAGATGTGGAACGGAGCACTAAAACTCAGTCTGAGAATAGACATGTCCCCTGAGTGAAAGCATCTTTTCCTGGGCTCAGGCAAAGACCATGCCAAAACTGTTTGCCTGCCTATGAAAACCAGATCAGCAGCTAATTAAACTTCTCATTTTTATGAGTTTTCTTTTCTAGGCCTGTTGTCGCAGAATGGATAGCATTCCCTCTAAAAGTTGTCTTGTCATAGATTAATCTTGTCTTTGCTTCAAGTGAAAACACAAAAAGACATGACACAGGCTGTGAAAGAAAATATCTTTAGGTGCTAGCTAGCAGCCTGTAAGGGAAATAATTACAGGACATGCAAGGAAGAGTTTATCTGTGCGTGAGGGGGAGAGATGGTTTTGTTAACTTCTAAACCTGCAGTTATACCTCTTTTTTGTAATCTGAAGTTACTAAATTAGAAGCCAGAACCTGAAACAATCAGCCTTTGCCCTCCCAACAGGAGTTCAGGATAGTGTGTCAAGGGCAGGCAGGTGTCAGTGCTCCTTTGCCCTTTTAAGTTTCAGCTCTGCCATTTAGCTCCCTGAGGTCCCACCTCCTCTCTTCCCCTTGAAATTACCTTTCGGAAAATTTGTGCATGCACGCTTTCCCTCCCAGACAAAATAAAAAAGCATAGATTCATTAATCCACGGAAAACACATTCTTTTTCCTTCTGAAGCCCTTCCTGACCAGTGTGGTTTCAATTCCAAACACACAGCTGGTAGCATTACCAATAAGGTTGGACTACTTTTTGCATTTCAAAGTGAAATCACCTGGGAGGTCTAAGGGGAGTCTGTGAGCTCTGATGCCCAGACTTCAAGCTTTAGAAAATTTGATTGACATTACCTCAGTGGTCAAGAACCAGTTTATTATAAGTGACTGCTGGATTTGTAACTTTCAGTCCTCAGTGAATTTCTACACTTGGCAGGATTTTAGAATATTTCCATTTATTTCTGTCTATTTTAAATTATCAATTTAACATAATGTCTAAAAAGATAAGTGAATGCATTGCCTTCTTAAATATATCCAGGTGTTAGCCTCAGCAAAGCATTTAACTTCAATTGGTGGCAAAAACCAAATTGACCCAGAAAGGTACACTAGGATTTCTAAAGAAATTTATCTTAAGTTACTTCAGGGAACTGAATTTGTAACTCAGCTCAAACAGTAATTTTCTCTATTGGCAGTGGCATAAAGAGACATCCTCTTCCCTTGCAAGATATGCTCTTTTGGATGACCTTTGACAGGTTTCACTGGATCATGTGAGTGCTGCAAATGGCAGAGCAGCCATAAGTAAGCAAACAAATCCCTGAAGGGATTCTGTTTTAAAATTTTCTTTCTGCAGTTTAACAGAGTTGGAGATACTGATACACATGGTATCAGTTGAATATTCCCTGAGAATTGTGCGGCATCAGTGCCATGATTGGTGTTGCACATGCAGTACTCACTCTATCAGAATTTCAATTACTTTCTTGTGAAAGAAGAAAGGAGATACACCAGTAGTTCTTGGTCAACCTGTGCAATATTTTTGGTGATCACTTCATTTTTCACAGAAGCAGTTTCGCAAGATGACTGCATTAGTATTTGTATGGCTTCTAGTGAAACGTCAAACTGCAGTTTTGCTGAACATTTCTTGGAATTTCTTGATCATTCTGCTTACTGTTCCAAATCCGAAGCAGCTAACTATCTAAATGATAGGCACTGATGGAAACCTCAGGAGCTATTTTGACCTTGCAATGATTTTTTTGAATAAGTGGTAAATAAATATAATTCTAACTAATGCTATTATTTTCTAAATTATGTTTTATTTTTATATTAAAAGCCTGCTTGCATGAGTTAAAAATATAGAGAAGCAAAACCACAGTCATCTTAGAGTTTAATTTTGACTGAATTTAGCAACTTCTGTTCTGGAACAGATGAGCTTATTTGAAATGACAGTTCACAAAATCCCATGTCAAAATCTTACCATTTATAACTCTTTGTACTAATAGATACAAATTTGGCTTGTAATTCTGTTACAGAAAGACACCTTCACTGGGTTTACAGATGTTTGCAAATTGTATTATGACAGCTGGTAGTGATGTTCATTTGGATTATAGATTCACATGGAGAATATAGAAATTTGTAGCTCCTTTGGAAGAGCAGCAGTCTCAGCATTTCACAGAAATGCTACAGGGCTGAGAAACCCTGAACAAACCTCATCCCTCTCCATTTGCCCCTTGTAAGCAACAGAGCTGGATTTCTCTGTAGCTTTTGAAAGCGTGTAGTGATGGGATGAGAGGGACTGGCTTTAAAATGGGAAAGAGTAGATTTACATTAGACTTTAGGAAGAAATCAAGTAATGTGAGGGTGCTGAGGCACTGGAATAGGTTTTCTGAAGAAGCTGTGGATGCCCCATCCCTGGAAGAGTGCAAGGACAAGCTGGAGTGGGTTTTGAGTCTAGTGCAAACTGTCCCTGTCCATGGCAGGGAAGCTGGAACACCAGGCTCTTTGAGATTCCTTCCAGTCCAGACCATTCCAGGTTTATAGGATTTACACTAATAACCATCTGAAGTTGTAGATTTGCAGATGAAGAGATACAGTAGAGATACTTGCTCAGCAATGGAGCTAGTGTGCTACAGTCACAGCCATCTGTATTACACTGCCTGTGTGTTTCCTCCTGTCCTTTCCTAAATGGCTTCTATATGAGAAAACTTTTATCTGCATTGTGGTATATTGATAGCTGTCACTTGATCACAGTAAGTTACAAAGTAAATAACAAAGCCATTTATCATGCCCTCTCTGATCTCTCTCTCTCAGAAGTGATTTTCATCTCAAATTATATTAATGAAAGTATTTTTCTGCCAAGGGGAGACGTGTGTTCCCATTGTGGTGGTTTTAACTCAACTGGATGAGATTTTTAGATACGACTTAAAAAACATGTTACAAAGTTTCCTAATAGGATTTAATTTCCTAGGAGAGAAGTAAATATTAGAAGGCACAATGGTCATTCCTATGTGAAAAAAAAATCTGTGATTCCAATAAGTAAAACCTTTTTAAGTGCAACAAACCATTCTAGGTTCTAAACTTCTAAAAGAATTTAACTATCAGATTACCATGATTTGTAGTTCCTATTCCCATCAATATTAGGACACAGAAGAAAAGCTAAAGAAAGAAAATACTTTAGTGGAACATCAGACATGGGTTTCTATGTTCTACAGCTTGGCTGTGAAACACTATTCCAAGCAAATCTGTAAAGTGATTGAAGCACAAAGGTTAAATGTGCATTTTAATTGGGATGCAAGTGAAGCAATGGATCCCTTTCACTCCTTTTCTCAGTAGGCAACATCATATTCTGTTTTTCAGAGTGTATCTGTATTACACAAAGCTGTGGGTCACCTACTGCAGCATTTGCACAGGACAAAGAGCCTCCTATGAAGCTCTCTCAGAGAAGGTTTCAGATCAGATGTTAGTGAGGAGACCAAGAAAAGCAGTTTTCTTTTTAATCACACAAGAAAATTAGTGCATAAGTAAGCCAGGACCTCAGTGACATCTCTTTGCTAACAAGCCCCAAATCTTCCCCAAGTCCACAGGTTGGTTCAGGGCTATCAAAGGTCGAAACAATGGAGACTTGTGCTTGTTTTGCAAGGGACGAAGACCAACCCTTGGCTTGCACAAGAAAATTCACAGGTAGAATATCCCAACTACCTTATGTTTCCTTATAAAGGTTAGTCATTTGGAAATCTAATTGTGTGATTTGCAAAAGTACAAGAACTTTGAGCCAGTGTCTGTGTTTTCTACTTCTTCAATAGAGTGAAGCACAGCATCAGCACTCACTGAAAAGAAAAGTAACTGCACCAAATCAGTTTAGATTTTCTCTACACACATGGTAGATAAAAATGCTTCATTGTATGTTTCACTGCTTTTTAAATTTTTTTAACTTAATCAATCCTTGTTGATTTAGTGTACATGGAAAAATATTTTCCAGTAATTTATTGAATTACCTAGTTCTGTTTTATTGCAACATTGTGTGAGTGCTATAGGAGCAACAAAGCTCTGTTTGCAAGACAGGGTAAAATTTTTAAGATACATTCTCTAAAACAATATCATTATGCTTGAAAAACTGAATAAACCACATGTTAAATTTAGACTATTACAGGTGCACACTATGTTTTCTGAACATGTTATGGACATTTTAACATACTTTAACTTGAAAGACATAGGACTAATTTTGAATTTAAAGTGAGTTGCAGTCTCCAAATACCTCTGAAATACCCTTTACACCTAGAACCCTGGTGAAAAACTCATCTTTACATGGCCAATATAATATGAATATTTGTATGTACTGATACAGAAGGGAAAAGGTGAATCTAATACTAGCAAGGATCAATGAAAGGGGCTTTTTTTTTTTTGAACATCTGACTTGATGTTTGTAAATCAATGTTGAGAAGTCTATGTGGAAAAAGTAAGAAGCAACCATAGCTTCAGAGAGATTTTTCTGATGGGGTTTGTAAATAGACTTTAGTTATTGGTAAATTTACAACATGATGCATTTAAAATTTCAAATTTATTTTGTTACACATAGCCGTGGAGTAAAGAAAGGAATATGGAGAGCGTCGGGATATCCAGCACACTGACCACCAGTATGATCGCTAGGATTTGCTTTATTAAAATTGAACATGCTTTTTATAACCACTCTAATGAACAGCATGAATATTCCAAGTAGACACTTCCTCATTGGTCACTTTAAAAACAAATCCTGATAAGGAGTGTATACTGCAACTTTCTGAGGGTCTTACATCAGCTAAAGGGGGGCTCGATAAGAAGCCAAAAAAAAAGGGCAGGGAACTGCCTGTATGCCTGCTGTTAAGATTAACTCCGCTGTGGTCATCAAACCCTAGAGCTAATCAGCTACATGCTGGCCACACGCGCTCTGTCACTTAACCAAACTTCATAGCTATATCCTACAAAGGAGTATTCTTTTTGAGACATGAAAAAGTAATGGTGAAATAGCAGACTTGATCAGAACAATAGCTTCCTTTTTGAAATAGTTGTATTGGTTTTAAGCTGGGTTGTTTTTTTTTTCCTATATCTATACATTAATATTCCTGCTGAATAAAGGGGTCTATGTCTGTGATACTTTATGGTTTCCTCAGTTCCAGCTGTCTTTGAAAACATTGGGGCACTTTTCACTTGCTAAAAAACATGCATACAGAAATAACCTGAGGAAGGAAATCAGAGTTAACATAGATTTCATGTACGGTAGCCAAAAAATACAGGAAGATCAAACACATACGGGAAAATTCTGAGTGGGAGAAAGGGAGGGAGACAGGGCATGAAATACTTCAGTTTTCATATGCTGCTACAAAAGGTAAAAAAGCAAGCAAATGTGCGCTTATGTCTGTAGAGAGATATGTTACAGCTGGAGCACTCATCATCAGAATGTTTGTATGCTGAATGGTTTTGCCTCTGTGTGTGTGAAGCATCATTATGCAGTGGAGGTATTGAGGATGTGGGATATTAATTCAGGCATCAGAGAGAAAAAAATACATTAGAAATTCTATTAACAGACTAATGACTTTAATTTTGATTTTGAAAAGGAGTAATGGGGACTGACAAACACTGTGAAGAGAAAGCTGTATGGAGCCCTGATCCTGCACAGAAACACCCAACATATTTCTGAAACAAAGATAATTTGATACTCCTGACCCACCTTTCTCTGTCTCCTCAGAGAGCAGAACCAAATTGTGTCTTGTTTACTTGCTGCCCCACTCCAATTACAATTCCTGCTTGTGTATTTCTTGGTGGTCCAGGGGGAATTAAGACATATTGCTAGAAAATAAAAGCTGTCTGTTCAAGTACTCGAAGACTGGCAAGAACCCCTGTAATCTTGATAAGATTGACCGGGTCAGATACACCTGTATCCATCTAGCCTGTACTCATTTTTCAAGAAGATGCCTGAAGAAAAGGGCAAGGACAGGTCAAATACACCAGAGTATTTCACAGTCATCACTCCATTACTGTGAAGTTTGAGACAAGTCATTGGCTTTGAACTGAATTCAGCACATATATTATTTAAGACTTGAGCTGCCTCAGGCTGCCCTCCACACCAAAACAGGTCTCAGGCACCACCCTGGTCACAGTGAAACAAGGATCTGCCACAGAAATTTCCTCTCCAAAATTGACCTTCTAATTTGCTTTAAAATGCTTACAAGGACAGGCAGTCTTTCACAGAAGTTAATTAAAATGTCCTCTTGAACCTAAGACATAAAAAGACTTCATGCTGACTTGGATACTCTGCTTGTCTTAAAGAAAGATTGCAAACGACACTTAGAAATGTATTCCTGTGCTTATCTAATACATTCAGATTTTAGAGGAGTGGGATTTCAGCTCAGTTTGTGTCCCCAGAACTTCCTGGTGAATAACTGCAATAGTTTCACAGTGTATGCAGCTCACCCTGGGCAGCCCCAGGCCCTTTGTGCCAGCTCTGTTACACCCAGAGCTGAACGCTGAATTCAGCTCAGAACCAGAGCACTGACCCTGGGCAGACATCCCTAACCAGTTCTTGCATAATCAGACTGGCAAGCAACATTTCTGAGATCTCTACCCACCACGCAGCTTGCAACCACTTTCCAGCAGTGATTGATTCCACCAACGACACCACGTATTTGGGACACTCCAAAGACCTGGGGATGGGAATCAGCTGGATAATCTGGCAGCATACATATCTCATGAGGATTCAGTTTAAAGGGATGAGGGGTAATAAGCCTTTATCATTATTTAGGTTAATCTTGAGATAAAGAAAACCTATCCCCTTCCACGGTCATCTTGTAATCCAATCCTATCCCCCAGCTGAACAAGGCACAGGCAGAGACAGGAGTAAGCAGTGGAGTTTAAACAGCCTGCATTGGTCTTCCCCCAAACTCCTGCTTGATTTACTGCTCCAGATGATCCTTACAACTCTATGAGACCTGATGAGATTAATCTAAGAGTAAAAAGCTGGCTGATGTCGTCATGAGACCTCTCACAGTGAATTTTCAAAACTTTTGGGAATCTTGAGGGGTCCCAGTCAACTGGAAGTTGGCAAATGTGATAATTTTCAGGAAGGGCAAAAAGGATGACCTTGATAACAGCCATGTCCTTAAATCACCGGAGTTCAGGAAAGTGACCTAACTCAGGTTATATATTCCAAAAAACAAACACCTCTCTGACTTTACTGGCATGTAACTTAAGCTAATAATCATTACAAAGTAATTTTTACAATTGTAATATTTTTACATCTTTTGAATGTGTGCTAGGTCCATAGAATACATTAATCTTTTAATTTACTTGAAGAATTAAGGTTTTGATCAAGACAACACCATGGGAACTGGGGCACTTACCATTCTTTTCAAAATATATCTTTTTTGTTTGAACTGCATGGAGCTCATGCACTAAACTCTGGGATGCACAACCACAGGGATTTCAAACAGATGCAGCTCTTAGCAGTTCATTAGATGAGGGATAGCTTTAGAAATAAGGCTGAGGACCCTGGCATAAAATCGATTTTAACTGTTTATTAGTACTTGATGAGGGTTTTAGGGATGTCAGTGGCATTTGAAAAATGGCAGTGGCAAACAGGAACATTTTGCATTTACAGTAGCTCAGATGCTCTGCTGAGTTGACATGCAGTTAAATGTAGGCATAACTGAAAAGTCTCTTAAAAAAATCATAGCTCATTTCTTTCAGGGAAATCCTGTTTGCACCAAGAGCGTTAGGTGTTTAGGTGATGGACAGATATTGTCAGATATTATATGACAATTGCCACAGATTCGAGATATAATAATTGCAAATATGAGAGCAACCAAGCAACTGTCTCCAGGTGTCCAAATATGAGTTAGGAATAGTTGTGTTTACCACAGTCAAGGGAAGAACTGTGTTCAGGGACACCCAGTGCCTGATGTACCAAGGCTGCAGATTCTCCTGCTGCAAGAATACCATGGTACAGTAAGCAGCACACACAGAAGCAACTTGCTAAACAGATTTTGGTGAGTGCATTAAGAGGAAATTAACCAGCAGCCTGGATGACACTTATATCCCTGGAACTGTGCTGCTTAGTTATCTGACTGAACAACAGAAACATGAAAATTGTGGTGTCCCTAGCAACAAACATAAATGTAATTTTGCCTGAAAACCTGTCTCTTGGTTTAGGGCCAAGGCTTATCACTCCATTCTTGAACACTCTATTTGAGTGTATTCGACATTCAATGCTTGCTTTTAATAAACAGCAGCCTCAAAAGTGATGGCAGATGATCAAGGCTCAGAATTCTGCAGTAAGCTAAAATAATAACAGATCTACTGTAAAGCTCTAGTGGCCAGATTGAAGTTTCAGTGAGTATTCAAGGCCAGGTGGCACGGGGGTCTGGTCTAGCAGAAAGTGTCCCTGCCTGTCATGGTGGAGGGGTTGCAATGAGATATCTGTGATTCTATGATCCTTTGAACATCTTCCTCCAACGATAAGAAATAAATACATGAGTGATACATCACCAAAGTCACTGGAAAACTCAGACCTTTACTCAAACACATAGTTAGCATTAAATTTAATTTTATTTATTGAAGATCTTTCTTTGGGCTTCTAGGAGTTCTGTTTCTTTTCTCATCTGAAGGACATTATTGTCCTTCAGCTTCCTGTCAGGAATGGAAGCTGACAGGAGTTTCATCTGACTTTTTTGAATGCTACTGTGACTTTTTTGAATGGTACTGTGGTATAACAATAACCAAGAGAAATTGAAGAAGCTGGTGCATTGTTAACTTACAATCTGTACTTTGCCTCCTATCCTAGCTTAATCTATCCTACTACCTATTTTAACTAGAAAGTTTCAAACGGCTACACTTAGAAAAAAAAAAGCAGGAAAGTGCTTTATGTTATGACACAGGAGTCTGGCTTTCAGAAGCCATCCCCAAAGATTTCTGTTTTAACACATTGCAGGTGCTGCTGCAATATCTCTTCCTTTCAGACACCAACAAACTATGACAAGGTGTCAGGCGAGATTCACTAGTTTAACCACTGCCACATTCAGGTGAATTAAGATGCTAATTTCCACCTTCTCTTGTCTTTGCTCTCCACAGTCTATCGTTCTTCTGGTTTGGTCGGAGAAAACACTCTGCAGGCAGGAAGCTTTGACAAGTACTTGGTAAGAGGTTGTCTTCCTTTTGCTCCCTCTGTATCTTCAGAGACTTCTCTGTTTCTTGTAACTAATTTTTCCCTACTGCCCTGGCTACATGGCCAGAGATGACTGCACTGTATCAACAGTGTGAGGCACAGAGCAAAAAGAAGGCATTCACATTTTTTGGAGATGCCAAAAATCTTCCCAATGACAGTTCTGTGAGTGAGGTGTGCTGTACAGCAGCACATATCCTTCCATAGGTGAAAATTGAGGTGAGTTTGCATACATCAAGGCACAGAAACTAGGCATGGTGAAAAAATCAAACATAGTCAAGTGTTTGCAGGCATTTGGGATGACCCATTTGCTGAACAACAGAAAAATTACTCTATGAGACAGGCAGATTGTAAGATACTGTCTATTAGTGGAAGAGCATTCAAATATACTTGGTTCCCACATAAACTGTATATATAACATAAATATATGATAGATGAAAGCTATTCAATAATTGCAAATAATTACCACAATTACCTTCCCTGCAGACTGTGCCTGCCTGCTTGTGGAAATATTTGAAAATTGGTTTGGCCTATTTAAAAATAAAAAAATTGATTTTTTTCTTCTTCATTTTTTGTTTCCATAGGAAAATGTTTTTCTACTTATCTCTTTGCCTTTGAGTTTATTTGATAAGTTTGTCAATACAAGTGCACACAGCTGTAGTTGAAGAGCTTCTGAGAGGCCTGTCTGTACCAATGCATAAAAAGGGGAATTAAATACATTCTGAAAAGGCAAAGTCATTGAAGCTGCCAAAGCTTTGACTACACAAGCTTTGATTTTCAACTCATCGTAGCAGACTGAACTGACAGGATCAGAGCACTTCTGAAGTTTGCTTTTAGTGGGGGAACACGGGGAGGAGAAGAGATCAAGCAATGCAGATTGGAGCTAAATGGCAAGTTTTAAAGAATAAAATGTACCTCTACCACCAAACTGTTTAAATAATGGATTGTAAGTGCCTTTCAAATAATCTAGAATAACAAAAGGTCTTCTAAAGGTTACATCATACTTACAGCTGAGAATTTCTATTGTCACCTGCAATGCAAATTTCTTTCTATTATTGTGTGTAGTTTAATGTGAGCCACTCTCTCCTCTGTACATGTCCAGGATAAATTAAGAGGCACTGAACTGCAGCAATCTTGTATTTCCAAAGCATGTTTCCTCAGCTGTAAAACTGAATTACAGTACTTGCCTGCCTACTGCTCTTCTGTGGAATCTACTCGACAAAGTGTGATGACTGCATGGCACTGTGTGAACACTGAATTGCTGTATCTTGCCACAAAAAGTTCTTAGCTGGCAAAGAACATGAACTGCATGTTATCACCTTCCATCAACTCAAACAGTCATTTTTCATGTGAGACCATTTTCTCTCCAGTCAAACTCAGGCATCTATCTATTTGTTTAAGCTGCTTTCAGGGGGGTTGCATGCTGCAGCTGAAAAACTCTCTGCTGAAGGTTTCCACTGTTTCAGACTGTTTCTTTCTGCCTAAATTGGGTGTTGGAATTAGAAGAGACAATCCTTCTTAAACACCAAATAATTTTAAACACACTCACCAGACCATGCTCCTCACTAGAAAGTGATGGATACCTTTCTGATCAGTAATTTCCTTTCCCAGCAACATTGTCAGTGGAATTTTATGTTTATTAGTTCATTGCATGCTCATGCTTATCTAAAAGCAACTTAAAAATCTTCCACCAGCGGAGCAAATTTAAAAATGGAACTTTTAATGTTTTGCATATGGAATACAGCACTTAATCAAGAACTTAGTAAATAGACAAGCACAAGAAACCCCAAAACGTAGTTATTGCTCATCACCCAGAACAAAAGTTACAGAAATGACCCACTTATTTTTAATTATCATAGTCCATTGGCAGTAACAACAGGTCATAACAACTATGATCACAAGAGAAAGCGGTGGTTAGAGAAACATCGCTCATTTATTTATCAAAAGTACAGCCTAGCACATGATTGAGAGAATCTCTATACTATCTCCTTCTCCCCATAAGGAAATGTCAGGTTAAGCCTAAGTTTTTTTATTATTCCCCAAACACAAATTTGATCACCCTTGCAATCCTAACCCAAGCCTTTTCCTTGACAAGTCTCCTGGAATAAAGGCCCAGTGAGTAGAATTGTGCAAAGTGCATTCAAGAATGTAAAATGAATGAAGTAATGCCTACAATGTGGGATAGAACTCTGCTATCAGCGCTGCAGTCTGCATGTCTCTGCTTTTGCTGCTGTGCATAGAGGAAGTCAGGTACCCCAAAATGCATGAAACTGGGGCTGATCTCCCCCTGAATCTTTCCTGGGCTCTCTTCCTAAAGATTTTCACCCTTGACCAAACAGTTCTCTATCATCTGAACAAGCACAGTTGAGGAAGTTTCTAAAAAGATATATATAAATAGGTAGATTGGTAAGTAGCTATAAAACAGAGCTTTCAAGGCAATTGCTCACATATTAACTACTTTGTTTCTACAGATTCTGTTGGTGAAACAAATCCCAACTTCTTTTGTCTTACAATAGTATTTGTTGTACTTTCCTGCTATGACTAGTACCTATAGTGAAAAGTAGTTTGCAGCTATGACTAGTAGAGATCAGCTTAGTTTTTTTTTTACCTTAACCATATTGTTTAATTTGATAAAACCATTTTCATTTATTTTAAGATGCTTTCTAATTTTTTTTCTTTTCTCTTAGTAGAGTTTCAGAGATTTATCATATGCCCTTATACCATAGGCTCAAAAGGCTCATTGTTTGGGTTTGAAACTTCGTTAATACTAATTAAGATTTCTGGCTGAAATAAGGAAGTAGATTGTGGTTACAGAGAGTGCTTATTTAATGTAAGATATCTGGAAAAAGTTCCCTGATATTGTCAAGATTTTATTCCTTTGACTCTTTTTGTAGTTGCTAGTCAGACATGTTCTTGCCTATCCATTCTTATTGCCTACCTAGTAATTCCAATCCTGCCTGATGTTTCCTGTAAAATCCCACTCTCTCCTCTTTACCATGGGATTATCAAAATAGCTTAGCCTTGGTATTGCACTCACATAATTTTAATCAGTTCAATTGATTAAGGAAGTCCAAACAGGTTTAACTGTTTTAAAAATCCCCTGTAAATCTTAAAATGTGAATTCTGACAGAGACTTAGAGATGACCAGACTTATTAGAAGTTATCTATAAGGATTTGGCCTAAAGGTATGTTTGTAAATTTCCAGATACGTGAAATGTAATTTTTGTCATGAAAACATATAAACAAGGGAAAGCAGGAAAAATGGGATGAGATTAGCTTTTCAGGACATGTATGGTCAAATTGTTAAAGCTGTACTAAACTTCTTAAGAATGGAAGAGTGATTTTATCTACAAGCAAGAATTATGGAATTTATTTTAGCTGCCAATATTATTTAGAATTCTTTAAATAAAATATGCTTGTTTCCTTTACTACTATATAAGAATTCCATATAAATGTCAATATTTAAATAAAATAGAACTTTTAAACAATTTTCCAATTATTTTGGATTTTGACAAGCTCTTTTCCTTTTGTTTTTTTTCAAAATCACAGGTGATTGTTTAAATTCTTGCAGTTTAAAGTCACTCAGTCATTCTCTCTTCAGCTTGGATGCATTGCAGGCTTCCAATTCAATGCGTTTCCATGAAGTTTGCTTTCTAAAATAGTTTTTAAATGCATCAGTGGCCTGTAAAGTGGCTTTGTGCACACTAGTAGATCAATAATCCACAGAAGCAGGAGAATAGTTTGTCTTCCTAGATTGATTCAGGGAAGGTAGAAATGAGCAATGTTTCTGTACCTTTCTATAGTCCCACTTTGTGAGGAGTCATCCACCTTACACATATCTGCTCTGCAGCTGCATTGTGGAGTAAATGAGGCATTCATCTGGCACACATTCCACTCAGAAATTCAGATGCACACAGGGCATACTTACACTGTCCTCTTCTGCCAGAACTCACAGCTCTGTAATTGAACTTACTGCAAACCAAATTTTATTCTGAAATTAGAACATAACCAAATTTCACAAGAATTTGAATCAAAATGAGACTTTCAACCTGAACAACAACAAACAATTTTTATGTCCAGGTATTGCTAAGAAGTGATGGAGAAAATAATCAGTTTCTGACTATTTTCTTCACCTAATAAGAACTGATATCTCTTACTTCCCTTTTTAACTCCATATATAACTTGATGCCTTAATTTTTTTAAACAAAATTATTAACAAGATAGCTCCATGTAACTGTTAAACATGTTAGTAACACTGTCTTTCACCTTTTTTTCCAAAATAATTCTTTCAAGTGATGCTATGGTTTTTTTTTTTTTTTTTTTATTTTGCTGTGCAGAATATTTGCCTGAAAATATTAGGTGAAAGATAAATATTTAGTGAAAAGAAAATTTTAGTCTGAAAGATAATAAAGCTTTTCAAAATGTCAAAATGCAGAAATAAAGGCAACAAAGTACATTAAGTGCATCTTAAAGTTCAAAAAACATGACCACAAAAGAGTTTCGCTTTTCAAAGAACCATGCTGCCATTTTGACTGTGTACACCAACACATGAGGGACCGGGAAGGGATAACCAATAGACATGAGTCAGGTCTCCAAAATGGTTAAATGAACTATGATAAAGTCCTAGTAAAAAAGGTCCCCAGGGAATCAGACAGTGAGCATGAGATTATCTGACATGGTATGGCACATGCAACCAAGTTATTTGTGTTGTTAGGCTAAAAAAAAAGATCCAATATGCTCTTTTTTATGTTAAAGGACTAGTGAAAGTTTGGCATCTGTTATAAATAGAGGAAAGATGGGGAGGTGGTCTGTGGCTACAGAGGTAGAGAGCTGTTTAGAATTCCTTCTGCTTTCGACACAAAAGACAAGGTCATGGCAATTATAGTCATTTTATATGTCGAATGGTCTTCCAAGCAAGCACCGAAGTATGTATTCCCATATCTCAAGATAGAAAGCTGCGGTAGAAGCACAGAATTGACAGAGCTCAATTAACACTGGAGTTCAAACAAATTTTTAAACTATTTGACAAACCCTAAAGGAAAGAGAAGAAAGTTCCTGTATTTTCACAAAAATAAGCAGACAAGAACATAAGCAAAAAGCCTGTGAATCATCAAGTGATATCAGACACTGCTAAAGATGAGCCTTGCTAAAAGCCACTGGAACTCAGTATGTGACAACTAGCACATGCTCACACTCCACAAGTTAAGAGTGGGAATCTCAAATGAGAAATCTTCTTGAAAGATATGAGCATGGCAATCCTCTCACGCACTAACATGAAAGAAATATTTTTTTAACTTGCATGAAAATCATCTGTGATATGTGATCCAAAAGTTAATAAATAATTATTTTTTCCTAGGTTCAAATGAATAGAATGAATAAAGGCACTGAAAAAGGCAGACATCCAAAAATAAGTTTGGGCAAGTAAAAGAGATGATATTCCCAACACTGTCAAAAATAGCCTTTGGAAGAGGAAGAGTTTACTGCTGCCAGGTAAAAAAAAAAAAAAAAAAAAAAAAAAAAAAAAAAAAAAAAGGCTATTAATTTTCCTAAGAGAGTCTTACCAAAGCACGGGTAAATAGGAGACTATGCTTATCAAGTGCTTCATTTTTAGATGAAGTGTCTGTTATGAAATTACCTTGGAGACACATTCACAACAAAATACAGGTGAAACCCCATTATTCCATGCAAAACATCTTAGTGGAAAAATAGTGGGAAAAAATAAAATATGTCCTTACCAAAATGATGCAAACAGGCTTTGGTGTTTATTCAGTTATGCTGAAAAGCAGAACAACACTGCTGAAATACAGCTTATCAATACTTATATTGCTGATTTTTAAGACCTGCATTAGCAATTAACATCAGGATAGCTACCAAACCTGCTGGTGTGTAATTTCGACCAAAAGAAGGCAAAACAATATACTCAAAATAAAAAGTTCCAGGAATTGCTAATTTTTAAAAACAAGGCTGTGTCCATGTCTGATGGGAAACAGCTGTCACCGAGGCAGGCAGTAGTCAAACATAAATGGGCACCTACAGCACCTGAGTGGTGTCCACAGATCCCAGCAGGCAGAGAATTTAACTGTGGAGATGTTTGTTCAAGAAATTATCGTAAAGACAATTATTACATCAGGCTGTAATAAAAAAAAGTCCCAAAACATGCCACAACTAAAAGCAATAGATTAAACAGAGCTAAACAATGTGCTGAGATCTACAGAGCACTTCATGTAAAAGCACTTCAGGCTTGCTTGCTGGCTATTTATCAAATTTATTATCCAGTGTTGATGTTTATTAGTTGTTTGCTACATTTGGCTGGGAGGAAGGAGACAAAAAATGGTAATTTTTAAGAGCACACAGCCTAAGCCCTATTGATTAACAAAAACTCTTGATCAGCAAGACAGAAAATGATCCAAGTGTGTTTCAATTTCACAGATTTAAAGTGGCTTTTTATGTTGAGACAACTTCTACACTGCAAAGAGGTGTCTTTCCCAAAATTTCTTTTCTCTTCCAGAAAAGTGCACACATATCAGGGGGTTTGGTACCATTTAGAGGAAATCAGGAGGTTTTCCTTTTCTCAGCTACATTGCCTTCAGAATTTAAGAAACTGTTGAAGGGACCGGGAGAAGATGATAATAAAGTGAAGGAAGGTGTACTTCATTGCCTTGAGTGCAATGCTGCTGCACCCTCACCTGCAAAAAGCACAAGCTGAAAGATTCCTTAGCTGCAGCCAGAACTGCACAGAATTCACACAGGTTTCATTCCATATTTGCCTTATTTATATTTTGACACTGGGCTTCAACCAGAGTCGTCTGAGAAGAGGAATAGTTACTAATGCACAGCATAAGGGTGAGTCCTGTTTGTTTGCTTTGACACAGTGACACAAGGCTTGTCAGGTTCAGTGAAGCATCTGACCAATTATTCTCACAACTCTACTCTATCTTCATGTTCTTAAAGTAAGATTATTTTCTGCCTTTGCATGTTTCCCTGTCAGAGCCCTTCATTACTCTGACAGAAACTTTCCTGTGCCTGAGTAAGTGGAGAAAACTGAAACCAAGATTAATTGTGATAAAAAATTTCTCTCAATGCCATTTGTTATTGCACTTCACAAGCTCTGTTATGGACAAAAGAGCAAGGGCAGGACCTAGGATACCACAGCATTCAGGGTTTTCCTCAGGTGAACCTAATCATTAATTTCCTGCTGCAATAAAAGGGGGGAAAAAAAAGAAGATTGTGAACTATAAGCTTTCCATGTCTCTTCAGTAGCATTTAAGCCACCATGATGTGCTGTATTTCTGCTTTCATTATTAGAAGATTAATCTAACCATAGGACATCTGAAAGGCTGTCATGAAAGTAGTTGCAATGCACATTTACTGCTCTACCTTCATGTCTTGTCTTTTATGTAGTATTCTGATTCAATGTCGTGTTTGAAACACTGTCAAAGGCATGATAAGGGGAAAGGGGATTGGTTTAAGCAGATTCGTATTAGATTGGATATGAGAAAAACTTTCTTCAACAACAGATTTATAAAACATTAGGATTACCAAATATTAGAATAGCCAGGCTGACAAAGGATGTAGGTGAGTCACCATCCCTGAAGGTGTTTAAAAGATCTGTGGATATGGCACTTAGGGACATGGTTTAGTGGTACACCTGGAACTACTGAGTGCCTTACTCCATGTTGGTAAGCTCCTGACCTTTCAAAGAGCGACCACATTGATTAAATCTTCTACTGACCTTTTTTACTGAACAAACTTCCTTTCAAATCATACCCACAGAATAATCTGGTAGAGGATTATGCATTTTGTATGTAGAGCTGTAAGTTAGTATATATGACAAAGAAGAAAATGTAGAATAACATTTTGAAGTATCACATTGACAAAAAAACCCTCATGCTCATGCACCATCTCTTTTAGTACTTCAGGGACTCAATCTGATGTTGTCCTCTTGCTTTGCTTTTAGGCTCACTGACTCAAATGCGTATCTGGGGAAGCAAAGAGGAAACTCTCACTCTACATTTGTTAGAGAATGCATTTTAGCTGCAGAGGCTGCTGAAGTTTTTTTCTTCAGAGCAAGCTCCACTCAGGACTATGTGATGGGCTCTCTGTCTTGTGAAGGCTGGCATAAGGAGCATGTTCTTTCGGAAGGGAAAGTAAAGTTTGGAGTAAGAGAATGCAGATAATGACAACCTATTCCCTCCAGATTTTCCCTTTCCTTAGCTGATCTGCACCATGTTGCCTGTAGCTCATTTTGAAATTTCCCAGTGCACTGTCCTACCCTTGAAACAGCTCAGTTTTTTACAGAACAAAACTCAGCTGTTTTCAGAATCTCCCATTGAAAAATCTGTGCACAGAGAGATGATTAAATGCACATGAAAATAAAAGGTGTGAAGCAGCTAACAATCTGGTTATTTGTCCATGGAATAGATATAGCCAGAGTGCAGCAATGTTGTCCCACTGATGACAAAATCCACTCTGGAAGCATTTAAAGCAATTCACATGCCACACTCACTGTCAGACCTTAACAGTGCTGACCAGCCCCAAGTTGGGGCACCCACCCTACCCCAGGGCATGACCATTATAAACTCAAACCAGTTTTCTCTATGGATGGATGTTGAAACTACGCCATGGGATGATGATCTTCAGATGCATCTCTTGGTGGACTCCTCAGACCCACATGTCAGTCCCAATTCCTCCTTCCCCATCACCTGAAAACACCATGTGTGCTTCAAATCTCAGCTCTGTGCCCTGCTAAGGGCCAAAAAGGCGGACATGACCTGTGTGGGACAGCCTATGTCTCACCCCCTTATGGGGTAGCCCTGCTTTCAATGCTCCCTAATGCTTACTTTTCATGTCAGGATTGCTGGCATTAATACAAGGCAGTCAAAATTAATGGCAGCTTAGGATTCACAGAAATATTTTAAATTTTTTGCCAGTACTGCAAATTTGGAATTTGGTAGTTCCAACAGCAATGATCAAACTACATTTTAACAAATGGATAACTAAAGGTGAGTCCCTAGATGGTTCTTTATGGCCTCAATCCTTTCATTCCTTCCTTAACATAACAGTGGTTCCCAGATTCTTCCCTGGTTGATGACAATGTGATTATTATTACCATTGTAAAACTTATTTAAAATAATTTTTATGTTAAAATATATATTAACACTGATGTATTTCTTTACATCCACAGTAGACATTAAGGGTTCCCTTTAATAATTATGCTTACTTCCCTCAAAAAGTGAAAGAATAATCTTTAGTAGTTTGATTGCTCAGCAAAAGTATATTTAGATCTAGTAGTGCTGTGCACAGCAAACCCACTTTGAAAAAAAAAAAATGTTGGGCATACGAGATGGTTATTTCCTCCCTGTGGGTGCCTAAGTAATAAACATACACTTGTAGTCAGTGACAACACTGAGACTTCTCTAGTAGAGGCACAAATATGGGAGAAGAAATGGCAATGGACCAATATATTTATATTGAAAACTGTGATTTCCCAAGGATATCCAGAATTCGGGAAATCAATCACAAAACCATTAAATTCAAATAAAGGTATTTGTGGCAAAGAAATGTATGGTCAAATGCTTGCATGACTTTTCAGTTCATGTAGGATTCCCGGTGATACAGAAGAACACCATTTAACGTTGAGACCTTCCTAATGCAAACACTGGATTATGCTCTTCAAGTTAAGATGAAGTTGACTTCTCAATAGCCAAAGAAAGGCTACACAGAACTCGTGAGTTCCCAGCTGTAATCTCCCTTAAGGTGAGCTGTTCCTGGCACATGTGATCTAAATGTCAAACCAGCGGCCAACAGGATGCCTTAGGAAACACTGGGCTGAGTTTTGAGATATGGAGACAACTTTCACGGAGTCAGTAGAGAGAAGAGTCTCAGAAGGACTTGAATTTATTGATTTGAATTTATTGGCTTCATTGATTCATTCCTTTTAAATTTCTGCTAGACATTTTCAGACAATTTACACTTCTCCTTTCTCCATATGATTATACTTATTTTTGCACTATTTACAAGTATTTCTGTTTCACAAATCTCTGTGTCTGCATAGGTGCTGACTTATTGAAAACAGTTTACCTACCTGGTTTATTAACACATACAAACATTGGTTTCTCCCACAGTTTAATTGTTTAGATTATATATTCTGTCACATAGTAATTTTATGCAATGAAAAGAATAATTAGTATTAAAACATGAAAATAATGTATTTTCAATACAACATTCTCATTTGACTTTACAATTAATATTCTGCAATTACAATTACTTTCTAGGAAGAGAAAAATATTTGCTTAGGAACTATGCAAATCCTAGTCTGCCTTTCTTTCAAGAAGAGTACAGCTTTCTATTTCTATGACTAAATAACCTTTTTTTTGTTTTATGATTAAGTTCATTGCTCATATGAATGGCTCTGATAGGAAAGCATCACTATAGTAAAATTTTCTGAATAAGTACAGAATAAGTGTTTCTTATTGTATTTTTGTACCCATGTTTCCCAAACAGAGTGATACTGTAGAGTCTTAAAAAAACCTCCAACCCCCAAAAAAGGAAAAATGCTACATTTAGATGCTCTTCTTCTGCAGAAAAATCCACTGTATGCTGAGCTCTGTAATTTTATGACAATCTTTAGTGGGAAGAAGAGCTGAGGTCTTGCCTGAGGGACCAAAGTTACTTATTCCCCTAATGTCCCTAGTAGAGCAACTCCAATGAAAAACAAGCATTTTCAAGATCCTTAGTTTTGGTTTGATTTTATTATTTATTTCTGTTTTGTTTGGGGTTTTGGTTTGTTTGTGGTCTATTAGTTCTGCTTTAGTTTCTGGAATGAATATCATAGCTCTGTAGTGAAAAAGCCATCTTTTTAAAGCATAATATCAACAATGGATTTAACTATTTGAATTACCATTTTTGTGCTTTCTGTTCACTGTGAATGGAAGAAGCAAACTGAAAATTTAATGGATAAAAGGGGGTTGAAAAGGAAGGAATGGAAAAAAAATATCCTATCTGTACAGATAAATGAAATTAGCTAGATCACAGGTATTTTGAGAACTGTTTAAGTGATTGTTACCACCTTACAGGGGACCTGCAGTCTAGCATGACTCAAATAACTCCATCTGGTGATATGCTATTCTCCTAGGTATGTAAGTATCTATGCTGTGAGAGCTGCAGGCAGGCAGAAGGTATTAGTAGCTGAATTAGGTGGTGTGAATGGTGGTAGAAAGGTAACTACAGCTCCATGCCACTGAGTATGAGGCTAAGCACCTTTTTTTGCTGTAGGTACACGCCCCTAACACACGTATATATGTGTACAAGACATACATATGTTCATACATCCAAAAGATCAGCACATACAGAAACACTTAAACTAACAAAACCAACATGAACAGCTTTATCCCTTTCTCCCCTTTCTCTAACTCTAAAGAAAAGACTATTTTCTCTTCCCTGGAAAATAGTCAGAAATGGAGATCAATGAGAAGATAAGGCATTTAATGATCAGGCACAGGGTATGGCCAGGCACACACATCTGTCTGCATAAAACCAACAAATTAGCCTGTTAATTTTCTGCACTGGCTCCTCCCCAGACCACCTTGATCTTTCATTTTCTGCCTGTGGTCCTTGCCTAAGGTTCTACTCTGACCATCCCCTAGAATGTTTCTCATAATCCTAAAGTTCTGCTGCTTGCATTCCGCACCTGTACTGTGGTTGGTAGCACACCTCAGACAGAGAGGTGATGGAGTGACTTTCAGGTACCAGCCTTGGGTGGATGGGCTGACACTTTTCTGGGGCAAGGGCTCAGTTGTCTCACGAGGCTATTGAGCCAGCTGACCTGCCAGTGGCATGCTGGGCTCCTTGGTCTGCCTGGAGATAACCTTTGCTCACACAACCTAACAGAAGTTTAAGCAAATCGTTAAAACGCACCATAGTGTTAAAATACAGACAGGGGACATCTTGCTCATGAAATGCTGACATCTAGTTCTCATGAGATAGTATATAAGCAGCAGCAATAGAAAATAAGCTATTAGCTGAGTTATTTTTTATTAAAAGCATCTGCAGTTAAGTTGGAGTTCTACTTGCTGGCAGCTACCCAACAGCATCTTAATCCTCTCTGCTCCTCTGCAGGGTGACAGTGGGGAGCCTCTCGTCTGCAAAGATAACAGTGCTGACTTCTGGCAAGCTGGTGTGGCCAGCCAGACAAAAGCCTCTGCCAGAGCCAAACTGCCTGGAGCCTCCATCTCCAGTATTTCAACTGGATCCTGGTCCAGATGAGCCTGAGCCTACCACCAGAACCTACTACAGCGCAAGCACCAGGCTATACCTCAACCCCCATGCAGATACCACACCCAAGACCAAACCAATCCTATCCATTTCCAGGTGAGAAGTTGCTGCACTTCTTTAATCTGCTGCAGGAGATCTTGCAGGTCCTAAGGGGAAAAATGTCTTGAGCAGCAGGATGGATCAGCTCTGGTGCAGGCTACAGGGGACCACACCCTTTCTTTCTGGGGCAATGCCTTCTGATCCAAAGGCATCCTCAGTGACACAAACTGCTGCATCCTGCCCATGCCCCACTCCACATGAATGTAAATGCCGATATTGACCTAGTTGTTGTGATAAAGTCGCCTGTTTTCACTGTTAACCATGTTTGCAGTTCTGCTCAGTCTCCTGACAGTTTTTAATTGTCATTTTGCATGTTAAATCTGCATGTAACCCTGCAACTATATACTTCAGCAAATTATTCCTTTGAAAAGATTTGAGTTTTCATGTCTCAAATGAAATAGATAATGAATGGATGGAAGAAAAAATGGTAAACCTTTTAGCTTCACACCTACAGCGTATCTGTAAGTGAATTTCTTCTACATATCTCTAAGTACTTTCTTCTTTTTCTGCACCACACCCTGATATATATATATATATAATGATCAGTGTTACAACCATTTTTAGAAAACAGATTTAAAATCATAGGCCATAAAGCTGCTTTTAGAAAAGCTAGCCTGAAAAACAAACTGTTCCAGACATTGCTCTCAGGGTTTATGATTGGGAGACATATGCCCATGCATTCTTCCTGCAGAGGTTAATATTCTTTTTAGAAGAGGATGCTGTTAATCAATTTAGCTAATGACTTGGTAGCTATTTACTCACTCTAAAATATGTAGAGATATTCTTCCAAAGAATCATATGGTTTCATGAGATGCGTGTGCTATTAGCAGTCTTTAACCGGTCAAGTAAAAAGGACATTTTCACATGTTACACAGAAAAAATACCTTCTGACCTGTTACTTTGAAACATGCTATCTAAAGCAATTTTTATTTCTCCAACATTTCTTATCTTAAACCTTTGTATCAATGAGGAAATAAACAGTTTAAAAAAATAAGCTTCCAGACCTGGAGATTTTCACCTACCAAAATAGTTAAAAAAGTGTCCGGAAACAACAGACAGAAAAAAAATTTAACTATGGAAATGAAATATTGCAACTGACCACTCATGAAAAGAAGTTTACATTTATGCTTTTCAGATTTCACAGTTTGATATGTACTTGTCATTGTTACAAGCTTGGTCTTTTCTAAAGTATTATCTAAATTAAAGCTTACTTTGAATTCTGGAATTTAGATTGTTTTTCACTAAAAAGAGCCTCAAAGTCTTATCCCACGTACTCTGCACATTTCCACTGACTTTATCTCAGTGCCTTCAGTTCTGCACTTTGTCACAGCCCTTGTAGAGAATCTCAGAAGAGTCAGAGATTGTGATCTTGCAAAAACTCTTTATACAAGGATGTGTGCATATTTATGTCTGAAAGGGAGAGAAGAATAAGAATTGAATGTCCTGAAAGAACCACAAAGTTACAAGATCTTGAATTTTCTAACACTTGCAAAGAGTGTCTATTAAACTGCTGGTTTTAAATTGAATCACAAAAACATGAATGAAGAGCATTCTAAAGACGCAGAAAACTGTAAACCAAGTAAATATAGATGATTTTACTTGTTTGTTTAATTACTACTTATTTTATATTTAAATACAGAGGACTGTCTCAAGAAAGACTAATATTTATTTGCTTTTAGAATTTGTTTTGTTGTATTGGCACTGCATCTAAATCCAAAATCTTTATGTAAATGTATATGATGAGCCTTCCACTAGGTTTTGCTAGGTTTTCCCCACTTGGTTTTGCTCCTGTAGTGGGGAAGATATGACCACAGAGGTCAGAGGCCCAAGAGGAAGACAGCCATTTGAAAATGTTTTTTTATAAGATGACACAATAAGAAGACAGCTTAGACACAATGTAGTCCTCAAAAAAATTCAGCCTCTTCTAGCATAATGTAATTAATTATATTATGAATTATCTTGGTCTTACATTATTACAACGAAGTTTCCCAGCCTAAATTTCCCAGCCTTTGTCTTTCCTTCTGTTTTGCAACAGTGTTTGTCCCATTTTGGACTGATACTGACCTTTTCTGTAGTTTTGGTACTTGTATCCTTTAACTTCAATGCTTAAATTCTGACCACATATGAAGAATTGGGCATTGACCGTATTTACCTTCCTCTGAGCTGTCCAAAAACAGTCACACATTTTGTTTGCAAAACCTAAGGCCTGAAATACAATCAGTCCTGCAACTGTAACTGAAAAATTCTCAGGGGAAAACGAAATCTCTTTGAACTTTCTCACTAAATCATCTGGCCAAAAGTATAGGCTACATTTATGGAAGACAATGTTTTCAATTCCTTTATTGTTGGCTGAGACACAGAAGAGAAAAGAAGCAGTCATAAAACATGGAAAAGCACTGAGCTCAGGCTTTTCAGCCTGCACAGAGGGGTGATCATGGGGACGGTGAATCAAGAGTAAAAAGAGCAGAGAATCAGCACGGAGACGAACACCCGTGGCAGAGCAATTCTTCAGAGTGTGCCTCCACTCCCTGACAGCACACAGAGCTTTTTGTAAACAGCTTATACTGCAGAATCCCTCCTCCACACTACACAGACAAACCCTACAATTCATCCAAGCCAACCAGGACAAATGTTATTTTTTCCATGAATAGAGTCCGTATTCAAAAATCTTTCTGGATGAATTCATCTAGTTTTGGAAACCTTATTCCAGTCTAGCAAACACCATGTTCATAAAGTCCCTTTATACATCTTGGCTAAAATTATGTAATAATGAGTTTAGGTCCAGCAGCTAAAAAGACTAATTTTAACAATGAGGTCAGTAAGAAGGAGAAGATGATGACGTTTCATTTGGTGGCTGAAATCCAGTCCAAATAGTCAGTAAAGTAAAGCAAATACTTCTAGTCTGGCTTTGGTCTGCTCTTCCTTTGGTCCACACCTGCTGAAAGACTCATTGATGTACAGCATATGAAATTGTAATGTCCTGTGTGCATTTTTAACATGTTCTGCAGTCACAAGCAGTCAAAAGATTGCAACATTTTAATTTGTTCACTAAAACCAGTCCACTTATTCTTGTCACAGGAGGTATTTAGGATTTTTTTACTCTGTGTAATTTGCACATAAATACTGTCTTAAATAATAAAAATCTATAGCAAGTATAGTCTCTAAATATTATGACACAACATCACGGAAAAAAAATCCTGTATTTACATATATTTTCCTCTTAATTACTATTCAAAGCTCCCAGATAGAGCTTTACTATCAGAGCTGTACTATGTCACCCTACTGTATACTTCAAGTTCCTAAAGAGAGAAAGAGGTTGAGGGAAGAGAATTAATGCTCACACTGGACTTCACTGAATTTCATGTATCTTTACTGCTACAGTCATATCACTCCATTCATGGTCCTTCAGATATTTAAAGGAAGCTGCTATTTTTAAGCAGTCTTTCTTGGAAATAATATAAAACCCCCAAACAAATACACAGTTTTGCATTAAAGCTTCAAGTCTCATTTTTAAAGTACTTAGCAGATAGAGCATTGCCATTTGAGTAGTTCCTGTAATTCAGAACTTTCCTTTGCTAACCACGTTGAGGTTGACTGGTAGATAACACCATCAGAGCACCATGGAAGAAAAATGGACTTCCTTGCAAGGAGGGCTAAAATTCCAGAACAGGCAGCCATAGTCAGCGATTATTTTGCATTGTAGAAAAGATTAGAGGAGTAGGTTTCCTTCTGAAGTATCTCTTGGAACATTCCAACAAAAATCTGGATACACCTTTTGATGTACCTAAATATACTCTATCAAGCAATGAGATAAACATAATCCAGAAATGCTGTTTTTGCAGTAGTCTGTACTGAAAGAAAGAGCTTCTTTTTCCCTGTAAAAGTTCTTCAACTAATGTGTTTTGGGAACATCTTTCCCACCACACAAAGTGGTGGTTGCAAAGTTGCAGAGGTAAAGGAGAACTTAGATATTTGTCTAAGTCTACTGCAAATTACAATTTTTCAAAGAAAGGCTGAAAGATCACCATCTTTGCCTTCTCCACATGTCCTTATTGATGCCTGCCATGATGGGGCTACTGACTTCACGCTGCCAGACATTTCTTTTGAAGTGAGAAAGTATGGAGAGTGGTCAAACACTTCCTTCGAAATGTTGAGGGTTACACTCATCAGGGGTGAAAAATAGGCAAGCAGTGATTTTAAAAAAAAATTAACATCTTTAAGGTTCACTTTGAAATGATTCCTGACATTTAAGGACTGTGGTACTTCCCACTAAATTCAGTGCTGGGAGTCAGTTGCTGCCTGTGCATTTCTGTGATTAATGTCTCATAACTAACAAAATGGGCCTTGAGGGGCCACTGAAACTTTCAGCAACTAAGGTGACCTGGTTGTTGGACAAATGTCAAGATATTTGCAGTATAAGTCCTCATATCAATAATTGTATTACATATAAGGTTAGGCAGGAACTATTGTCTTAAGGAGTCTATTATAAAAAGAGGAAAGCTCTTCGATATCTCTCAGTAAATCATTCCCTGTAGGCTACAACTGTAACCTTAATATATAGCAGAGTTGCTGGGCTGTTTCCCTCCACATTGTAATCTACTAAACACTGCATAAATCCTATGTAAAAGGTGACCTGTCCCTTGGCTTCCATGCTGAAAATGGGAGTTTGGCCAACTTATATTTAGACATTATGAAGCAGTGATCACAGATGCAGTACCAGCTCACTCCTTCGGTACAAAGTTATTACCAAGAAAATACTCATAATTACAGACATGTTTATACTGAATATCATTTCATAACACATTGTCGTGAACTAAATGTTTTTAAAGACTATTGAATTTCTTAAGAGAGCTGTTCCTTTCCTCACTAAATGGCAGTTTTGTCCTTGTATTAAATGCAAATATAACAAAAGACTTTGGTTGTTCCAGCATAAAGGAAATTGAACCCTTAATTGATTTTCTAGCTGACCAGAAAAGTGAGAACAAGGAGAGAACACAGTGCTAGGTTACATTTACTCTTAAGGTCTTTGAGTGCAGCTCTTGCTATTTCTAATTGCTGCACTACCTAGCACTACCTGGCTTGGTCCAAACAAAGATTCCTAGGTATGGTGATTTTTAATATTGAATAGATTCCTTTTACTGGTATTTTTTGCTTCCAATACGTCACTGAATAGGAAGCTTCAGAGGTAGCATTTCCAAAAAAAAACCACCAAGAAAATGTGTCCAAGTTTTGCTGGGATTTGCAATAAATTACCAAATGAAACATAGCTGAGTAGAACTGATCCTTAAGTTACCTTCTGTGGATCACTCCTACATCATCTGAATAGCTTTTCAGGAGACAGAAGATGCTTGGTCACAAACTTTCTGTGTCGTAAAATAAAGTCCACTGTTGGCATTATTGCAATAGAAAGATAATAATTACATTGGTTACACAGTGTTTACTCTTTACAAGTCAGACTGATTGTCACAGTCAATTTTGAATTGTATGGCATTGATTCTGACAAACAAGACATGACCCCAGAAACAAAATTACTGTTATAGAAGAGCAGAGCAAGCCCGTTCAGACATTCCCCCACCAAAGCAAGTCAATCAGAATTTGAATGACTCACAAATTCAGAAGCTGCAATGAACTTACAGCCATGTAGCACTACCAAATGTGTCAGTCCTCCTTCTTTACAAAGGAAGTTATATTTAAGTCAAATTCTTATTCTATCAGCATCCAGATACAAACAGACCACTGAGGTGATATGGCTCCTGGAAGATATTTTTGATCCATGGGCACAATCTCTGAATGATGACCTCTAAATGAACAGTGACTGCACTAAACCTCATTAGTTCACTAGACAAGAATGAAAACCAGACCCTGCTGAACATCCCACAGAGCAAGTCTGATAAATTTCAAGTTATCTGATCTGGCAAGACATCTTACAATAGCTTTTCAGCTTTGAATCCTCTTTCATTTGCTCTGTTAGACTGAACAAAATGATTAGGAAGGATGAGACCTCACACAAAAGTATCCACAGGCTCTGAGGGACTGCAACTGCCCTAATGTGAACCAGAAAGAGAACACAAGCAGTACATAAGCAATCCAGATGGTTCCTGAGTAACACTAGTGTCAGCTTCCTGACCTACATGGGTTTTGATGGCTGTCTGCATGCTCAAGGGTGAATATGTAACAATATGGGCTGAACTCAACATAGAAACGTAGGACACATGAAAATCAGGAAACACTCCTACTGTGAGTGTGAAAAAGCACTGGCACTTCCACAAACAAGTAATATTTGAAAATTATTGTATCCCTACAAGGTAATATTTTTTTTTTTTTAAATTTGATTCTGTTTACCAGAGGATAAATTGGGAACACCAATAAAGCAAAGAAGCAGTCAAGAAAAAACAGGATGCAAAAAAACCTTTTAAAATTCATGTGACTGGAAGTAAAATCTAAAATCTTTCCGCTGATGGCTCACAGCTGGAATGGAGAAATCACAAGTGTCCTCTGTTTTCATCACCGTATCTATTTATAAGCAGAACAAAAGAAACTTTGTTAGATTGTCTCTGATGTCTCTGATTTATGGTCACAGAGGCATCAGTAAATCCTTATGGCGACCTTTTGCTGTGCTAATGAAAAATACCTTCACCAAGGGCAGGAAATTAAGCCACTCTAACACAGAAAAGGAGTAGAAAAGGGTAAAGGGACCTTTTGTCATTCTGCTGAAATAGTTTCTTACATGACTTCACTTCCTATGAACAGTGGAAGTGCTGGTGCAGAAGGGTACCTAGTGCTCCTTAAGGTTGGCAGCAACAATGTTTTTAGAGTAGGAAATGAGCCTCTTTAAACCATTTAAGCTTTGCTCACAATTCTGCTTCCATAAACTAGATAACATTATGAACTGTACTTCATGGGCCTTTGCAATTTTAAGGATGTGATAGATGATTTCAAAGCCAGTCCTGCCACCTGTGTGCTCTGAACAAAACAAGATTTCAGCTGTCTGTATCATTAAACTGACACACTGGATCAATAAATTCACCTAGAGAAGGCAGGGAGAAAAAGTAATAATGACTTTTTCTTGTCCAGATTGGTCTAGAATTCTCAATTTGCAAGCCACTTTTCAAAAATCTTACCAGGAGAAAAAATACTATCATTATCAGTGATATTATAAACTCAGACTACAGTAACATACAGGTACATATGACTGTTTTTTCCCTCATCTTGTAAACTGAATAGGATTAAAGAAAAATTCTACAAGAGAAAATGCAGCATATTATCCAAAGAATGTAAAACCAAAACAACAGCTCTTGAAAAGAAGAATTGAAACGAGTCAATAAAGTACCAAGGTGCTTGGTATTATGGTTAAAATTGTTGCATTTTCCACGATGAAGAGAAAGATTCTTAAGAAAAAGACCAGATAACAAGAAAATAACTACACCTGTTAGAAAGGAGACTGTGCTTAGTGTTCCAGTCCTATTCTCCAGTGAGTATATTTTTTCAAAATATGGACAATATTCTCATTTGTCTTTTAATTACCACTTCTGTCTCTTGCATGTGTACTAATATGAAGTGACAAGGGTATATTGATGCAAGACTCCTCTGCCAATCCTTTAGCAGAGACTTTTTTTTTGCTTTTATACTGTGAATTTTTGAAAGAAAGCTTGTTTTTTTTTCACTTTCTGCAGAAAAGCATGCAAAACACACTGATGGAGTCCTCTTTTAGAAGTGCCATACAGTGGTTTTAAGCATTGTCATTTTTGCACTTGCTCAGAAAAGGCCAGGAGTACTTAAAAGAGATAATGCCATAATTATAGCTGCCACTAAGCTGAAACAAAGAGGCAGCATGTCCTTCTGGCTTAGTTAATTCTTTCCTTGCATTCCTAGGGCTCCATTTGCAACAGAAAATGTTTAAATGAGGCTTCTGTTTAGATGAGGGGTAAAGGGAGAGAAGGAAAACCAGAGACATCATCATTGCACTTCTGTTCTTAAGTTTCTCAAAAATTAATTTCAAATACAACATCTGAACATAGCTCACTATGTAATTTGCTATAAAGTATGGCAAAATGGATGGGAGCTGTGACCTTTACCTAGAATATGAATACTGAGTTTTATTTTAACTAGTTGAATTAAGTCCATTATATACATATTCTCCATTTACTATTAACAAAGGAATATTTTGTGTCAAATTAGCTGCCTTTCATTCTCATTCATAATACACTTTTTGGTCTACATATATTCATATGTTTTAGTGCACTAATCATTTCCACAGTTCACCAATTAAAATTTGAGTTATTCCTTTTAGTTTTTACTGCTATATTGTCATCTCTAGAATAGGACACCTAACATAATTAAAATATTAGAATTTGTTGTTTGGGAGATTTATAAGGATACTGTAGGGTGTCCAATAATGAGGATACTGAGGATAAATCACTTAATTTTTTCTATCTTAATACTTTTCCTTTATTACCTCTAATAAACATAAGAGCATATTACAGGTGGCCTGACAGACAGGCTGATTCATGTTTGTAAGCTGTACAACTGTAAGCATTCTGGCTGAAATATTCCACAAGACTAATATGCTGAACATAATTTTATTGTTAAACTTTATAAAGAGAAATCACTTTTGTTATTGCTGCACAATTTTAAGTTTATTAGTAGAGACATTATACCTTAAACAATATTTTCCTCATACTGGTGGTGTGTATTTTGACAGAGGCTTTGATTATGTATAACTAAATTAAGTGCTATGTTAAGTCAGGTAAAACCTTATAAAATTTTAATGTCATGTTAAAAAGGTGTTCTAGACTCTGTGGGCAGCAGGTATATCACAACTGGACAGAGTCCAGAAATCGACCTCACCTCTTTCCTTTATGATTCTCATATTTATAAGTACCTTTTTGAGCTCCTTTGCTGTAACTGTCAAAATTAAGTCATACTACATGCTTTTTTTTTTTTTTTTTTACTTCACTAATTCATTGTAAGCTACACATCCAGCCCAGCTGAACAAATAACTTGAATACGGAATAACAAATATCTAAAGGAAACATTAATGAGAGGTTTGCAAATCAAGATACATCTATAGAAATTTATTTTCAGGAAATATTTCTAATAATGACAAATATTATAAAAGTTATAAACAATCCCTGGGAAGACAGAAATAGAAGTTGAATTTTATGTAAGTTATTTACTGGAAACATAATATTCAGTAAGTGCAGAGTAATCACAGGAGTAATATTAAAAGCTCATCAGCTCTCACATTACTTCATATGCAGACATGTGCCCCTAATCAAGAACTGCACAGTGCTAGTCTGAAAATAAGTGGCAAAATCTCTTTCCTTCCATTCCTTTTGAACTACGGGGCTTTACTGGTGAACAATAATTGGGTGAACAATTAGTGAAGCTTACAATGCAAGTCTTTTATAATTACAATGATTTTGTGATATTGCTGACAGCATCATAGTTGCTCTTTGTCAAGAGATCCCACTAATCTCTGAAATAAATAGATCAAGTAGTTTGTTTTAAATTCAAGTGTATGTCAGAGAAGCTACTCATCTGTCCTGAATTACATGACTGTATGTTCTAGTAATTTATCCCACGGCCCCATTAACTTCATTGCAGCCAATTATATATTGTACCTCATGGAGGTGATTCCTTCAGATATCTTTTGATAACCATAATGGACTAACTCTTCCCTGAGAGATAATGTCCAGAAGTAAACTGATCTAGAGAAACAGTCCTCTCTTGGCTGCAGTGGGAGTAAAGCAGTCAAATGATGCAGGCTGAAGCCTAAATTATACAGAGATAGAAGAATTAAAGCAGTTTTGCTTGTTTTTTCAGAGAAATTGTTTTAAAGAAATGTTCTATATTTCTGACTTAGAAACACAATAGACAGTAAGTGGTCTAACAATCTACAACGGTCAAATAATTTTTTTTAATGCATCTTCTCAATAACATACAGAAATCTCCATTAGATAATCACAGATTACTAACAATGAAGCTTAAAAATATTGTCACCATTCTTACTGTCAAAGCTCTGAAAAACTGTGTACCTACAGTAAAAGCTTTTATGCAGATTTCTTTTCCATTCACATGGGTTAACACAGTACTAAAAAAACATCTGAGGAAAATTTATCAAATTATTTCTTGGGCATGTACAACAACAAGAATTTATGAAATTATTCAAGTCCAGTCATAGCTATTATGTTGAATTCAAGACTGCAGAAGTAATTAGTTGTCTCAATTTAGAGACAAGTGTGGGAGAAAATGCTCTGGAATGAGTGTTTCCTCTAAAGAAAAGGGTTTCAGCATAATACAAAATAAATTTTCTGGATCAAAATGAAAAAAACTCCTGTTTATTTGATAACCAAGGTGCCCGAAGGGCACGGGAAAAAGATGAATAATTAAGATACTGAACCTTCAGAACCTTACTGTCTCCTGCCCCACACCCACCCACAGCAGAACAAACAAAGCCAAAATACGTGGGAAAGAGAAAAACTACTGAGCACAAGGCGAGAAGGGGCAAAATGGACAGCCTTGTGTCTCAGGGAGGGGAGGAAAGTCCAAGAAGGAACTCAGGAAAAAGCAGATGGGAACCTGGTGAACCTCTGATGTTGGTCTTCTCTTCACAGCAGAAGAAGATGGTGGATTCAGTGTCCTTTCTTTTGTTGGTTCAGCTTCTCCCGAGGTCTGGGCTGAGATGGGGCGTTCCTGCAGCTTCCCTATGCAAGCCGAGCACATGAAGAGCAAGAGCTTGAATAAAGCCCGCACCAGAGCTTCCCTGGCTCCTGACCCTCCCTTGGATGCAATTTAAAGCTATAGGACCCATATCTGGGCGTAAAGCAGGCAGTCAGGAATAGAGTATTGTCTTGGTTTGAAAGACAGGTGTTTGTCAATGAAGGCAGGGACCTTCCTTAGAGTGGTGAATGTGGAGTAATCCCCCTTGGAGCGACCCCCTTTCCCTCTGAATTATTGCAACTTTGAAATCATAAGGTTTTCAGGCAAAGGTATGGGAAAAAGGTCTTTACAAAGGAAGTTATATTTAAGTCAAATTCTTATTCTATCAGCATCCAGATACAACAGACCACGGGTATATGCTCCTGAAGATATTTTGATCCATGCAGCAATCTCATGAAATATGACCTCTAAATGAACAGTGACTGCACTAAACCTCATTAGTTCACTAGACAAGAATGAAAACCAGACCCTGCTGAACATCCCACAGAGCAAGTCTGATAAATTTCAAGTTATCTGATCTGGCAAGACATCTTACAATAGCTTTTCAGCTTTGAATCCTCTTTCATTTGCTCTGTTAGACTGAACAAAATGATTAGGAAGGATGAGACCTCACACAAAAGTATCCACAGGCTCTGAGGGACTGCAACTGCCCTAATGTGAACCAGAAAGAGAACACAAGCAGTACATAAGCAATCCAGATGGTTCCTGAGTAACACTAGTGTCAGCTTCCTGACCTACATGGGTTTTGATGGCTGTCTGCATGCTCAAGGGTGAATATGTAACAATATGGGCTGAACTCAACATAGAAACGTATGACACATAAAATCAAGGAAAACAACTCCTACGTGAGTGTGAAAAAGACTGCCACTCACAAACAAAGTAATATTTGAAATTATGTATCCCTAACACCCAGGTAATAATTTTTTTTTTAAATTTGATTCTGTTTACCAGAGGATAAATTGGGAACACCAATAAAGCAAAGAAAAGAAGTCAAGAAAAAAAGAGATGCAAAAACAAACCTTTAAAATTCAGTACTGGAAAGTAAAATCAAAATCTTCCGCTGATGCTCACAGCTGAATGAGAAATCACAAAGTCCTCTTTCATCACCGACTATATAACAGAACAAAAGAAACTTTGTTAGATTGTCTCTGATGTCTCTGATTTATGGTCACAGAGGCATCAGTAAATCCTTATGGCGACCTTTTGCTGTGCTAATGAAAAATACCTTCACCAAGGGCAGGAAATTAAGCCACTCTAACACAGAAAAGGAGTAGAAAAGGGTAAAGGGACCTTTTGTCATTCTGCTGAAATAGTTTCTTACATGACTTCACTTCCTATGAACAGTGGAAGTGCTGGTGCAGAAGGGTACCTAGTGCTCCTTAAGGTTGGCAGCAACAATGTTTTTAGAGTAGGAAATGAGCCTCTTTAAACCATTTAAGCTTTGCTCACAATTCTGCTTCCATAAACTAGATAACATTATGAACTGTACTTCATGGGCCTTTGCAATTTTAAGGATGTGATAGATGATTTCAAAGCCAGTCCTGCCACCTGTGTGCTCTGAACAAAACAAGATTTCAGCTGTCTGTATCATTAAACTGACACACTGGATCAATAAATTCACCTAGAGAAGGCAGGGAGAAAAAGTAATAATGACTTTTTCTTGTCCAGATTGGTCTAGAATTCTCAATTTGCAAGCCACTTTTCAAAAATCTTACCAGGAGAAAAAATACTATCATTATCAGTGATATTATAAACTCAGACTACAGTAACATACAGGTACATATGACTGTTTTTTCCCTCATCTTGTAAACTGAATAGGATTAAAGAAAAATTCTACAAGAGAAAATGCAGCATATTATCCAAAGAATGTAAAACCAAAACAACAGCTCTTGAAAAGAAGAATTGAAACGAGTCAATAAAGTACCAAGGTGCTTGGTATTATGGTTAAAATTGTTGCATTTTCCACGATGAAGAGAAAGATTCTTAAGAAAAAGACCAGATAACAAGAAAATAACTACACCTGTTAGAAAGGAGACTGTGCTTAGTGTTCCAGTCCTATTCTCCAGTGAGTATATTTTTTCAAAATATGGACAATATTCTCATTTGTCTTTTAATTACCACTTCTGTCTCTTGCATGTGTACTAATATGAAGTGACAAGGGTAAATTGACAAAAAGACTCCTCTGCCAATCCTAGCAAGACTTTTTTTTGCTTTATAACTGATTTGAAAGAAAGCGTTTTTTTTCACTTCTCAAAAACAATCAAAACACACTGAATGATCCCTTTAGAATTGCCAACAATGGTTAAAGCATTGTCAATTTTTGCACTTGCTCAGAAAAGGCCAGGAGTACTTAAAAGAGATAATGCCATAATTATAGCTGCCACTAAGCTGAAACAAAGAGGCAGCATGTCCTTCTGGCTTAGTTAATTCTTTCCTTGCATTCCTAGGGCTCCATTTGCAACAGAAAATGTTTAAATGAGGCTTCTGTTTAGATGAGGGGTAAAGGGAGAGAAGGAAAACCAGAGACATCATCATTGCACTTCTGTTCTTAAGTTTCTCAAAAATTAATTTCAAATACAACATCTGAACATAGCTCACTATGTAATTTGCTATAAAGTATGGCAAAATGGATGGGAGCTGTGACCTTTACCTAGAATATGAATACTGAGTTTTATTTTAACTAGTTGAATTAAGTCCATTATATACATATTCTCCATTTACTATTAACAAAGGAATATTTTGTGTCAAATTAGCTGCCTTTCATTCTCATTCATAATACACTTTTTGGTCTACATATATTCATATGTTTTAGTGCACTAATCATTTCCACAGTTCACCAATTAAAATTTGAGTTATTCCTTTTAGTTTTTACTGCTATATTGTCATCTCTAGAATAGGACACCTAACATAATTAAAATATTAGAATTTGTTGTTTGGGAGATTTATAAGAACTGTAGGTGTCCAAATAAGAGACTGAGATAAATCACTTAATTTTTCTATCTTAATAACTTTTCCTTATACCTCAATAAAACATAGAGCATATTAACAGGCCTGACAGACACTGATCCATGTTAACTGTAAACTGAAGCACAATCTATAGAAGTAATAGTACCATCTAAATATTATGAACCAACATCACAGGAATTTAAAAATATACCTGTATTTACATATATTTTCCTCTTAATTACTATTCAAAGCTCCCAGATAGAGCTTTACTATCAGAGCTGTACTATGTCACCCTACTGTATACTTCAAGTTCCTAAAGAGAGAAAGAGGTTGAGGGAGAGAATTAATGCTCACACTGGACTTCACTGAATTTATGTATCTTTACTGCTACAGTCATATCACTCCATTCATGGTCCTTCAGATATTTAAGGAAGCTGCTATTTTTAAGCAGTCTTTCTTGGAAATAATATAAAACCCCCAACAATACACAGTTTTGCATTAAGCTTCAAGTCTCATTTTTAAAGTACTTAGCAGATAGAGCATTGCCATTTGAGTAGTTCCTGTAATTCAGAACTTTCCTTTGCTAACCACGTTGAGGTTGACTGGTAGATAACACCATCAGAGCACCATGGAAGAAAATGGACTTCCTTGCAAGGAGGGCTAAAATTCCAGAACAGGCAGCCATAGTCAGCGATTATTTTGCATTGTAGAAAAGATTAGAGGAGTAGGTTTCCTTCTGAAGTATCTCTTGGAACATTCCAACAAAAATCTGGATACACCTTTTTGATGTACCTAAATATACTCTATCAAGCAATGAGATAAACATAATCCAGAATGCTGTTTTTGCAGTAGTCTGTACTGAAAGAAAGAGCTTCTTTTTCCCTGTAAAAGTTCTTCAACTAATGTGTTTTGGGAACATCTTCCCACACACAAAGTGGTGGTTGCAAAGTTGCAGAGGTAAGGAGAACTTAGATATTTGTCTAAGTCTACTGCAAATTACAATTTTTCAAAGAAAGGCTGAATCACCATCTTTGCTTCTCCATGTCTTATTGATGCTCCATGATGGGGTTACTGACTTCACGTGCCGACATTTCTTTTGAAGTGAGAGTATGGAGAGTGGTCAAACACTTCCTTCGAAATGTTTGAGGGTTACACTCATCAGGGGTGAAAATGGCAGCAGTGATTTAAAAAAATTAACTCTTTAGGTTCACTTTGAATGATTCCTGACATTTAAGACTGTGGTACTTCCCACTAAATTCAGTGCTGGGAGTCAGTTGCTGCCTGTGCATTTCTGTGATTAATGTCTCATAACTAACAAATGGGCCTTGAGGGCCACTGAAACTTTCAGCAACTAAGGTGACCTGGTTGTTGGACAAATGTCAAGATATTTGCGTATAAGTCCTCATATCAATAATTGTATTACATATAAGGTTAGGCAGGAACTATTGTCTTAAGGAGTCTATTATAAAAAGAGGAAAGCTCTTCGATATCTCTCAGTAATCATTCCCTGTAGGCTACAACTGTAACCTTAATATTAGCAGAGTTGCTGGGCTGTTTCCCTCCACATTGTAATCTACTAAACACTGCATAATCCTATGTAAAGGTGACCTGTCCCTTGGCTTCCATGCTGAAAATGGGAGTTTGGCCAACTTATATTTAGACATTATGAAGCAGTGATCACAGATGCAGTACCAGCTCACTCCTTCGGTACAAAGTTTTACCAAGAAAATACTCATAATTACAGACATGTTTATACTGATATCATTTCATAACACATTGTCGTGAACTAAATGTTTTTAAGACTATTGAATTTCTTAAGAGAGCTGTTCCTTTCCTCACTAAATGGCAGTTTTGTCCTTGTTATTTGAATATACAAAAGACTTTGGTTGTTCCAGATAAAGGAATTTGAACCCTTAATTGATTTTCTAGCTGACCAGAAAGTGAGAACAAGGAGAGAACACAGTGAGGTTACATTTACTCTTAAGCTTCTGATGCAGCTCTTGCATTTCTAATTGCTGCACTACCTAGCACTACCTGGCTTGGTCAAAACAAGATTCCTAGGTATGTGATTTTTATATTGAATAGATTCCTTTTACTGGTATTTTTTGCTTCAATACGTCACTGAATAGGGAACTTCAGGTAGCATTTCCAAAAACCAGCCAAAAAATGTGTCAAGATTTTGCTGGATTTGCAATAAATTACCAATTGAAACATAGCTGAGTAGAACTGATCCTTAAGTTACCTTCTGTGGATCACTCCTACATCATCTGAATAGCTTTTCAGGAGACAGAAGATGCTTGGTCACAAACTTTCTGTGTCGTAAAATAAAGTCCACTGTTGGCATTATTGCAATAGAAGATAATAATTACATTGGTTACACAGTGTTTACTCTTTACAAGTCAGACTGATTGTCACAGTCAATTTTGAATTGTATGGCATTGATTCTGACAAACAAGACATGACCCCAGAAACAAAATTATGTTATAGAAGGCAGAGCAAGCCCGTTCAGACATTCCCCACAGCAAGTCAATCAGAATTTGAATGACTCACAATTCAGAAGCTGCAATGACTTACAGCTGTAGCACTACCAAATGTGTCAGTCCTCCTTCTTTACAAAGGAAGTATATTTAAGTCAATTTCTTATTCTATCAGCATCCAGATACAAACAGGACCACTGAGGTGATATGGCTCCTGGAGATATTTTTGATCCATGGGGCTATCAATCTCTGAATATATGACTCTAATATGAACAGGACTGCACTAAACCCATTAGTTCACTAGACAAGAATAAACCAGACCCTGCTGAACATCCACAAGAGCAAGTCCTGATAAATTTCAAGTTATCTGATCTGGCAAGACATCTTACAATAGCTTTTCAGCTTTGAATCCTCTTTCATTTGCTCTGTTAGACTGAACAAAATGATTAGGAAGGATGAGACCTCACACAAAAGTATCCACAGGCTCTGAGGGACTGCAACTGCCTAATGTGAACCAGAAAGAGAACACAAGCAGTACATAAGCAATCCAGATGGTTCCTGAGTAACACTAGTGTCAGCTTCCTGACCTACATGGGTTTTGATGGCTGTCTGCATGCTCAAGGGTGAATATGTAACAATATGGGCTGAACTCAACATAGAAACGTAGGACACATGAAATCAGGAAACACTCACCAGTGAGTGTTGAAAAAAGCACTGACATTCACACCAAAGTAATATTTGAAAATTATTGTACCCTACAAGGTATATTTTTTTTTTTTAAATTTGATTCTGTTTACCAGAGGATAAATTGGGAACACCAATAAAGCAAAGAAGCGTCAAGAAAAAAGGATGCAAAAAAACCTTTTAAATTCATGTGACTGGAAGTAAATCTAAATCTTTCCGCTGATGGCTCACAGCTGGAATGGAGAAATCACAAGTGTCCTCTGTTTTCATCACCGTATCTATTTATAAGCAGAACAAAAGAACTTTGTTAGATTGTCTCTGATGTCTCTGATTTATGGTCACAGAGGCATCAGTAAATCCTTATGGCGACCTTTTGCTGTGCTAATGAAAAATACCTTCACCAAGGGCAGGAAATTAAGCCACTCTAACAAGAAAAGGAGTAGAAAAGGGTAAAGGACTTTTGTCTTCTGCTGAAATAGTTTCTTACATGACTTCACTTCCTATGAACAGTGGAAGTGCTGGTGCGAAGGGTACCTAGTGCTCCTTAAGGTTGGCAGCAACAATGTTTTTAGAGTAGGAAATGAGCCTCTTTAAACCATTTAAGCTTTGCTCACAATTCTGCTTCCATAAACTAGATAACATTATGAACTGTACTTCATGGGCCTTTGCATTTTAAGGATGTGATAGATGATTTCAAGCCAGTCTGCCACCTGTGTGCTCTGAACAAACAAGATTTCAGCTGTCTGTATCATTAAACTGACACACTGGATCAATAAATTCACCTAGAGAAGGCAGGGAGAAAAAGTAATAATGACTTTTCTTGTCCAGATTGGTCTAGAATTCTCAATTTGCAAGCCACTTTTCAAAATCTTACCAGGAGAAAAAATACTATCATTATCAGTGATATTATAAACTCAGACTACAGTAACATACAGGTACATATGACTGTTTTTTCCCTCATCTTGTAAACTGAATAGGATTAAAGAAAAATTCTACAAGAGAAAATGCAGCATATTATCCAAAGAATGTAAACCAAAACAACAGCTCTTGAAAAGAAGAATTGAAACGAGTCAATAAATACCAAGGTGCTTGGTATTATGGTTAAAATTGTTGCATTTTCCACGATGAAGAGAAAGATTCTTAAGAAAAAGACCAGATAACAAGAAAATAACTACACCTGTTAGAAAGGAGACTGTGCTTAGTGTTCCAGTCCTATTCTCCAGTGAGTATATTTTTTCAAATATGGACAATATTCTCATTTGTCTTTTAATTACCACTTCTGTCTCTTGCATGTGATAGAATGGAAAGTTTATTAGATGCAGACTCCTCTGCCATCCTTTGCAAGAATTTTTTCTTTTTTTCTGTGATTTTTGAAAAGCTTGTTTTTTTCACTTTCTGCAGAAAGCATGCAAAACACTGATGGAGTCCTTTTTAGAATGCCATACAGGTTTTAAGCATTGTCATTTTTGCACTTGCTCAGAAAAGGCCAGGAGTACTTAAAGAGATAATGCCATAATTATAGCTGCCACTAAGCTGAAACAAAGAGGCAGCATGTCCTTCTGGCTTAGTTAATTCTTTCCTTGCATTCCTAGGGCTCCATTTGCAACAGAAAATGTTTAAATGAGGCTTCTGTTTAGATGAGGGTAAAGGGAGAGAAGGAAAACCAGAGACATCATCATTGCACTTCTGTTCTTAAGTTTCTCAAAAATTAATTTCAAATACAACATCTGAACATAGCTCACTATGTAATTTGCTATAAAGTATGGCAAAATGGATGGGAGCTGTGACCTTTACCTAGAATATGAATACTGAGTTTTATTTTAACTAGTTGAATTAAGTCCATTATATACATATTCTCCATTTACTATTAACAAAGGAATATTTTGTGTCAAATTAGCTGCCTTTCATTCTCATTCATAATACACTTTTTGGTCTACATATATTCATATGTTTTAGTGCACTAATCATTTCCACAGTTCACCAATTAAAATTTGAGTTATTCCTTTTAGTTTTTACTGCTATATTGTCATCTCTAGAATAGGACACCTAACATAATTAAAATATTAGAATTTGTTGTTTGGGAGATTTATAAGGATACTGTAGGGTGTCCATAATGAGGATACTGAGGATAAATCACTTAATTTTTTCTATCTTATACTTTTCCTTTATTACCTCTAATAAACATAAGAGCATATTACAGGTGGCCTGACAGACAGGCTGATTCATGTTTGTAAGCTGTACAACTGTAAGCATTCTGGCTGAAATATTCCACAAGACTAATATGCTGAACATATTTTATTGTTAAACTTTATAAAGAGAAATCACTTTTGTTATTGCTGCACAATTTTAAGTTTATTAGTAGAGACATTATACCTTAAACAATATTTTCCTCATACTGGTGGTGTGTATTTTGACAGAGGCTTTGATTATGTATAACTAAATTAAGTGCTATGTTAAGTCAGGTAAAACCTTATAAAATTTTAATGTCATGTTAAAAAGGTGTTCTAGACTCTGTGGGCAGCAGGTATATCACAACTGGACAGAGTCCAGAAATCGACCTCACCTCTTTCCTTTATGATTCTCATATTTATAAGTACCTTTTTGAGCTCCTTTGCTGTAACTGTCAAAATTAAGTCATACTACATGCTTTTTTTTTTTTTTTTTTACTTCACTCAATTCATTGTAAGCTACACATCCAGCCCAGCTGAACAAATAACTTGAATACGGAATAACAAATATCTAAAGGAAACATTAATGAGAGGTTTGCAAATCAAGATACATCTATAGAAATTTATTTTCAGGAAATATTTCTAATAATGACAAATATTATAAAAGTTATAAACAATCCCTGGGAAGACAGAAATAGAAGTTGAATTTTATGTAAGTTATTTACTGGAAACATAATATTCAGTAAGTGCAGAGTAATCACAGGAGTAATATTAAAAGCTCATCAGCTCTCACATTACTTCATATGCAGACATGTGCCCCTAATCAAGAACTGCACAGTGCTAGTCTGAAAATAAGTGGCAAAATCTCTTTCCTTCCATTCCTTTTGAACTACGGGGCTTTACTGGTGAACAATAATTGGGTGAACAATTAGTGAAGCTTACAATGCAAGTCCTTATAATTACAATGATTTTGTGATATTGCTGACAGCATCATAGTTGCTCTTTGTCAAGAGATCCCACTAATCTCTGAAATAAATAGATCAAGTAGTTGTTAAATTCAAGTGTATGTCAGAGAAGCTACTCATCTGTCCTGAATTACATGACTGTATGTTCTAGTAATTTATCCCACGGCCCCATTAACTTCATTGCAGCCAATTATATATTGTACCTCATGGAGGTGATTCCTTCAGATATCTTTTGATAACCATAATGGACTAACTCTTCCCTGAGAGATAATGTCCAGAAGTAAACTGATCTAGAGAAACAGTCCTCTCTTGGCTGCAGTGGGAGTAAAGCAGTCAAATGATGCAGGCTGAAGCTAAATTATACAGAGATAGAAGAATAAAGCAGTTTTGCTTGTTTTTTCAAGAGAATTGTTTTAAAGAAATGTTCTATATTTCTGACTTAGAAACAATACATAGTGTCTAACAATCTACAACGGTCAAATAATTTTTTTTAATGCATCTTCTCAATAACATACAGAAATCTCCATTAGATAATCACAGATTACTAACAATGAAGCTTAAAAATATTGTCACCATTCTTACTGTCAAAGCTCTGAAAAACTGTGTACCTACAGTAAAAGCTTTTATGCAGATTTCTTTTCCATTCACATGGGTTAACACAGTACTAAAAAAACATCTGAGGAAAATTTATCAAATTATTTCTTGGGCATGTACAACAACAAGAATTTATGAAATTATTCAAGTCCAGTCATAGCTATTATGTTGAATTCAAGACTGCAGAAGTAATTAGTTGTCTCAATTTAGAGACAAGTGTGGGAGAAAACTCTGGAATGATGTTTCCTCTAAAAAAGGTTTCAGCATAATACAAAATAAATTTTCTGGATCAAAATGAAAAAAACTCCTGTTTATTTGATAACCAAGGGCCCGAGGCAGGGAAAAAATAATAATAAGAATATGAACCTTCAGAACCTTACTGTCTCCTGCCCCACACCCACCCACAGCAGAACAAACAAAGCCAAAATACGTGGAAAGAGAAAAACTACTGAGCACAAGGCGAGAAGGGGCAAAATGGACAGCCTTTGGTCTCAGGGAGGGGAGGAAAGTCCAAGAAGGAACTCAGAAAAAAGCAGATGGGAACTGGTGAACTCTGATGTTGGTCTTCTCACAGCAGAAGAAGTGGTGATTCAGTGTCCTTTCTTTGTTGGTTCAGCTTCTCCCGAGGTCTGGGCTGAGATGGGGCGTTCCTGCAGCTTCCCTATGCAAGCCGAGCACATGAAGAGCAAGAGCTTGAATAAAGCCCGCACCAGAGCTTCCCTGGCTCCTGACCCTCCCTTGGATGCAATTTAAAGCTATAGGACCCATATCTGGGCGTAAAGCAGGCAGTCAGGAATAGAGTATTGTCTTGGTTTGAAAGACAGGTGTTTGTCAATGAAGGCAGGGACCTTCCTTAGAGTGGTGAATGTGGAGTAATCCCCCTTGGAGCGACCCCCTTTCCCTCTGAATTATTGCAACTTTGAAATCATAAGGTTTTCAGGCAAAGGTATGGGAAAAAGGGAATAACAGTTTTTACTAATATGTGTAACAAGATAAAACAAGTTACAACGATAGCAACAACCAACCCAACCACAAACTCAGTGACAGTCCTCTCAGTGACACCTCCCCTTTGGTGCAGTTACAGTCCAAGTCGGCAGGGGCGCTGTTGGCTCCCGGCTGGGCAGGGCGGGTGCGTGATTCCCCCATGGCTGCAGGGGGCGCTGTTGCGGGTCCGGCTGGCTAGACTGGCCAGAACGCACAAACAGAGAGTGGATGGAGAAAGTTCCTTTACAAACTCACAGAGCCATCGTGCCCTCTGGATGCAAGAGGAGTTGTAGCAGGAACCTCGGAGCAGCCAGATGGGCAGAGAGAGCAGAATCCCCGGCAGCTGTAACAAGTATATCAGAACTCGACCACTGTTGCTGGAATCACAGGAGTCCCAGTGAGGCAGCAGGACCCTGGGTTCTGCAGTGTAAGCAGGCAAGCTCTCCCCCACAGGCAGCAAGTCCACCATCCACCCCAAAGCAAGCAGGGTAGATGTGAGCTCCCCCGGCCCCCACACATTTTCCCTGAGGCCAAAACTATCGGGGGAACTCTGTTCTCCACAGAGAGAAAACCTTCAGACAGCTGGAATACCTCAGGAATTCTCCTTTCCCTGGGCTTGGAAATGTCCTTTGTCTTTCTCAAGCACCTAGCCATTAAGGTAATTACTTGCCCATCACTGTGTCTTAGCAATAAAATAGGATCAAAAATTCCCCAAGATGGGAAACAAAAGGAGAAATCCTAACCTCCAACAAGTATCATCATAAAATCATCCCAAGACATCAGCCTTTCTTCTGGCCAATTCAGATTACTTCCTTTGAAACTTTTAAGATAATTCATCCATATTTCAGTATATATGTAAATGAAAGTCTTATGAATCAACAAATCAAATGAGCAAGATGGGAGTGACAGTAATTCTGGCAAACTTCAATCAGTTCTTGGTTTCAGTCAAGAACTGGTTGAAATCATGAACTGATTAAAACCAACAAATCTGTCTCTCTCATCATGTTACTAGGTTATTTGGATTTTTTTTTTCCATCACGCTTTATAATATAGCATTTAAATATTTTCTGTGTCACAGAGTGTCACATTTTCTTTGGGAGATTTTATTCTACTCTTAATTTAATTTAAGTAGGTATGTTTGAGATAAGCAAGGGTACTTTTGGAGAGCTGCAGATGTGGTGGCTTGGATCCAGCATCCTTTGAAGTAAATGGAAACACTTCAGCTGATTTAATAGGTCTTGGATTTGATCCAAGGTGCGCTTTGACTTAATTGAACTATTCCTGGGAGTAAGTGCAGTGTCTACTTGAGAACTAATATACAATGAGCATTTGTGAGATCTAATCCTAACAAGTGAGTGTCTGACAGGCAAGAGGAGTCATTCTCATGGTACAAATAGTTAAAATCCACAAGAAATAAGAACTGTGAAAGTTTTGCAAAGGTGAAAACAATTCTATATTAATGTAGCAGAACAACACAATGAGAATGTACTTTTTCACATGTTAATACAAGCTGAACTCAAGGGACTGAAAAAATTAGATGCCGGACTTTGTTGTATAGCACTGTGGCTAACAATAGTAATTGATCTTATAATCAGAATATATAAAATACTGAAAATGTGCCTTCATATGATCTCAATCATAATGTGTTAGATAATATTAATCTGAAGCTGTTTCTACAAAACTATGACACAATACCTTTTCCAGTTGCCTATCCACTGCAAATGTGAAATGTCCTCAAAGGGATTCATCATGAGCCATCTCCATTTGGTCTTGAAACAAAAGACATTTAAAGAGTTTGGCAATCCCTGTACTAATCTCATATACATATCTATCTTTTTTGTTTTGAAACAATGGTGTTCTGCCCTCAAATCTTAACTTGGTTTCACAAAAAAAAAAAAACAAACCACACAACAAACAAAAATAAAAACAAACATAAAAATCACCAAACCAACAAAAAAATGCTTCCCAACCAGACTGCAAGGTGTTCATAGTTAGTAAGATGATCAGAGTTTTCTGTCTTCTCTCTCAAGGTACCACATGTATTAATCAGTGCTCCTAAAAGCTCTGAAAGAGCCCCTATCTGTCCTGTGACAGAACAAGAAAACTCAGCTGACACAACTCAGAAAACTCTCAGCTGCAGTTGCTGAGGGCTGGTAGTGAATGTTGATGCCACTGCATTTCCAGGATCTAACCGAGCCTCAGTGCTCATTTCACTGCAATGAGAACCTCACCTGGCTGAGACCTGATGTCAGACACTCTGTCCCCTGGTGTGACCCTCATGTGCTGTCATGAGCTGTACGACTGTCCTGCCACTGCTCTGCCCAAGTGACTCAGTCTCTTCAGCCCAGCTCGGCTGCTAGCTCACCATGGGAGGGATCGCTGTCTCACCAGCCATACAGATGTACAAACTGTAGCCAATCATGAGCTCCCCAAAGGGCTAATCCCTGTTGGCTCCAAGACAGACCCAACAGCAGCCAAGGCTGAGACCATCGGGCATAGCAGTAGCAGCTCTGGAATAACACATTCAAGCAGGAAAACAGGAGTATTTGCAGCCAGTGAGTACCTGTGAGAGCAAGAGCTCTGCAAACACCAAGGGCAGCAATGGAGGGGCAGGAAGTGCTGCTGGTGCTGGAGCAAATGTCCCTCTGAAGCCACTATTGAAAAGCATGGCTAGGCAGCTACGCCCCTGCAGCCTGTGGTGGGGCACAGTGGAGGAGAGTTACAACTGCAGTCCACAGAGGATGCTGGAAAAGGCAGATGCCTGAAGGAGTTTTTGAGCCTGTGGGCAGCTCAGGGTGAAGCAGGTTTCTGCCAGGACCTGTGAACCTGTGGAGGGAAGCTTCCACTGGTGGAAGCTTGATGGCAGGACTTGTGACCTCACAGGGAACCCATGCTAGAACATTTTGTTCCTGAAGCACTGCATCCCATGGAAGGGATCCACACTGGAGCAGTTCATGAAGAACTACAGTCCACAGGAAAGACACGTTGGAGAATTTCATGTGGGATTGCACTCCATGGGAGGGACCCCATGCTGGAGCAGGGGAAGGGCTAAAGAGCTCTGCCTCTGAGGAGGGAGGGAAAACGACAATGTGTGATAGAGTGATAAGAGTCCCCATTCCCTATCCTGTCTTTATCTCAACTCTTGAGCTTTTCATTGTATTTTTTATTCCCTGTCCAGTCAAAGAGAGGAGTAGCTTTGGTGGCCTGGCTTTCAGACAGGGTCAATACACCAAATCTGTACAATTCGGAGGTCTCTAGAAAGCCACCATTTAAAAGCCACCCTCCTCTGTGACAAGCTGGCAGCATGGCTCTGCCATGTTAGTATGTGAAAACCCGCTGCATGAGACAAAGGGTGACCTGTTGGCTCCAAATGTATTCAACTGTTCTGTCAAGTTACACATGAACACAGCAATTGCAACAAACCAGCAGAATTTAGCACTGCAAATGTGGCGGGAGAAGAGGGGAAGAAGAATCCAGAAAAAGTTCCAGAAAGAGAAATTGCATCTGTTTGAACTGCAAAACTACCCCTAATATCAGGTTTAAATATTTCAAAATTTGTCTTGTCTTTCCCTGCCTAACTTCTATATGGTCTGTCATTTTTTCAGTCTTTTTTAATGTTTCCCAATATGCAATAATTTCCTTATTGTCTTTCACCAATGCTAATTTATGTATGAAAGTATTTTTTCACGCTGTTTGTGACTCTCCATTAATTTCCCCTTGTCCATTCTATCAATTCAGATTTTGGAAGAAGTATGGTAAAATAAATCACTAGAGGAGATTGTTAGGTTGTTATTATCAAGTAAGTCAGCTTTGTGCAGAATTCTTGACAGAATTACCTTTTTAGCCCGTGGGAGCTGATTTCAACACAGTTGCTGAGTTGGCTTTCTTTGTGGTGTGTAAATTCTGCATTGTCTTCTGTCTATTATCAGTGATCCATTCTTCTCCCCACACTTTGTTAATCTCCCCCTAAATCTGGGATAACACGGTGGACAGTAGTACCGCCTTTATCTTATCCCAGGTTCCAGTTGTGGTGGCTTGTTTTAGGGTCTGAGTTCCAGACATTCACAGAAGCATATTCAGGGGAAGAAGGGAGGTAGAGGGGGGGGGCTTTGGTGGTCTCTGGTAGTCACAGAGGGCACCTGTCCCATAAATTGGGGTGATCTTTATTCGACCAGTGGTATGCCTGTGTGTGAGCAGTTGCCAAAGTGGTATTTTTTTGTCTGGTTGCATTACCCAGGAGGTGCCAACCAGATCTTGCCTTCACCAGGACTTGGTGATAGCACAATCCTGTTTCTCCCTTCTGCTCTTACTCGTGGCAAAGTCCTTCTGTGGCCTTAACAGCCTTTGAGACAAGCAACTGTAGCCTTTACATCCCTGCAAGGCGATGACACACAAAAAAATAGGGAAGCTTCTGTAACAAAATGTATGACAAAATCAGTGGGATCTTTAATACTTGTCTTTTAATGCAATACAGTTTTATGCATAACAAAACTGAGTGCCAGCACTGCTATCTCTATAGACCTTTCTCTGGCTAGGGAATAGAATATGCTGTCAGATGATAAAAACAACCAGCCATATAAGTTTTCTACCCATAATTTACACGTTGACCTTGCACACTTTGAGAATTCCTGGTATTTAAAAAAAAATCCTTCAACAAGATAATTAAATGCCTCTGGAAACCTTGCTTCCACTCTTACACTTCTTGCTATAGAAAGCAATACATGAAATTGATGAAATTTTAATTTTGGGAATGTACAAAAACCACTTCCCCCTTTAGAAGTATCACATGGCAAGTGAGCACTATAGCTGCGGCCATGAAGTATACAGACAAAAAGTCTGATGAGACCACCAGTCTCGGGCTCCTGGATATATCAGGCCAATAAATCCACCCAGAGTACTTCAGTTATGCTACAGCACCATGCTGGAGAGTAGCAAGTGACACACACACACAAATATATATATATGTATATATCGCAAGTGGTTTGGTGACTTAAAAATATTGGAAGGAAATAACAGGAGATATCAAGTGTCACCAAAATACAGCTGTGAAGAAACGTATTGGCAATGTCTGTCGTCGTAAGACCAGAAGCTGAGCCTCACCCACTGTAAACTGTAAAGGGAACAAAAACCCCTGTTTTTTCCTCTAAAAGCAACAGAAAGTTCTCTGTTGCTTTTCATGGAAAGAAAGTATTCCACAACTAGAATATATCCACCAGGTTTACTTGAGCAAGGCACACAGCCATGTAGTTACAAAAGCAAAGTGTCTGCAGTTCACTAACTTCTTCTTTTAGTTTTGTAGCAGATACACCATAAATTTGTTATATAGAAAGCTCAGAGTAAGCAACCTACAGAATTTATTTAAGTATCAAAATTTAGTAAGAAAAGCATATGCAGGTTCTGCAGCTCTGGAGCAAGATTACAGGTTCTTTTTAGAAACTGGTAAGTATATTGTGGGCATATGCATCACCTAAAAAGAGAGTGATCTGGAGCACTGCAGGTTCACCACAAAGACACAAGTTTTATTTAATTTCACCATTTTTTCAGAAGCCATGATTTCTCTGTGATTGTAGAGTAAACTAGCTCTTAAAATGCTAAATGAAGTGACTCAAAGGAATTGCAAGGTCAATTCAAGTTTGTTATCTTCTAATTAAACTAATGTAATTTCTTGTTGAATTTGACTAGCTTCTGGACTTTTTGAGTCATCATATGGAAGAGGACAGAAATAGCCCTCAGAAGTCTTTTCCATATCCAAGCATATTTGACTGTAATAAACATTTGTACCAAGTTGTAATAAAATTCTGCAATTTGATACAGTATGTCCACATATCACCAGCATCTAGTAATTGCTGATACTTAAGCTCTGATCTTGCAAATAGTTATGTCTATTAAGATAGTGTTGTAAATTTTAGAAACATCAAGCTTATTTAATTAAATTACACTATCCATATGACTGATTACAGAATTGGCATGTCAGCAACAGAAAGCCAGTACAGCAAAACTGCATTAAGGAAAATTCATAATCCCTAAGTCCCTGTTAGAACAATCTGTCTTTAACAAACAAGATTTTCCTTTTATATTCCCTGGAGTTTATATGGTTAAGTTTAAGCAGACGATAACCTTATTTTCTGAAGTACAATGCTGGCAATGATACTTTGTCATGCATATTTTTGTGGTAAAAATAAAATCTTGAGGGAACTAGGTGAACAATTAACTAAATTGGCTTGCAAAGGTATACAACATTTTCCTTTAAGTTGTAAAATACTAGTATATGAGAAAAATGTTTTCAATTACAACAATTGGACAGCCTGATTAAATGCTCACTCGAACTTTGTTCTTGATTTGAAAAAAGTCCAATTAAGTTTGTATTTTTAAGAACAGAAAAATGTAAATAAATTCTTTCAGACAAGATGATTGACAAGTTACTCAAGCCACAAGAAAAAAAAAAGTCTCATTATTGGATAAAGACCAGAGGTCTTGCTGCTTAGACACAGTACTTTAAATTAGTTAAAAGCATCCAAAGTAAGTAGTCCATAATTTGCATTCTGCACTGCATCTGAAAATGTGTGGACCCAGCAGGTCTAGGGAGGTGATTCTCCTCCTCTAGTCTGCCCTTATGGATTCCACCTGGAATATTCTGTCCAGCTCTGGAGTCCTTGACACAAGATAAACTTTCACTACTAGGGTGAGTCCGAAGGAGGTCACAAAGACAATCCGTGGGCTGGAGACCCTCTGCTATGATGGCAGGCTGAGAGATTTGGGATTGCTCAACCTTGGGTATTGAAGGCTCAAGGGAGACCTTAGCACAGCCTTCTAGTGTCTAAAGAGGGTTTACAGAAAAGAGCAAGCGCAATTTTCTTTTTCATGGAAAGTGTTAAGCATTAGTGGAACAGTTTTAAATTAAAAGAGGAACAATTTAGATTAGATGTTAGGAAGAAATTCTATTCTCATGATGTGGTGAGGCTCTGCAACACATTGCTAGCCAAGCTGTGGATGCCCCATCTCTGGAAGGGTTCAAAGCCAGGTTGGACAGGGGCTCTGAGCAACTTGGCCCAGTGGGAAGTGTCCCTGCCATGAAGAGGGGCTGGAAATAGCTGATCTTTAAAGCCCCTTGCAACCTAAGGCTGAATACTCCAGAAAGAAACAGTATCAGCACCTTAGAACATGCTGATAAAACATATTTAGTCTGAGTTAATACAATCTGAAGTCAACACTGAGCTCTGCATCTTTTTATTTATTTTTAGAGGGTTTTTTTTTTTTTTTCCTGGTAAGTGGCATTTACACACACTACACTATATAAGATTTTGTCAGAGCAGCTCACTGTTAAAAATTTCTACACTGAACAAGTATTCTGCTTCCATTTCAGCTATTACCTAATTATTTGTATCTGTCCAGCTCTATTTCATAATGACAATAGTCTTACTATGGTTCTCCTGTGTTTAAAGACACAGCATTTACACCAAATATCTCAGCTATTTTGAGAAAAAGCCTTGCAAATCCTTTTTCTCTTATTCAACTAAAACAGTCCCCAGTCTTATAGTTTACTAGATACAGTAAAATCTGGCTTAAGTTTGTATAAAGTGGTCACTGCTACATAGAGACATCAAACATGTACAGAATATTTTTAGCCTTTTTACAATATAAGGCTTATTTCGGCATTTTTACTTGAGTTAAGAATACTTAAACCACTGAAACACAAGAAGGTAAATGCCATGCAATTCTTTAAGCAGAGTTCTAACCTTAATGTATTTCATTCTCTGTGCTTTAAATTCTTGGATGTGAATTATGGCAAATGTACTGGAATAGCTGTTTACCCTGACATTCAGCTGCTGTCACTTTCAACAATGGACTTGAAATTTCTAAGTCTTATAAAGGCTGCAGAGATTCAACATTCACTTGAAAACAACCAACCAAACAACCAACCAAGAAATCCCCTCAAAACCCCACAAAAGCACACAACAAAAAAAAACCCAAACCCAACTCTACCTTTGCATCTTACCACAGGCAATAGTTGAATTTATTACAGCAACTCTTTTAAATTTACTACATTCCAGCATTTACTTTGACTAATTTTTTTTTTTTTTTTTTTTGGCGAGAAGCCATAATGTCATAGCTTTATATTTCTAGTCAATGTTAACTCAACTGTAAAATAAATTATGTGAGCTATTTTAGAAACACTGAAGTGGCAAAATGTTACAGTCAAAAATGTAGTAAAATGTCCCCTTTTTAATCATCCAATCAGCCTTGCCAGAAAATATAGCTGGAGCAAAATTACTGCTGCACATAAAAGCCGTTTTCAGGAACAGAAGAGACAATATTTGGATTCTGAAGTGCTAAATAAGCTATAAAACTTTATTACTCTTTATTTAAACTTCTTATTCTTTCCTAAACAAATGTACTTACTCTCCGAAAGAACAAAAGAACCTCTAAGGATAACAAGTTTCTATAAGAGAAGGGCAATTGCAGTTCACGAAACTTTTGAGAATACAACAGGGAATGTTCCTTTTTCTGCTCTCCTTCCCCACTCCCCGTTTCCAGGACAGAAAAACACTGCCTCCGAAATAGATCAAGGAACTTCTCCGCAATTGATGACAACTCTCAAACCTCCATTTTGCAATAAGATGTTATCAAGTAACATACAGCCTAGCCTGGCATAGTGGAAAAATTGTTTTCTTTCTGGAGCTTCCAGTCCACCTATATCATGCAGCAAGCCCGTAAAAAGACAATAAGATAGCAAAGAGCTTTATTGCCATTGCCATGGTGAATTCAAAGCTATTACATTCCAGCCAACTGAACCACATATCATAGGTAAAGTGAAATAGAAAAAAAAAAACAACTAAAGAAGTTACTACTCAGTTCATTGTCACTGTGTGTATTTATGTTAAAGTTATATATGAGCAGAATTTACTCTGTAAACATAAAGCTCAGGTGGTGACAATTTCAAGGGTAATTCTAAAATACCAAATTTGCAGTAGTCATGGGTATCACCTTAGTTATGTTCTGTGGACAACTGATAGAATAAGAATGCCCCTCTCCCCAGATGATGAAAATTTTTATGGTGGCAAAAAAATAATGTTTAGATAGTCTACTGCATTCTTAATAATAACTGAGAATATCACAGCTTTAAAAATACCCAGTTATGTATCCTCAGATTTGCTACCTGTTTAAAGATTTATTTTGCCCTGAAAAAAATCTAAGTGAACACAAACCAAACAAGCATATTAACAAGTTCCCTTTAAAATTTGCTATTATGTTTCATAAGTCAATGATTTTGCTCCCTCTTTATCAAAGGGTGAAGTCGATTAAGAAAAGAACACTGGAAAACAAAAGACCAGATTGCTCGTTCAACACAAAAGAATGCTTTGATGCCTGATTTATCATCTAGCAGCATGCATTAAGTATCTTACTGCAGAACTATTTACAAGTGATCAAGGCAAATAGACATCCTCTTTTCTAACTGCTTTTACAAAAAGGACAGAAAAAGTAAAGCAGACTTTAATTTTGTGCCTGGGAAGGGAACTACAATTGGTTTCTAACACTCCTTCCCCCAGGGAGAGAAAGGTCTTTCATTTCTACTAGTTGCCAACAAGAGACATATCACAGGTGACTGCACTCTTGTACATGTGCTCTTATCTCTGCTTGTTAGTATTCACTCTGATGAATGTCACACCTGAGCCTCCTCATGAGCACAGTCAGAGAATTAGTGCCATCAACCTGCAGAAATCACACACCTGGCTGGAAAAGAAATGTGAAAAATGCACGGCATTGATAGGAGACCCTGTTCTCCTGTTCATGGTACAGTCGTCTGTGTGCTAAGCCATTTGTATTTCTGTAACCAGTGTGACATTCCAGCTGATTTAAAAATCTAAATTTATTATTTCACTAGGCTACAAGAACCAATAAATTAGAAACAATTTTCACTTGTTTAGCCATTCCATAAAGGACAGCACTGCAGGATGAAAATTGATGTACTCAAGAAAGCAGAGAGAAACATATCACTATTTTGAGTCTAAGTGCCTCAAGGTAATTTAGGAAACATATTGCACTGTTATGTTGAAGAAGCATAAAAATTCCACAGGGAGGCATTGTGTAGTCTAATACACTTTTCACTGGAAGACAAAATATTATACAGGAACAGCAGATTGGCAGGTCTATGAAACTAGAAACAAAACTAATCCAGAAACTGAAACAAAATTATATTTATTTTTAAATCTTACGAAAAGAAAAAGTAAAGGTGGTGTTCCTCATACAGACGCTGAAGCTTTGAATAAAGGATAAGGCACAGCTCTGCCTTTGCTTTATTTGATCTTTGTTTTCTAGTGAAGATTACAATTTTAATATTTTAGTAGCTACCTGCTGGAGTGGAGAGGAAGAAATTCTATTTAATATGGAGTAAACTAATTCCTAGGGTATGTTTGGTAAAACACACCGGAAGAATGACTTAAGATACCTTGGAGACACAAGTATAAACACAAGGCAACACAACAGAACACAAGGAAAACTCTGAGATGAAATATCTGGTAAACACTTCTCGTTTTTCACACAGAAAATAAAATCTCAAGCCTAAATGAGGAACTTGGTCAGCCTGTCATGCTGTAAACCTGTTTGCAGGCTTCCAGCTCTGCCAGCACTTGGATGAGCTGTGCTACCCTGCCAGACATAAGCAGTGTAGGCTGCTTTGTAACACTGCTCTCCCACGCTGGGGAACCTCTTGCAGACCAAGCCCACAATGCAGCTGATCAACAGTCTAGCTCTTTTAAAATCAGAAATTCCTGGTAGTTTAGCTTCAGATGTAGCTAAATACCCAGTATTATCCCCAAAACTATCTTTGCAGAGCTAAAACAAACTCTGGATTCTAGATTATTTGCTTCTATGAAGCAGAACACGAAAATGATCTCAGCATTTACCGGTAGCCTCTCCTGGCTTTCACTTGAATTTTGCTGTAACAATGTTTGCACATTTCAGGCTTAGTTTTGCTGTTCTTTCCAAACTGCATCTTATATTAGTTTACTCACATTTATTGACTTATTCTACTGCCACAAAATGCTTCAATTAGAGAGGATGCACATAGAGGATAGAATTTATGCCCAGAGGCTCTTCCACAACCTATTTAATCTAAAGCCAGTAATTTCTGTTGATCTGAACCCTAAGTCCATCATAAATTTTAGTTTAATTGCAGTCAGATGGCTCAGGTATACTACAAGGCTTTTGCTGAAGCTATGCTTAAACGAGCAGCTCCTTCAGATTACAGCTGTGCTGTAAATAATAAGATCCTAAACCAAAATCACGGCCTCAGCATCAGGCCAAGAACCTATGTGGGGCTGGTCTGGTATTTATATATCAAAGACAGAAAAAAAAGCACAATCTGTAAAAACAAGCCTTGCTCAGGTTTACTTAGAGCTTAACTAACTTAGAGCTTAATCTAGAGCCAGATTTAACCTCTCTTACTGCCTCCTTGCTGGAATATGGACAGGTCATTTACACCAGTGCCTTCTTCTCTAAATTTGGTAACAATGGAACTATGCTATTGTAGATGAGCTGAGATCCAGCTTGCTTACTATGCAACTCATTTGCTGTAAGCACTGTGGAATAAAAAGAAGCTTTAAAGAAAATACTGGGAAATATTCCCCCTTGCTATGGTCTGCCTGGGTCTGTTTTATAAAACAGATATAGAATGCATTTATTTTCTATTTGGATTTAATTAGTTGATGCAGTACCTAGAAGAAAGAAACATGAACTGAAATGCTCTTAAATAAAACTGGAGGACGACTTTCAAGTAGTCAATTCAATTTCTTTTTTTGACTACATATATGTGGATCTCTCCTTGAGATATAAACTACCCTTTTGAAGACTCAATTTCCCTAAGTGTGTAGCAGCAGAAGTTTATCTATTGTCTATAATGATTTAGATATGACCACATTAAATGTCACACTCTTTTGTTTTTTGGCACTGTAAGATTTTAATTCCTTAATGCTAAGAACCTGAAGATTAGCTGTGTTGAGCATTAATGACAAACTACACCAGACTCAGCTGGTATGTCTGTAAGAGTTTATGATCAAATATTCTAAAGGTTGAGGAAGGCTGCAGCAGGTTGACCTTGGCGGGATGTCAGGTGCCCACAAAACCACTTTATCACTTCCCTCTGTTAGCAGGACAGGACAGAGAAAATAAGGTGGAAAACAACTTGTAGGTTGAGATACAGCAGCTTACTCATTCAAAAGCAAAAAGGTGCACATATACAAGTAAAGGAAAGAAAATTATTCTCTACTCCTCATGTCCTAGGGAGCAGGACTTCAGCACAGGTAGCGATTGCTCCAGAAGGCGAGCGGTGGAAGTAATGAATGCCACTCATTTCTTTCAGCCTTTATATCCAAGTCAACATCACATGGTATGGAGCACCCCTTTGTTAGTTTGGGTCAGCTGCCCAGGTTGTTTCCCCTCCCAAGGTCCTGCCCAACCCCAGACCTGCGGCTGGGGTGGAACATTGGAGACACAGCACTGATGCTGTACCAGAAGTGCTCAGCTCTAGTAAAAACACTGGTACATTATCAGTACCTTTCCAGCTACCAACCTGAAGCACAGCACTGTGAAGGTGGAAAAAATTAACTCTATTCCAGCTATACTCAGTACAAGGACTACAGAAATATTTCCCTGGACCAAATTTATACAAGGGTATTTGTGCAACACAATGTGTTTCTTGAATCTGCTAGATTTCTGAGGCTATTCAGAAGGTGAAAATGGGACAGCAGTATCTCAGCAGCGGTTGTAGCAGTGTTGTTGCTGGCATAGCAGTAAGGAGGCTCCTCTGGCGTATGAACTACAAGCAAGAATTGTTCCCTACGTCAGAACAAATCTGTACGTGTGCTCTGGAAAAATTCTGTCCAAGTTACACCTAGGCAACTCTTCTGACCTACTTATTCTAGACACTGATCATCCAAGGAGGCTACTCAAATATCTGGCCAGCAGCTGGCGAATGTGGTCTGGTTGCTATACTTCACTGGGGTGCAGCCAGGGGAACACTGGAAGGATATTACTACACCCTGAGAGATGCCAGTTTTTCCGCATGCTATCCTCAGTCTATTCTATATGCATTAGTTATTATCCTCCATGTAGTGGAGTGCCCAAGTTAATAAGAACCATCCTTCTTTGTGGTATAATAATAATTAATATTTAAGAAAATGTTTCTCAGGATGTAGTAGTCTTTTGTACAAAACCAAATATCCGATCATTTTTTCACATCACTTGAGTAGACCATAGAGGGATGGCACCTTACCGTACCCCGAAGAGTAAATTCCGGTAGCAGATACAAGATTCAGGAATAAAGCAACCTTTTTTTTTTTTTTTTATACATTAACTACATCAAAGCCTCACATTAAAATCATATGTATTTGGAGTGATTTCAGAGGTAACGATACAAAAGCAAAATTGTAGACATTTTCAAAATCATGAAAAAGACAATTATGTAGACTTTTTGGCCAACAGCTGGGAAGATTGTAGGTAACTTTTTTCCACCTGTGGAAATATTAGCCCTGGCTAATAGGCTTAACTATTTCTATTTGCTTTCATATGTTGTTATTCTAGAGCCTTTAGACCAGCTACTATGTGAACAAAGAATGCTATTTCTTGCATCCAGATAAAAGCTAGTGTACCAGGTTCTCCAAGACAGGAAAGCACAGCTAAAATAATTTTATTTCCCTGTTCTTACAGAGCACTTCTACTTCTCGGCCCCCATCCCCCAAATCATCTGACTTCTCAGCAGTTTGTTTCCTGGAAGCTGTGGATACTTTGCTGATGCCTGCTGCATCTGATGGTTTCTTTCTGACTCCTTCAATCTATCAAAGTCAAAGCACAACGTGTCTCTCTTTAGGCATCCAATCAGTCTGAAAAGGTACTTTTGTGAAACAAACAAAGCTCTTCAACATGAGGCTTGAGAAGATAGGATCACGTACTGGGTGTCACCAATCAATGAATTTCCCTGCAGGTCATTTTTCAGAACATCCATTTTCCTGAAAGCATTTCCAGGCTTTAAAAATTAGACTAAATGCGTTCTGAAAACAAGATTACTTAAGACAATTTGTCTCTCTTATATGACATTAATATTTAAGATCTGCACCACTGTTTTAATAGAATAAATTGACTGAAATCTATCTACAAAGTGGGGACAGGGCTATGCAGCTAGGCTACCCAAAGACCTATTCTACATCCAGAGTCCCACAGATTTTTTGAGTGAAGAGAAAAGCTGATATCTGATATTTCTGCTTTTAAGAAGTCTTTTCCATTGTACTCACAACTTGCCAAAGATCTGCTGCTTCTAGATCCTCAGTTACGAATACAGTGTGAAGAAAATCCTGACCATTTAAGAGGGCCTCATCAGATCAATTCTTGTTCCTGTTCAAGTATGCTTTGACTTCAGGAGGAAAGACTTATGGGTTGAAGGAAAGGCATCTAACAGTGGTCTGCATTGTCTGACAATCTCTCAGAATCATTCCAGTGAGTGCATGTACTCCTGTGAGCGCATGTGTAGAGAGAAGGAATAAATTCTTCTATGGGTCTCAAATTTCCTGGCAAGTGTCACAAAGGTCAGTTCAACTAAAAAGAAAGTGAAGAACTCCTACTCCTTTACACAAAGGACCAATATTTTTTGTTATGAGGCTTTCCTAGCTCTTCTTTTTCATCCTCTGGGTGAGAAGTGAAGCACAGATTTTCCTTCTTGACTGCCTGCAGTGTTAGTCTGAAGTAGAGTAGAAAGAGCACAGCAATTAAATCATGTCTACACAAAACCTTTTAATTTAACTGAAACTGGGTCAAAACCAATAGCTATACTCTGCAGCAGTCCTCCTATTTCAAAGCTGAATTTGTAAATTGGTTTTTTTAAATTCCTTTTGTGCTGCAAAATCAACATTTAAAAAAAATGTGAAGTTAACCTGTACACTGAAGAGACACTTTACAGTGAGTGCCAGAGGTAATGAGAAGAAAAATGAAAAGGTTTTTTCCTTGGAAATCTGCAGCATTTGAGACCTGGCCTGGTACCTGGATACAGCAAACATGCTTGTTTTCAGATCCTTTGTTTTGCTTTAACCACAAGATGAAGACTGCTTTAGTGCAGAATTTTATAGGCTTAGTTTTGGCTCCTAATACACGTGATTGACAAAAATCCCTTTCTGTAACTTGGTGTGCTGACAGTGATCAGCTGTACAGGCTCTCACTGAGGTGCTCTCTCAGAGCCCTAACTTGGGCAACCCCGCCCTGATTCATTTATAACCAGAAATACACCATTTTCTCTATCACTTTTGCCTGCAAGTTTTGTTATATGTGCTTTTTTTTCTACATTAAAACACATGGGTCAATTTGAACAAAACTGTATTGAAACACTTCAGATGTCAAAGGACAAGCACTCAGTTCAGGTCAGGCTGCTCTCAGCAATTAGGAAAAGGCTTTATTTAGGGCTGATTAGGACCAAATCTTGATGCCAATAGAATTATTATCTTCTTGCGATGATGAAGCAAGAAGAAAATTTGCTTTTAGGCCAAGTGATAAAATGGCCTTCAGTGGGTTTTGACCTGGATCAATAGGCTTTGGTTTTTAGGGCCTAGGACAACCAGGGACAATCTGGGCATCCAAAGGGACAATCTTTTTTGTTTTTTATTCCTTGCAAAATGTCAAAGAGGTGTTGAGTCCTGACAGCTTGAAAAATAAAGTCTAATATGTAGAAATGATTGAAACGTAAAACTGTTGTAAATTGGAGACATTATGAAGTGATAAATCTAGCATTGCTTCAGGTATTATTATCTGTCACTTGCGTAAGCATCTAATTTTAGTCCTCTCTTCATTAATGACACCGTGCATATCCTGTCAGGCTCTGCTTCGTACCCTCCATACAAATCCAGGGCAAGGAGGGGACTTTTTCTGAGCAGTGACTTGGCACATCATGACATTTGGTTTCTCCACCATTCTCCTTGAAGCAGTTTCTCAGGTAAAAGTAAATAACAGAGTTTCAGACATATGAAAGAAGATAAGAACTATGCTTTAATTAGGTGAGATGTTTATGAATTTACCTCATCCGTGGATGACTCACTATTCCTTATTCAATATGGCTCTGATTCTTTAGTTATTTCTGTGAGGCAAAGGATTTTCATAGCCACAAGCCTTATCAGAGCTGGCTCTGAGCATGCCCTTGGGAAGCTGACGTTCTCTGTATGGATGATGCCCACACAGAAGCAGCACCAACCACTTGCCGTACTGGGCACAGGAAACTCTAGCTTTCTTCCACTAGCTCTTGGAAAATGCTTTCTTTAGGGCTGTTATCAAGTTTTTAAAGAGACTGGATTGCCACTACTTATGGCAATACTACCAAAACCAGAACATCACACTACTCCTGCTTACTTGTGGCTGGAAAATTTTTCCCACACAGCATTGCTGTCTGTGTAAAGAACACAGCCCCTAGGATAGATCTTTCCCTCTGTTGAATATCAGGGAGTGAAGACAATTCATTTCATCTAGATATGGAAGAGAGCTCGGGTTGGAAACAACCTTGCACTGCCCTTCCTACCAGACACAATGTGCTGGGGACTAAGGGCTGCCATATGCCTGGCCATACAAAGGAAAGACAGATCCTGGAGAAAAGAGACCACAAAAGAGGTCAATAGCTGTGATCTTGACAGCCTAAAAATACCTTCTCATCTCATTAGCAAGGACTCAGTGATCGTATTGTAATGAAAACCAAAAAGAACAGTGCCTGAAAATAAAATAGGCTTTTTTCTCAAGCTACTTCCTGCCATGTAAAGTGGCATATTTCTGAAAGATGCAGATAAACAGGAAAGCTACTGCAAACATCCCTGTACAGATTTCATTCACCTCATACATACACAAGAAACAGTTGACCTTTTTTTCTGACCTAATTTGCCATATGCCACTGCCTACTTTCTTCCTGAATTTGTGGGTTCTGTTCTTGTGTGTTCTCCTCAGGTCAGGGTAACAGGAAAACCACAAATCTCAATCATCCACAGTATTATGCTGCTCTTTAGCAAAGAAAAGCAGAAGCTGGTCAGTTATGACAACTCCCATATAATCATGGAGATTTACTATAGTGAGCCCCATCTACTGTGGTACTACACGGTTAAAGATTGGAATATTCTTTTAAAAATGCATCTTCTAAGGCAGAACTGCCAGAACTTTCAGGTACATCAAATTCTGGTACAAGCTCACTTGCACACCATTGGATCTTGGATGACATAGTATCCTTGGCTTGAGAAAAAGACCATGTTCAAGAACAGTGCATCCCAATGAGCAAGAAACCAGGCAAAGGGAGCAAGAGATCTGCATGGACGAGCAAAAAGCCCTGTCATTGTGCTAGCATAAGCAAGAAATACACAAGCGATGAGAGCAGGGTCAGGCCACTTGGAATGGATATAAAGAGGTTTTCAGAATAAGTAGAAATGGGGCATGGAAGGCCATGGCCCATCTGGAATAGCATCTGTCCAAGGATGTCAAAGTCAACAAGTAGTGTTTCTTCAAATAAATCAATAACAGCAGGAAAACAAAGAATAATATGGATCTGCTACTAAATGGAGGGGAAACCCTGGTAACAGAGGATGCAGAAAAGGCAGAGTTACTGAATGCCTTCTTTGCACTGGTCTTAACTGAGAGGATCAGCCCTCAGAGGATCTGACAGAGGAGACAGTTTGATAATATGCTATACATATAATATATAAAGGAACAATTTCCTTTTCCCAAACCGAGGATGATTGGATTAGAGAACACCTAGGCAAACCTGACATCCAAAAGTCCATGTGCCTTAATGAGATGCATTCCCAAGTGCCAAGAGAGATGGTGAACACCACAGCAAAGGGTCTCCTAATCATCCCTAAAAAGTCATGGCAATCAAGAGAGGTTCCTGAGGACTGGAAAAAAGAAAATGTTGCTTCAGTCTTCAGCAAGGACAAGAAGAAGAACCCAGGGAACTACCATCCAGTCAGTCTAACCTCAATCCCTGGAAAGGATAAAGCACCTCTCCCCATTGATGGAGACCATTAATATCCACATGGATGACAAGAAGGTGATCAGGAACAATAAGCATGCATTCACCAAAAGTAAATCATGCTTGACCAACCTGATTGCCTTCTACAATGAAACAACTGCCTGGATGGCCAAGAGAGAGCAGTGGATTTAATCTGCTTTGACTTCAGCAAGTGTTTCATCACTGTCTCACCAAACATCCTCCCAGGCAAACTCAGGGAGTTTGGACTGGATGAGTGCACAGTGAGGTGGACAAAGACCCAGCTGAAGAGCAGCTCCCAGAGGGTCAGAGTCAGTGGCACAGGGTCTAGTTGGAGGCCTGTCCCTAGAAATGAACCCCAAGGATCTGCCTTGGGCCCAGTGCTGTTTAACTTGTACAGAGGGACAGGTGCCTCCTTAACAAGTGATAACAGTGCCCAAGTGGCCAAGAAGGCCAATGGGATCCTGGGGTGCATTAGGAAAAGCATTGCCAGCAGCTCAAGAGAGGTGATCCTGTCCTTCTACTCAGTCCTGGTGAGGCACATCTGGAGTGCTGTGTCCAGTTCTGGGCTGCTCAGGATGAGAGATGGAGCTCCTGGAGCGGGTCCAGTGGAGAGCAGCAAAGATGATTAAGGGATGGGAGCTTCTCTCTGACAAGGAAATGTTGAGAGAGCTGGGCTTGTTTGGTCTTGAGAAAGGAAGAGTTAGAGGAGACCTCATCAATGTCTACATCCTCTGAAAGGAGGATACCAGATCCAGGCTCCTCTCAGTGGTGCCAAGCAACAAGACAAGGGGCAACGGGCAGAAACTTTTGCGCAGGAAGTTCCACTTGAATTTCATGAGAAAGAACTTCTTTACTTTCTGTACTCTAGATGAAATAGATTCTCCAGAGAGGTTGTGAAGTCTCTCTCACTGGAGATATTTAAGACCAATCTGGTCAGAATCCTGCGTCATATCCTCTGGAATGGCCCTGCTTGAGCAGAAAGAGTGGATCAGGTGATGCACTCTGGTCCCTTCCAACCTGACCTGCTCTGTGATTCTGTGAAAACATGACTTGGAGATAGAACAAAACTCTTGCCCCAACTCCCAGAGTATGAATGATTGGAACACCTAAGCACTGGTATTAAAAAGGCATGAGGATATAAACCTCTTGCTTATCTGGCATGAAATTTGTTCACTCTGATAGGACAATAACCATATAGAAACTTATTGTGGCTTTTTTTTTTTAATCTTAGCTTACCTCCCAATCAGATTTGCATTGTGATTATTGACTGTTTTCTAAAAATAAAGTTGTATTGCTATGATTCAGTTTTTGCAGTATTTTGCAGTATTCTAGGAAACGATGAAAACATAATGCTGCATAGATAAAATGATGGAAAAAACCACAGCAACATCTGAAAAAATTCTAGTTAGGTGAGAAAGTAAATGTAGAGAAAATGAAACTTTGTTACTTAGTTACAATTATCTCACTAAAACCTTCACACCTTTAATTTATGAAAGGATTTTTTTGTCAAGTTCAAGAGGCGCAATAGTGCACATTTTGGATGTTTCAAACTACAAACAGTTATATAGGGCTCAACAACAGATCCAAGAGTAAAGTAATTCCTCTCTTACAGATTCTTTTTTTATATTAATGCATTGAATTAATATATAGATGCTTGAATAATTTTTACAGTATCTGGAATAATTAATTTTGGAGTTTATTTTTAAAGTCTAGCATTCCAATGTTAACTTCCTTGCTGATTTCATTTACTCAGTTTTGCAGTACAGACTTCTCTCACTTGGACTTTGCGTTAGCATCTGCAAATTTCTTCTAAACTGTAGCTGTGGGTTTGCTTGTTATTCAGCTAATAGTGATTGCCTTAAAAAGTCACTTCATTAATTAAATCTGTTGCATTATTTTTAGCTGCAAAGATGTCAGAGGAGTGACAGCCTGATTTTCATAAGCAACACTGACGTGTTGATTCATCGAGTGACAGGAATAAATGAATAAGGTGAACAAATGTGACACAGAGGTGAGGAGGAATATTCCTGTATGCAAAACCAGAAATTTCAGTTTATAATTATGCTGTTTTATTTCACCAATTACCGGCACTTTCAAGCTCATCCATTTCAATGGGGCCTCTTTTTTTGAAGGATTTTTGAAGGGCACGGCAGTAGACATAATATTTGATTCAAAATTTGTTTTCTGTATGTGACTCAAAAATTACAGGGGATTCAGTTCCACATCTGAACAAAGATTGTTGCTGGATTTTATCATAATGATAATGACACTGACAGGAGGTAAACACTAGCTAAGTAATGGAGAAATCGAGCTTATAAGGATTTAAAGCATGCACATTGCCTCTAAACAGATTCATATCTGTCCATGGCTACAGACTCTGTCCTGAAAACAGAAGAACCACAGAAAAGGTCTTTAGTGCTACGAAAAGAGTAAAGGGTAGGAAAAGAGTAAATAGAAAAGCAATTACCAAGGCAGCAAAGCAACAACAGAGAAAAATAGCCTGGGAAAGGGATGGAAAAATACAGACCTAGGAAAGTAAATAATGATATGGCTTTGGGAAGAAAAGATTGAGAACCTGATCAGTAAGCAGATGAGAAAGCAAGGATTAAAAACATTGTACGTAAGGAAAAAAAGAGTGGTGATGAAGAATGTAAAGTGGACAATAGAGAAAGTGAGGAAAATAGACTCAGTAGTAAACAATGATATCCTAGAGACATACAAATTATTTCATGGCAAACGCTTAACAATTTTTTAGAGATTTTGTTGATCTTACTTACCTATTGATAGAGTGTGACCTACAGGCAGGCAAAGAAAAAGAAAAACAATTTAATATCAAACTTAAATTGATTACTGGCTTGCATAAAATATACCTGAGACTCAATGAAAGTACATCCCCTTGCATCAAAAAATCAGAAAAAAAACATTTTTCTTCTTGTTATTATAATATTTTTGTTACAATGTAAGAATTACATTAGTTAACACCCCAGAAACTTCCTAGAATATTTATCTTCTATAGAGTTTATCTGTGTGGAGATGGTATGTTCTTCACAGATTTTAGAATTATCAGACGTAGGAATGGAATGCAGGGATACTTACATTTCTTCCACTTTTACCAATTCTTAAGAAGTTTAAGCAAACAAGCAATATCCAACAGACCAAGTTTAAAAGACTGTAGCCTGCTATCCAGCTCTTTTCCTGGTATGAAACCAAATGCCATATTCATAAGATGATCCATGGAGCCTTCCAGCAAATAGGTAGAAACTGGCCAGTAGTTTTCCTGAAGAACATTGTCTGAATCGCTTCAACTGGATTTATCTTTCCATTCATTCTCATTCATTCATTCATTCTTATTTGCTGATGTTTGCCTTCTCTAGTACCTGTTTATGCTTCCTTAGCACCTCTTTATTACCAGAGGAAAAGAGGCATTCCTTCCTTTCAAGTGCATTGCTCTGCCTTATGGCTATAAAAAGTGCATGAAGAAAGCCAATGCAAATGCAGTGCTTTTCTGTATAAGTCAAAATGGGTTCTATTAATCTCATAAACAAGCAGCTGCCTAAAGAAGGTCATAAGCTAATTATTTACCTTACTGTACATTGAAGAAATTACTAGAACCGAAGCAGAAAAAATACTAGCTAATCACTTTCATAATGCATAATAAAGTCACTAGAGGGTAATAAAGATCTTACAAATGTTTTTTTGTATTTTCTAGTTTTCTAAGGAAATAAAAAGAATGCGCTTGATGATAAAAACAGAAATATTTTAAGTAACGAAGTCTTACTAAAGAAATTTTAAGTTTATTAAAACTCCAGTAAACCTCTTGAATTTCAATTATCACAGATAATTTTCAGAAGTGAGGTCAGATCCTGGGTGCCTCAAAATTCTGGGCACCAAAAATCAGACCTTCTATAACACGTTATTCCTTTAAATATGGATGTCATACCCCCTCCATATGTAAGAAATAGAGCCTTTAAAATCATTCATCTTCTTTGAAAATTATGATCTACACAAAATTAAATATTAAATATGTCTAAAAATGGTTAAATGTATCATCAGAAATGAGATTTGTTAAGTCTAATTTGTAATAGAAGCTGGTTTTCTGTGCTGATAAAGTGTGAAGGAAACTATACAGGTAAATGGTTATTCGTAAACTAAAACTTATGTCTCCTGGAAATTATGAATTGAGTAATAATCTAAAGGAGTTTCAATATGTTGAACAACAAAGAGTGAAGGAAATCTTGCTTCCATTTCACAGTAGTTCTGTGTGTTGTCGTATGAATCTACTGATTAAAAACCCAAGGTGACACATATGATCTAAAAGATTCAGTTCACTTCTTTTAAAAAAATTGGATTCTCTATAATTTCTATTTTTATGATCCTCTTTACAAAAAGACAGCAAGTAAACAGCCCAATTCATGAATGGAAGGAGAGGAAAACTTTATTACAAGGAACTAAAATGTTTGAGAGACTATATACAATCATTATGCATGGGATTAAGTTATCACAATTTGATAGATTAACCACTGAATCAGTTCCTTAGAATCAGCAATGCAATAATTTCTTCTCAATGAAACATGCCTGTACTCACAGTCTGGAAAGCAGGAAGTCTAATAACCATTCTAACTAGACCCATCTTGGTGCACAGTGTGACTCATTGCTGTGGTGGGAGAGCTCCAGCTGTGCAGCAGAACTGCAAAACCTGATAACAGAAATCCAGCATATATCTATGTTCTCAAAGCATCTTGAACATTCATTGGCTGAGGGGACCTGAACAGAAAATTTTTGTAGTAGATGAGTGCTTCTTTGTTCATGTGTATAAATAATTACTAAGTATTTTACAAAGCAAAAATAGCATAGGCGGTTCTCTCAAGAGAGCAAGGTGATTATTAGCTGTTATATATAAGTAATTATGTTTCTTCACCCTCCCTAACCAAGGGCTTATGTAACAAAGGCTTCATGGAACCTGGCTAAAATGCTGCTGACCACACTCAGTAGAATCTACTAGAACTGCTTGAGTCCCACACACAATCGTTTGATCTGACTTCGGAGGACAAAATGATGGGCCTGGTGAAGAGAAGAGTGAGATTCCAACTCACTTCCAAGACATCAAAAATTCAAATCTTGATCACATTGTTCACAGGATCATGGGAAACTGAGTATTGTATAATTTTTCCTTGGTGGGAGCTGGTGCTTCTCAGGTGTCTTGAAGCTGAGAATAGGGATAAAAGCACTTGAGGAATGGCAAAACAACCTGTGCCATTGCTTTGGCAAGAATTCTCAACATGCTCATGAGTTTTCTTAACAAGGATTAAAAAATAAGAGAGCACACTGAACTAGGCCACAATGATATATTTTAAATGGTCATTTTTAATAGAAGTACCTGAGAAACCAAGAGCATTTGAGTCAATGACAGAGATTATGCTAGTCAGCAGCACATGGGAGACACAGAAAAGTGATGCACAATCAGATGAGTAATTCCTATATTTCCCAGTAGCAGAGCAAACCCAGACCCAGATTAAGACACCCAGACTCAGTCACAGTTGCTTAGGGTTAATGGCAAATGCAGTGAAAATATATCTATCTGTAGATCCTTAGGTCTATGAACCAGACATAAATAAAATAACTCTTGTTTGCAGAAAATAAATTCTAGTGGTAGGGAGAAACCTCTGAAGATGTGTTTGAAGAAATAGCTCTCCATTCTGTAGGACTCTCTATTTAGCTGGTTTTGTATTTATTTATAACATCCAAATGTAGGCAGTTCCAGTGCAAGGGCTGAATAAAAGTCTCTTTATAGAAAAGAAGACACTTTTCCATTTATAGTGCAGCTGCAGAAATTCATCACATTAGTTGTTCTATATAAAATTGAGCAAAACTATTGGGGAAAAAGTCTATAACATGAGGATCATTAATAAAGCTAGTACATCCATGATAATTTCAGGCAGGCTAAGGAATATTTAAATCACATGAAATTAATTGGTTTGCTTTTTTTGCTCCACATTCTTTCAGTTATAGATACATCAGCATCATGCTGATGTAAAAGAAAGAAAATCTTTTTAGAAATTAAAAAATCTGTAGGATGTGAGGTATCTTATTACTATTTAAGAATAGGATTCACAAGATACTGAAGTGTGTAACTTTTAATAGTAACATCATGCAGAATTTTATGCTGTGCTAACAGCCTTTAAATGGTGCAAATTATCTTGTTACTATACAGAAGAAAAAATTTGATTAGCTTACACTGTATTCACTAATTTGGCCTGATTAGGAGGCTTTGCACTCTGCTGAATGCAAAGCAATTAGTAAAAATATTCCATACACTTCTTGTTTTCTACAACCAACAAGGAAATTGATGTCATTAATCCTTTCAACTATAGCAGTATTTATTATAAACAAATCCTAGTTCTTAAAGGAATCTACTGCATGTTCATACATACTGACCATATATCTTGCATACTACAATCCATAGAACATATCTAGGCATTTTTGACAGCTAATACTAAGATTTTCTTGGAATTCTGTAATGTATTGCACATCTTCATGAAAAAAAATGTTACCAGAGCTCAGATACTGCTTTTATTTCAGAAATAAAAGGAAAAATTAATCTTTTTTTTGTTTAATTTCCTGTGTTCAAGTGGAAGGAATGCCCAAGTAAGATACAGTGAAAACATCTGTGTATTTTAAGAAGTAGCTCCTTATAAGAGCTGTTCCATCTCAAAAATATTAGTTGAGACACATCATAACACTGTAGAAGAAGTTCAGTGAAAGAATTGCTTTGGCTGGTGTTTAATCGATGACTCACTGTGAATGCTAGCAATCAACACAGTCTTGTATTATGCTAATTTAAAATGTCATAATCTTTTAAAAAAAGATACACATTCTGGTTTTCAAGCTTGATATTTAATATTAATTCATATAATCCAAAATTATTCTATGGCATGTATTAATTAAGATTTGGTATCAACCAGTTTTGTTAAATATCTGCTTGTAGAATCTTTGGAAAATATACTCTTGGTTCACATATCTAACAAAGGAGAATGCAGATTAGCAGTAAAGCAATGAGGTAAGCAGTGAAGCTCTAAAGTGCTGTAAAATGTGTGTAAATAACTGGATACCCACAGGTAAATATCTGGGATTAGGCTAAATGCTCACTGCAGACTTGCTATTTGAAGTCAGATTAGGGAGTAACCCTTTCTTCCCCAAAGGATTCTCTTCTTTTAAGCATTCACTCCTGGGAAAAGTTGCAACAAATATTTCGCTGACTGCATTTCATTCTAGACTTCCTTTCTGAGAGGTGTGAAAAATATATTTAATTTAATGAATTCAAGTTATTGAATTATGTAAATTGGTGCCATTCCTGTCTTTAACTATAATTCTACACAATTCTACAATCCATTCTTTCTGTGAGCTGTAAAACTATCTCAAGTGCTTTAATTCGCCCTATCTCTAAAGCATATATTCAGGCATATACAATATATATTACCAAGCCCCACTATTTGTTAGTCTGCTAAATCAAAAAACCTGCCTAAAATGTTTCACTGAATAATACATTTTTGGATTGCCAATGAAGCTTTCATTATTATTACTGAAGAAATTTTCATGTGAGAAATAGAAACTTATCTTGAAGATGAACTCAGATGCTCAAAATTGTTACCTACTATTCAAGGAGAGAATTAATCATGGATTGTGTCTCCAAGAAAAGACTCTGGGTTAGCCCTGCACTTTTTACTCAGTTGTGTTTAATTTTAATTTTATTTACCTTACTCTTATTACTGCTCTCTGCAAAAACTTCCCTGCAAAATAATAAGAAAACATGGTGGGTTTATCTACATTTGTTTTCCCATTTCTTAGTCCTTCATTTTAGCTCTAATGGAGTTAAGTTATATCATCTCCCCCAGTTAAACAGTTGATATCCACAGTCAGTAGCAAACCTTGCAGAATCAATATTCCCTCTCTGAGACAGCACCATTTGATCTCCCATAGATTAATTTCTTCCCAGTCTTGTGAACTGAGAAGGTTGCTACAAGGTTGATGATAAGAAAACATTGCCAAGTGGAAGATGGAAGTTTACCACTCTATAATGCCAGTAGGATGATTTAGCAAAATCTAGTGACCTAACCTCTGGAATGAAAAAGCAGCTTCTTTGAGATAACTATATACACTCACACACACATATATTTATTGGGAAGTCTGTCTTTCTACTGACTTGTATTTTGACATAGTACAGAATTGTCTACTGAGGGTGAAATAAGTGCTTATTACACATACATTTTGAATACTACATTTTGCTCCATGAAACATATTTTTGACATTATACACCACCTTTCTTTTAAGCAGAAACGTATCTTTCAGTTCTTCAATTGAGGAGGCTCTTTGAGATAAGGAAGTTTTGAGGTTTTCATTATCAAATGTTTTTTAAAATCAGAGCTATGGATTTCTGCACTTGTTTTCTAGTATATTTGAGAAATTATGTCTAATACTTTATATGACAGGAAAGTAACACGCTTCTATGTCATTCATGTTATTTATTGACCCTATTTTGGTCAATAGAGGTTGCAATATTGGATAATTATTAATGTGGGTCCATACTTGCTGAAGTGGTTAGGTCATGTACAATTGTATTTTCAATAGTTAGCAATATAGTACTTAATTACACATGTGAAATAGAACGCACTAGAAAATAGGGTGAAAACATCTAAGGTAATTTGCTGAAGGTATTGTGAAGTTTATGAATGCTTACATTGGTTTTATAATATTGTTTTTCCTAAAAAGCAATTCCAGCCATAAATATGTAACAATTTATTATAAGCTGGCTATTATCACTCTATGAACAAAAAAATATCTGGGCCTGGAGGGGTCTGAAAATAGCTACTTAATTCATTATAGTAATCAAAGACAAATGGTAAAAATTGAGAGGAAAAGACCAGAGAGCAAAATAATTATACTACTGTACACTTTCCTGTTATTCTTGCCCATTAAATTCTGCATATGTCAAAAGAACATAAATACAATAAAATGAAAAAGTGCAAAGAATTATTAGAGTTGTGGAAAAAATTCCGTACGATTAAACAGACAAAAGCTTCTTATCCTAAAGAAGAAACAGTTGGGAGAGATTTTGATAGAAATGTACAAGTTCCTGAAGAAGAGAAGAAAGAATGATCAAAGTCTTTTTTTCAGAAAGCACATATGGTAATCTTATAAAACTCACTGTTGCAAGATGCTTAAGATACCAAAATTTAAGAAGGCTTATCATCAGTTAGGTGAGTGAATGGTAGAAAAACAGAGAAAATGAATTGTTTCAGTGTTGTTACAACTCCCAGTTCACTGAATGCTAAAATACTGCTGGAAACTAGAATTTAGCTTAGAAATACTATGATGCCTCTCACTATACAGTTTTTTGTCTGTGCCCAGTGAGAAGAATTTCAGGTACTGAAGCTTCTGTGGATTGACCTCACAAAGTGTTAGTGTCTTGGGTTGATGTTTGGGCCATCTGTATTCCTTTCCAGTTGATGCCCAAAAAGTTGTCTTTTTAAATGTACCCAGAGAAGGAGCAGGGGCTGCTGGGAAGCCAAGCGGACAGGTTTAACGCCAGGGCTGCCACGCGATCTGGCTGCTCGAGCTGCTCTCTTTCTCTCTCTGCTTCTCATTGTGGGAGTCACTGGCTTGCTGCGTGGAGCAGAGTTACAGTGTAGCAGTTTCTGCTGGCTCAGCTGGTTGGCTTTGGCGGTTTTTCCTCAAACATCCCCTCTGCTCTCCTGCTCTCCTGGGTCCCCGAGGGAGGGGCCGCACGGCTCCATCTCGTCCAGGATTCGGGGCTGACGGGCTGGCAGCGGAGGCACGCGAGCCCTCTGATATCCACGGGAAGCGGGGACGTGGTACCATTCTTTTCTTTGGTTGTATTTTTTTCTTGTTGCCACTGTTACAAAAAACAGCCACGTGGTTTTCATTTTGTTTTTTTTTCCGGGGGCGGAGTCGCTGCCTTGCCACATGGCGAGTTTTTTTGTTTGAATACTGACAGTACTTTTATCTGTTCCTTGATCTAACGGTTACTTTTATCTTGTCCTGTGGGCACTGTGTTTTGTTAATAAACTACCTTTTTTTCTTTTTTTGAATTATTTCTGTTGGTGGGGAAAATTATCAAATTTATTTTCATTTCAGAGGAAAACTTTCCCTGTAACTTTTTTTTTTTCTCTGAAAATATTGTTTCGGTAATGACAAAAAATCTCATTTGATAATGCTACTTCCTCATAGGAAATCCATCTTCTATGCCATGTATTTAAATAAAAATTAGTATAATTTGAATTAAATAGTTTTTTTGTTCAGCACTGCTTTAATCACTTTACCAGTGTTCTACACCTTGCTTTTACATTTTTTTCATAATGAAAACAAGGTAAAAAAATCAAATTACTAGAGTTTGGCCACTCATCATGAGGACATAACACAGAAACACTCCTGAGTCCTAAACAGAGAAAAATTGTCTATCTTCTGATCAGCAATTTAGAAAATTACTTAGAAATGAAATATTCTCAGACAGTTTACGCTGTTTGCACAAAATTCAAGAAAAATAAAGAGTTCATTTTTTATGTCATTGTAGATAGTGAAAACCTGTTATAGGGTCCAATGGAAATCTCAAGTGCTACTTACAACATTCGCAATAGTGAGAGGTTCAACAACATGCTGGACTCAGAAGATTATTTTTCAGGTCACCCATGTAACTACCAGTCTTACCACAACAAGAAATTGTGAAATGATGTTTAATAGAAAACGATCGTAGAGTATCCTGAGTTGGAAGGGAGCCACAAGGATCATGGAGTCCAGCTCATGGCCCTGCACAAGAGCAACAACATGGGCCTGAGAGAGTTGCTCAAAACTTTTTGAGCTCTTTCAGGCTGGTGCTGTGATCACTTTCCTGGGGAGTTGTGCCAGTGCCCAACCACCCTCTGGGTGAAGAATCTTCTTTTAACATCCTACCTAAACCTTCCTGGATTCATCTTCATGGCATTTCCTTGAATCCTCTTCCAGACTGAACCAAACAAATTACCTCAGCTGCTTCTAATAACCCTTCACCATCCTTGTAGGCCTCCTTTGGACACCTAGTAAAAACCTAATGTCGTTTTTGAATTGTGATGCTCAAAACTGCACATATTACTCAAGTTGAGAACACACCAGTGCAGATGAGAGCAGGACAGTCCCTTCCTTTAACATCTGGTGACGCTACAAAATTGTTTAACTAGCAAGCTGAAAGATTCTATTTGACGCCCTTGTAGAAAACAGTACTTAAAATCAGATTCTTTCTAGTCTTACTGCTGCTATCCAAAAGTGTAGAGAGAAGAAAACATGAAGACTCGTGAATTATGTTTTCCTCTGTAGGTAAGTTCTTCAGTGACAAATGACCTGTCAAATGAGATTGGTAGAGATACCATTTTTGCAGTAATTGCTTCAGTTTTCTGAGAGTTCAAAGTTCCTATAACAAACTGACTGCATCCTGGAAATTATTAAATGGTTGTAAAGCAGGTTAGATAATTATAGCTATTTTAGCTCTCTGACTCACAGGAAGATCAAGTAACAAACTTGCATGTCTTAAATTATGCCTTTACATAAGAGCAGGTAGACTGGCTAACAAGCAAAATGCAGGAACTGCAGAGCTGTCTCTTATTTTCATGTCATTTGAAGATCAGAATGAAAAGTATGACTTTAGACAAGCTGTTTCTGCACAAAATAAAGTGAAAATAAAATTCAAAAAGATTGGCCAGAAGAAACAACAACAAAAAAAATAAATCAAAGAGACATTTAAAACCAAACCAAACCAAAATCAAACAAACAAAAAACCCAAACCAAACCAACAAAACCCAAACAACAAAGAAAAACAAACCAAAAAAAACACAAAAAAAAAAAAAAAAGAAAAACAAACAAAGAAAACAAATCAACCCACCCACCAAAACCAAAACCAAACTCAGAAAAAAACCCAACCAAAAAAACAAACCACAAAATAAAGAGAAGGCCAGTCAATGAGCCCTGCCTTTACCTATGGAAGACTATTGTAATTTTTCTGCCTGGTTCCTCACCTCCAGCCTCTGCTGGAGGAAATCAAATCAAAGTCTACGATCTGTAGCTCTAAAGCCTCTATGTGACTCTGCCAAACTCCTGGTACACTTTGGCACCCTATCAAATACTACTTTTCCAATAAAAATAAAATATAAGAAAATGCTAAGCAGGGCAACAGTGGTATTATTGCAATGATCACTAATATCGAAGCTATACTATAACTGCTGGACTTTTCATCTCTTTCAATTGATTGGAAAAAAGAAAATTACACTGCAATATGAGAAACATCTTAGACTCAGGCAATGTCTTTGCCCAAGTGATGAAGTAATATTTAAGAGTATTTTTTAGAACTAAAGTTCTGAACTTTTTTATAGTGACTAGGAACTGGGCTATTAAATCACATATTCCACTGTTACTTCTTTTTTTATTGCTTCTTAATACACAGCACTTAAAAGGTCATTCAAAAGTTGGAGAAGCAAACCACCAAATGCCTTAACAACATATTGATTGCAACTGGGCTGCATTTGGTAGCTGCCAATGAGAGGCTGATTTCTTTTGAAAACCATACCTTTTATTCCAGTATTTCAGCTCCAAGGATTTTTGAAGATGATGCTTGTCAGCCACTTTCCACACATGATGAATTGTACATCGAAAACAGATTATAATTAATTTTGTATCAGAAGTGATTTTTTCAGTAGCGTTTTAAACAGGTGTCTATTGATTCTCCTTCTTATGACAAAGAAGTGCCACTTCTTGAGGCCTTGAGTTTTGAGAGGATTTGAGCAATTGCACACAGATAATAAATCGTTATTGTAATTCACATGGAGGAGAGGAGTCATATTGTCACTGGTGCAACAGAACAATGTCTACACTCTCTTTAGAAATGTTTCTGTTTTAGAGGGGAAGAGAAGGAAGCATGCTGATGACTTAAGGGTGCGATTGGATGATAAAGACTTGTTAGTAACTCTCCGAATTCTTCAGCAGTATGATTTCTAAAGGTGTTTGGCCAAGAAAGCTGTCTTGATTACTGTGTTTTCCTGATTTTGACGATCCTCTCAAGAGCTTAAGGAAGGTTTTAATTATTGTAGTCTTCTGTTTGAAATGTCTATGGTCTCCCCACAAAATCTGAGCGAAGTGTTAACCAAAGTTCTGAAAGTGAGAACACCTCCATGTCACTAAGACATTTGTCTCCAGGGCCGATTCCTTCCTGGAAAGGAAAGGCTAGCCAGCCTCTTCACACCAGTCTCTGCAGAAAAAAGGTTTGTTCCTTTTAATATCAAATATCTTTTAGAGAAAGTTCATGCACAATTCACCATCCATTCCAAAGGTGCAGATATTATGCATCATTTGGTGGCATAACTAATTAATTTTTCTGCTGTGCTTCTCTGCCTGAATTCTTTTTAGTCTCCCAAGCATTTATAATTTGTGATTTCACACTTAAAAAAAAATGAAATCCTATGACAGTTTAGATCACATAATTTGGGATAAATGTCTTAATGTTCTAACATCCAGAGAAGGGAGACAGGAATTTGAGGGCAAAGCCAGCAGAGAAATCCACATATTCCAATGGGTATTTTTGTCTGTTTTGACAGACAAAACATTTACGTATTAGTTCTCCTGCCCCAACTTGCTGTGGTGGTTTTTCTTGGTCCAGCTTTTTAGTGGTGGGGGATGGAACCACAAAACCACAAAATGACTCCTGTAAGAAGATTCTAGAAGTCTCCTGTATTCTGTCCAGCAAAAAGAGCCCTGGCTCCTGTGTTTTAGGGCCACACTCTGACGGCTCTAAATGTGATGGACAGGGTGCTGGCCAGGCCTGAGCCAAATCCGAGATGCTGGTTACACCTCTGTGATTACATATGCTCTCATGTTTAAGAAGAATTCAAAACAAGTTCGTTTACAGCAGCTGCCATTAGACTTTAGTTTCTGTGCCCCACACAGGGGAGGACGGAAGAGATGTGAGAAAAAAAGAAGACATCGGGGTCCGGGAGGTGGAGGAGGAGAAGGTGCTTTGTAGGAGAAGAATGCCTGCAGGGAGCTGTGCTAAGATTCAAGAGTAAAGTTTTGCTCCCAATTTGAGTATGGAGCCAGCCGGCTGTGGAGGAGTGCTTCCCTCCCTGTGGACAAGGTAAAGAAAAAAAAAATCCCATGCCACCAGCGGCATGTTCTTGCGAAGAGACCTCCACAGCCTGGAGCTGGATAAGAACCAGCCCTTCTCTGTAGGTGATGGAAGACAAAGGTCATGATAGACTGACCAGAAAAACTCTCTTCCCCTGTGCACAGGAAGGCAGGAGGGCTGGGGGGAAAATGGGAAAGAAACAGATGTCTTAAACTGTCCATTTTTTTGTCTCCTCCTCGTAAATTCACCCTCTGCCTTTGTTTTTTCCCCTCCCCTTTTGCGCGTTCATATTGTTGTGGTTTTAGTAATAAATCTTTTTTTGCAACTTAAGATAAGTGTCAACCTGTTCTGACTATCATGGAACATGAAATTCTTTCTCTCAATCCGTTATCTTATCTGAAATCCATAAATCTTGGTGTTAATTGAGGTTTGCTCTCCCCTCTACCTCTCCTAGGGGTGGAGCAGGGAGCACTGTGGGTGCCTTGGTGTTCAGCCAGGGTTCAAACCACGACATTTTTGGTGTGTTGGCCAGGAGAAGGATTAAATCTTAACACTTGCCTAGGTCAGAGACAGTTCACCACACTCACTTGAAAAAGAAATGTTGCAGCATTTGATAATGTCCTGCTTGCTAAATTTATCCTGGTTTCCAATGTAGAAATCCAGGTTTTTAGCCTTCAGATGTGAAGACAACTTGCATGACAGAAGACAATGATAAGGCTGAAGGGGCCTTCCAATGAATTGTAATCAGTATGTCATTACATGTTTTGAATGAGAATCCTGGTTTTCATAATTTCTGTTATTTTGACTTCATGGTAGCTAAGGACTTAAATGATAATAATTAACAGCAAAGAAATAATTTAATTGGCCATATTCAATGTAGATTTATTAGATTGAAAGACTTAAGATTTTAAATTTGCTAAAGATTTTTGGAACATCTGAGGAAATCTGCCGTGTCCTGTGTCTTATCCAAGAAGTGTTATTTTTTTGCATGTTTGTTCCATCTGAACAGTGAAATAACGCATACAGCATGTAGGCCCAACTGCCCCTGATTTAGGGCCTTACTGCAATGATGGTTAATAGTGAAGGTGTAGAGGAGTGAGCTGCCCAGGTTTTCTGAACTACGTCTACTTTGTCATCCTTTTATTTTGTTTGAGGCTAAAAAATGGGCAACAGCTGTTCAGATGGATACCTTGATGAGAAGCTGAAATGAAAACAGCAAGTCCATTAGTGTTGCATGTTTCAATTTTTATCAAATATGATCAGACAAGGACTTAGAATCCAAGATGCAGATCTTTGCAGCCTCTTTCTTTCCAAAAACAGCAGCAAGAATATAATGTCAAAAAGCCAGCTAAGTGGAGTAATGGAAAGTTTTCAGGTTATTGAGATTCTGATCTTTGGACCAGACATTGACATTTCACGTGATCTGCACATCATTTGAAATAGAGAGTAATTTAATAAGTTTGGGTTTAGCTTTCTTTTATTCTGTTTTTTTTTTTTTTTTTGTTGTTTGCTTGCTTTCTGGTGGAAAGTGTTTTTTTACTGACCTTGGCAGAGCAAACAACTTTAGCCAGGTTGCAGTCACTTCTGATGGACTTGGACATCTACAAGAATCTTGAGAAAGTTTATTCTTTCAACCCCTAACTCTGCCTTCTGAAGTTGCTCCAATTCCACACAAAAAGAGAAGTTTTAATGTTATTTTCAGTCTGGAATTTGAATGCACTTCTGTCTGTATCACCACAGAACATTCTGTGTAAGCCTCTATATTCTGTTCAGCTCATTAAAATATGGATTTTCTGAGAAATGAGAATTCAGAGTAACTCTTTTTTTTTTTTCCTGTGGTCAACCAGTTCAATTTATCAATGTCATTATATTCATGTTCCAGATGAAGAAACGATAGCAACCTCTGCAACTTGGGCTTTGCATCATTTACTGTTTTTTTTTGTATAGGTATTTATTTTGTTACTGACAGTTTGTTTACACTAGTCTTGATACTGTTTAAGCCATTGTTTATTGTAATTTTTAAATGCAACATAAAAAAGAATATTTCAAATGTTCATAAGAGGTCAAAGCATTCTTTTGCATATATTACATTTTGTTTTAAAAAGACATCCAAAAACTTTAATACCTGGGTTATATAACCAAATGCAGGGGAAATTTTTATTCTGATACCAAACAAGCCTAACTCCTGAAAATCTCAGAGTAAGCATTACTTTTGCATTTACATTAATCAAATGAATAGAAAATAAAAGTAATTTCTAAAAGGCTCATAGTTTCCATTAATATTCCATTATTCATTAAATCAATTGCAATTTTTTCAAGTTTTTAAAACCACGCTCAGATAGACGGATAAAAAGACCACTGTTGTAACATAAGATCTTGACATTAGTTCAGAGAGAATTTAAAGTCCATTTATTCTAGGAATAAATTCAATAGTTAGATCAAGCAACACAAATTTAATTACTATTAATAAAAGAGTGGGAAAACATAACATAAATCAAAAACTAACCAACCATAATGGTTATCATTATCTGCAAGTGAATTGTGATCATTTGGAGATCAGATGTTTTTATGATTCACATAATTTTCACTGCCTGTTTTTCCAAGTACTTTCTCTGTAAATATGACCACAGCAATGACCTCTCCTAGTAATTCAATGAACAAAAGGAGGTTCTTATGCAAATTGCTACCATATATAAAATTATTAAGCCTCCTGGCTTGAGACATATGGTTGTCTGACTATCTGAAATAATAATAAGTCATCTGTTTCTGCTTACATAGCATTGAGTGGTAATCAAAATTCTCCTATTGCTCTATAAATGTTAGGTGATTAAATGCCAGGCTCCCTTCTGAGAAAGCACTACTGATGCACAGTATATCATGGATTTTCAATACATTGTGGTAGCAGGTCTGCTCAGAAAACAGTGGAAAGATACCAAACAAATACAACTTATGTGAAGAAAAAAAAGCAAGTACATCCTGATTAGGCTGCACTTTTCAGATAGGATAGCAGATGGATAATTAGGGCTTGGTGAATCTCATAAAAATGGATACGATATCCCAATATAAAACAAATTGTTGTAGTTATTTTGGTGAGTATAGGCCATCCCTTGTTACCTAGAAACCATGCTTGTACCACTGAAGGGTAAAACTTCCCAAACCTACTGTGAGAAAAAGATGAAACCAGAATGTTTCTCTGACACTGTATTCGGATGACACTGAAGTATAGATTAATTAGCTGCATGCAACTCCCACCTCAATATTTGAAGGAGTTTTGTATAAATGTAAAAGACGTAGGTTAAAGCAGAAACCTTTAAATGTGTATCACTAAAACCAAATTCAGGTTTCTGAGAATCATTTCACTCCTCTGTATGCCACAGTAATTTAGCCAATGTAGAAAGAAAATGCAGAGTGGTCCATATGACAAAGACCGCACAGTCTGAGAAAAAGTAGTTATGTTTTTACACTGAAATATCTGATTGTTTAGGGTTTAGTTGAAATGCCTAGAAACATTCAAATGATGAGAATTTTTGAGGCATTCATGCAGGTACTAAGGCAAAAAAAACCCCAAAAAACAAAAAACAAACAATAATTAGGCTGCTTTACCTAAGATTAAACTTCATTAAACTTACTGAAAATCAATTCTTTTAATGTGTCAGTTCCAATCTTTAACATATCATACAAATTTGGGGATAAAGCACTGCAAGAAGATCCCCAGGAAGAAGTCAAGATCCCAAGTGTCCCTGTGCTCAAGAAGCATTTGTGCAATAGATTGAGATGTGGAATTAAACTTGTAGATTGCCTTGTGTCAAATCGAGAGTGGAGTTCAACGACCCTCACAAGTCCCTTCTGACTCAGGATATTCTGTGATTCTAAGTGGACATTTTCTGCTTGTTAGCATAAAACACAACTGTTTCCAATCAAGTTCTATTGCATACTAAAACTATTTTTTTAGTTTTCTGTGACTTCTAAATTTAATTAATTACAATAGATGATACTTCCTTGAAAGTATGCTTTAAGCTACTTCATGTGTTTAACATCTTTAAATAAATTTTAAAAATAAAGGTGGTTAATAATGAAACCCCATGATATTTAAAGACAAACTATCCTAGAAAATAGACTTGCCCAGTGTTTCTCTGCACTTATTTCCCAGAAATATTTCATATCACATTTTAATATATACCTGGTACTTTAATAATTTAATAGAAAACTAAACTCCAACTTAAAAACTGTGTGAATTTATGTTATAGAAACAGGCATGTTATACCTTGGGATCTAGTTTTCCTTGATTTTTTTCTGACATCAATAAGAACTAGTTATTTCTCTAGTCATCAGGAAGTGCCTGACAAGTATTAGCAAATCAGATGCTGACAACAGAAGAAGAAGCTGTAGGAATGGATCTATCTTTTACTGGATAATTCATATCTCAGTTAAGCTTCCTGTAAAGTAATTAACAGTAAGGCATTCATCTAGAGGATAAATCATTCCTGCAAAATAACGAGATGAGAGCAGAAGGAGAAAGGAGGGGGTGAATGCTAGATAAATTGTTCGATTTTTTTTTTCTGTTATGCATTAGGTGCTAAAAAGGATTATGGAAATGAGATGGAATAGAGATGGATGCTCTGTTCTTGTGTTGAATGACTTTCAGGACAGAACTTTCAGCAGTTAATGGAGCTGTTTATCACACTGGAAGGTCACATGAAGCATGGCTTTCAGAAGACTTCAGAATAAAGTGCACTATATAGGCTAAAAATAAAAACAGACGCCCACATTCATTTACATTTTTAAAAAATTCTAATGTTGTCACTTAATCTCAAAGGAGAAATAATCATCATGATCATGGCAGCACTACTGAAATCAGAAAATTATTCAATATCTGCTACATTTCTCTGCTAGCAGTTTTCAGTTTATTGGGACTTTTATATAAAATAGACTTGGGGTAAAAATAAGATCAAGTCATTTTTTGGGAGGGAGAAGAAAGTATGACAAAATAACAGTATATTTCAGTTAAATTTTCAACATTATTTCCACACTGTGACAACTAATATTAGTAGTGGTTACTCAGAAGTATTCACCATAGGACTTTTACACACACAAAGATGGACTGCTTAGTAGCAGTGAGACAGAGCCAAGTGGAGTTCCTCTGTTGTTGCCATGAGCAGACATCCCACACCACTGCAGCTTCTCTATTCTGCACAGGTACAATTCCCCTGCCGAGACAGAGTTAAATTCTGATTTAAATCCTTGAGCCCATTCTGATTTCAGCATGGAGGCTTCTGACAAGGGACAGCCCTGAAAAAGGGAGGCTCTTACAGGTGGGGTCACCTGGTCAGGACTAACAGGGCAAAATCCATTTCGTGCATCACCCCGTGAAACGTGCTGCATCAACACAACAGAGCTCATGGAAACTTCACAGGCTGCTCAAGAGAGATGATAGGGTCTTGCACCAAGTGCACTGGCTATTACCAGCTCCCAAGGGGAAAGGCTGTCAATAAAAGAGGTGTACCCTTTATTTCTCAGCATTTTCTTAATGCGCAGTCAATGACAATGCTGTGGCAAATATATTGCAGGCAGGACATGCCGAATAAGAACAAGAAATAATTGCCTTAGAGTTTTGCCTTTCTCTCATCTATCTGATTTTTAACTGCAGTGTCTGAAGGTAAATTGTGTAAATGAAGATTTTCTATAAAATTTTCTCTTGGATTGGCAGTACTAAAAGGAAATTAGAGTGGGATTTGTTGGAAAGGAAATATTTTGACAAATATTGAAGGTTGAGCAGTTTCTCTTGGAAAAAAAATAATGTTGCCAGTGAGTAGGAAACTGTTAGCGCTCGCTCTCCCTCACCGAGTCATCCAGTCAGTCTTTAGTCAGAGAATCAGAACTATCCTGTTTTTCACTCATTTTACATGCATAGACAGTTTTGCCAACAATGAATACACACACATTTCTAAAATAAGGTCTTTTTGCAGTTAAGGAGGTTTTATTTCAAAATAAATCAACTCAGTTTTGACATGCATTTACACCTAGGATTTCTTTCCTGAAAATATTTCAATTTGTACTTTTTTTTTTAAAACAAAACTGATTGCTTTGATCTTTTCCTAGTGTATGTCTGCTGAATGTACATTAAATTCTGCAGCTCTGTATTTGAAGACCTAAACATATTGATAGGATGGTAACATTCTGTTGTACCTGGCCTGGTCCTTTTAACAGGAAGTCATAGTTCACAGAGATTGTCATTAGAAGAAATCTCCTAGGGATTTATTATGTTAATCAGCACTTGCAATTATCTCAATTTTTGTAACATGATAATGTTTACCCACCTTCTCCATTCTGCAGTGGTTTTCCAAATTGCAGGCAATATGAGCCGAGGATTCAGCACATTGCTTGATGACTGTTTATGAATTTAGGTACAATATTTGCCCTGGGGTTACCCAAACATCAATCTAACAAACTGCAAGTCAGAAGGAGTCACAAGATCCTGGTTGTGCCCACAAGCCTCAGCAAAAAACCTTTTTGCTTGCTGTAGACAACTACTGTCACTTTTCAAACGCTCCCCATTAAAAACCTAATTAACAAAAAAGCAAACAAACAAAAAACTCCCAAAAAAACATCAAAAAACCCCCAACGCAAACAAGAGGCCAAAACCAAAAAACAAAACCCCCCACAAACATACAAACAAACAAAAAAATACCAATGAAGCAAAACAAACAAAAAAATAAAACCATGCACAAACCACAGCCAGAAAAAGAACTAACTTACTAATCCCCTGAGCCTTTACTAACTTCTTCAACCCTTTTTTTAGCTGAAATATTATTCCTTTCCAAGTTGTTTAATGATGGACTCTTACTATGCTGACTGTGATATTGCTCTTGCAGTACCTTCAAGAAAGGTTAAGAGAATGAGACATAGTTCCGCATATCAAGAAAGAAAACTTTCGCTTCCAAAGGTAGCATACAACAGTTACCACTTCCTAAATCTCTGGGCTGACCAGCACTTAACTTTGGTTCTGGTGTCCAGCTTCAAGCTCTAATATGTTTTCATGAAAGGTCTTCACAAAGAAAGATGTGTTCATCTGTCTGCTTTAAACAGCAACCCACCCTCTGTCTGTGTATTCAGCTCTTCTAGATACTGCTCAAATCAGCCCCCATCAGAACCATTCCTTTTAATTAGTTTTCTTTATAATGCAGCCAATTCTTTTAATCTAGTCAACAGTGAAAAGCAACTTCTCTTGGTTGAAGGTGTTAGGTTTATTACTATATTTAAAAGATCATAGAACAACAGGGTGGAAGTGTCTGTCAGCTATTTTTAAGTGCTGATGAGAAGTAAAAAGAGAGCTTAACTGGAAGTAATCCATTCTTGTTTTAATAACATCAGCTTTTGTATGCATCTGCCACATTTTGAAGCAAATATTTTCTAGGAAATTCCACAAAATTCTAAGTGTAAGCTAACAACTGCTAAACATTTTGCACTGCTACAGAGATCTGATGACTTTTTTCAAGACTTCATTCCTACCTATAAAACTGGCCTTTGAACACCAGACTGTTATGCTGGGGCTATGTCAATGCAGTTGTGACATTTAAACTATAGAAAAGAAAACCCTAGGTCCTCCTTTGAAATGTGGTAATCTCTATCTCCTTTTCCAGAAGGCCCTGGGCCCAGGTGAAAAAACAGATCCAACAAATGGAATTTTCACAATGCAAGGACAAGAGATTTCCATGGGATTAATGTTTTGAGAGGGCTGTTTCCCAGAGAAGAACTTTTGGAAATTCAGAAGTTAGATACATGCTGTATCATCTAACATTGAATGACTTGAACACTGTCAAAAAAGCCTTGTTCATCTATTTCATAAAAATGAAGTTTGCAGAATCACAGAATGATTTGTGTTGGATGCAACCCATTGGGTCAGGTTGCTCAAATTCCCATTCACCTTTTCCTTGAACAGTTTCAGGAATAGGAAAGGCATCTACAACTCCTCTGGGAAACTTATTCCCATGTCTCACCACCCTCGTCGCTAAGACTTAATTAAGTCTTACTAAGACTTAATTTAAATCTCTCCTCTTTTTGTTGAAAACTTTCACTCTGCAGTTGTATGATCCTTTTTTTTTTTTTTTTTTTTTTATAAGCCCCTTTGGTGCTGGAAGGTCTCAATAAGGTCTCCCTAGCGCCTTCTCTTCTCTAGGCTGAGCAATCCCAATTCTCTCAACCTGTCTTCACAAGAGAGGTGCTCCAACCCTTGGATTGTGTTCATGGCCCACCTCTGGACTCAATCCAACAGATCCACATTCCTCTTGTGCTGGGGGCCCCAAAGTGGGGCAGAAATGCCTCCTGCAGCCTGCTGGCTTCATGCTTGGACAGACATTATTTGGTTGGCTTTCTGGGCTGTGTGCACACACTGTTACTGAACTCCCCGTACCTTTAAGAAAATACTGTTTCCTCCCTATCACTGCTGTTATAGATATTTCCCACCTTCTATTTCACACAGTAAAATTTTAATTCCTTGTTCATTTTTTAGCGTGTACTATTGCATGAATAATTTTATGAGGAAAATTCTTTATTGTGCAAGAATGGGTTTCTATGATGTTACTATATTCTATTGTTTGAGAAATTATCTCTTAGTCACAGAAAAATTGGGGAAAATAGAAGAGAGAAACTCCAGAGGATTTAATCATATATGAAATGCTGGACATGGTAAGCCTTTGGAGCCAAAGTACTGTGCACCCATTCAACGCCTCTGGAGGCCATCCCTGTCCTTGGTGACCTCAGTTTTGCTTTCTGCCTTCCGCTGCCATCTACAGCACACTGTCTCAGGGTGCCACTCTGACAGCTTTGTGTGTGACACTGAGCCAGCTGTGCTACAAGCAGCCTCAGAGCCTCTCAAGAAGCAGAGGCTGCCAAAACACCTTCAGCACTTCCTCTCCATGGTGAAAAATCCGGGGTAGCTGCAGTGACCTGATTCTGCAGCCCCTCATTGAAAGGAGAGCATGATATCCTGAGCAGGATATCGGAGAGCAGTCGGTACCTGGAGGCTTTTTTGTGCCTGTGCGGGTGCTCTAATAGGGCCATTACAGTGTTTCTTTCTGTAAATACCTAAAATTTGTAAGTCTATTACAGAGCCTGATTTCTGTCAGAATTACAAGTGTCTTATGAAAGCCCAGCACCTTTAGGCTGTAATAGCTGTCTGAAAAGAACACTGTCTGTGGTAATTTCCACATTTCTCACAGAGAGCAAAGCAAGGCCAGACTTCCATCTGAAAGTCCATTATGTACACAGGTTAATTTAACAAGTAGCACTGTTTCTGATGTGTATTTTCTGACCCTCATTCCTATGGTTTTTTTGCTTCCAGACTGAATTGTTTTTATTGATTTTGTGTTTTGTCTAATGACTTTTCTTTTAAACCCCCCTGAATATGATTTATGACCCTCATTCTTCAGCTCACTCCCCTGTGGAACACAGTTTTTACAAATGTCTTTTGAGGATAAGATATCTGAGGAGGCTCCTCTAGGCTACTTCTCCCAGCATTTACTGCGTAGTTGACATAGATCACTTAAATATAGCCCCAATAGTTACAAAAGCCATCTGTGGATGGTGTAAGCCATTAAACACCAGAAGGGGTTTGACTTACCATCTACACACCTAGAAACAAAGGAACAATCAAAACACTGGCAAAACAAAGGGTTTGAGCTGTCATCTATCTCCCTCATGAGCCTATTAAACTCAGGCTACATTGCAGTTTACATTGTTTCTGTCGTATAAAACTACAGAGATTTTAAATTGTCTTGAAATCAGCAATCAAGTAATTCAACCTTTCCTCTGTTCTTTCCAAGTTTTAAAGCTAAAATGTCAAAACAGTAATCTGTGTTGAAGGCAAACGGATTTTTGTGGCTTTAATCCAGGGAAGCTCTCTTTTGTGACTTACATATTAAAAGATACTGCAAGGAAAAGAATCCTGATGTTTCCTGGTAATGGCATATGGCTGCATAAAACAACAAAGCTTATGACACACTAAAACTTTATGACACATTAAAACCTTATGAAACACTAAAAATAATTTTTTACTCCCCTTTTCATGTCAGCAAGACCTAAGAAGAAAATGCAACAAAAGGCAGACGGAAAGTCATACCTTTTTACTTTAATTTAACCAACAGCTCTAAGCTGATTTAGGTCTAAAACCTCTGCTAGGAATAAAATATTGCATTTAAGTCAGATTACACAATAGAATTAACCAGATTTTTTGTTATTTAACTTCAAAGAGTGTGTATTGAAAACTTGTTATTAGTAAAAATATTAGCCAAAAAATTTAATCAAGACTTACATATTTTAACTGCATAAGTGATAGCACAGCTAGAACAGATTTAGAGAATATGTTAGAACAAAGACAGGTGAATCCTATTTCCCATTAGTTTGATGAAGCAGAGGTGTTTAAGCAATACTAGATTAAAAGGATTGTACCAAAATAGCCTGACTTGACAAGATTTGCCTTTAGGATGCTGCCATTATGACTGCCCGTTTTCTGTAAATCTTTAACACTGACAATTGCCTCAGTTTTTCACTGTTTATACCTGGTAATCAAACAAAGACTTTGGACTCAGAAGCATGTAAGCAGTAATTTCCATACAACTGCATCCAATTAACATAATTTCTGGTTGCAAAACTTATTTTGCCGTCAGTTTTATATGCTGCACATAGCATGTTCCAGATGCAGACACATCATGAATTTGCTTTATTTCTTTGTCTTGTATGTGGATGGATTTCTTGTTCTCTGTTCAATAAAATTTTAGAAAGGGGGTGGTGCAGACTGTAGGGGCTAGGGTGTGCCCATGAACTGTGTATTTGAATATCTTTTTTCTGAAAACAGCACAGCATGGCTCTGCCCTTGGACTCCTCAGGAAAGACAGCACAATAGACAGCACCAAGAACCCTAGCCTGATACAACATTTGTAATTACATGAAAATTTTGCATCTACATGGCTATAGAAGAATAAAACATTTTGCATATGAGTTTAAGTGGTTGTATTGGTTCAGATACATATTTTTGCTGTGTCTTCTGTTTCATGCTGATGCATTCTGATGAGCTGAAGAACGCAGAGACCACAGAGTTTATTTTCACAGAAACATTTTTGCTCTTCCTCACATTTTTTCAGGTCTTAACTCCAAACAGTTATTTGATATTACTTTACTCTCTCTACTGATAGATAACCTCACTCATTTCCACAAGGAAAAAAAAAAAAAAAAAAAAAGAAAGAAAGAAGAAAATTCTGTGTTTAACTCCTGAGCATACATTGTAAAGTGAATGATCCATTCACAAGAAGTACCCAATTGTTCACCATCTGCTACGTGCAGTTGGGCAGTATAACTTTACAGCCATCTCGTCAAAAGAAAAATTTTGCTAGTACAGATTGATTTCATATGAGAATAGAGGAGAAAAAAAAATAAAAATAGCAAAAAAGTACATCCAAGATCCTTCATTTATGGCATCTAGGCAAAATACCACATGGTTTTCATCAGTGCATGATCTAATCTTAGTCTCAGCAATGTTATTTCAAGGCATTATCTATAGAGAAAGGAATAAGCTTCATAGACTGGCAATGTAATTTGTGTTTACTGTGTCCTTAATGAAAAGAGAGGTTAATGCTAATATATGTCTTAATAAACCCTAGTAGATGTTAAAAAAATTTCTATCTGTGTAATTTTCTAGGGTGATTTTAGGTCTTAAATTCAAAATATTGTATAAGCTCAGCATCATATCTCTAAACTAATTAGAGAGTTTTATGTCTCACACAAAATCCAATTTTTGGATCCAGAGGACAAATTTTTCTCACATAAAGTTCCTTTTGGCAATTCACAATTCAGAATGATAGTGGTTGTAAAAATACAACAGCATTGGTTGCATTACACGGGTAATACCTCTAGAAGATTAATTATTATCAAATAATTCACCCATTTATTCTGTCAAAGACATGTCTTCATAAGAAGGGAAGCATAGGTCGTTTCCCAACAATACACTTACCTCCTTTGCATGTTTCTGTATGCATGGCAGAAGGAAGTTCTTTTGAAGAGCTGATGTATCATTTTATAAGATACCTTCTGCTAAAAGCTGTTCAGCTGCACATCACATAATACTCAAGAGTGTTTGAATGTTGGTGTCTGCCTTACACCTACCTCACCTAGCTATTTATAGCAAGCTTCACCGAAGGATTATACAGAGAGAATTTGGCAGGGGAGGTGCTTGCAGCTAACAGCAGAGGTGCAGTAAAGCTGCATCCCCAGGAGAGCAAGCACCACCACTACAGACATTTGTAAAAGACATGTACCCTGAAAAGCGCATTAGCCTATCCCTAATCCTGGCCACACACCTCACCAGGCTCACACAATAGCTCCAGGAGAGCACCACACAGCCATAGGAATCTTATCACAGGAAACTTCGCATTTCTGTAAGCCACATCCTGAGAGTCATAAAAACTCGAATGCTAAAATTTGGCATCTCATTGGCACAGAGATGCAAGACATTGGAAAGTTATCCATCAGTGCTCGATACATCAAGAGATGTGTAATCTTACACGAAGAAGTACACCTTCAGCATGACTGGAAGCAATACAAGAAGCAAATGCAAAAAAAGAGACCTGTTTTGAGAGCCAAATGTTTTTATTTCCAGAATGACAAGGCTGTGAAGTCCCTGAGCATTAACAAGTATTAACAAGAAACCTTTTCTCTTTAGAGACTATGTATTTCTAACCCACAGTTGCACAAAATTTAACACTACTGTGTTAGTGGGTTTATAAGAAAAGATTTATCACCTCACCTGTAACTATGATTCCCTACAGTATTCCAGTACAGTGGTTTTTATAGTTTTTCTGTGGGATACATCAGTTTTTAAATATTAATCTGCTAATACTCGTGAAACATCCCAATCTCTGCTGAGTACAGTATGCAAGATTACAAGCACTTTTAATTCGGTCACGCTGACATTCCAACAGTGATCTTTAAAACAGCAGAAAAATGAAATTTCAGTGATTAGACTGATTGTAACTGAAATTTAACTGTCCCTGGTGTTTGTGTGACTAAAAGCTTCACCCTGTCATTGCACTGGTTTTGGTAGCACCAACAAACAGAATGCTTTATTAGCTATGACATTATGCCTGAGAGAAAAGATTTAAAATTAACTAGTTAAAAGACCCAAATACATTAGCTTCTCTTTTGAAAAACAGAAGCATTTGATATTTCTTACAAAGATGTATCTTCCAGAATCTGCAGTTTATTTGTTCTCAGTACTTTTAGGATATTGAAAATACGGTAACTAATTCATGAAATGAACTAACAATAAATTTGCATTAAATTCTGCTGTGCCAAACCCCTGCTGCCTTCCCCTTCAGAAAACCAATACTTGTTGGCAAACATTTTTCTGCACTGATATAGGTTGCTTAGCTCTTCAAAGATACATTGGCATTTCAAAAATCTCAAGTGAGGTTAGATTATCAATTATTGATTCAATTAATTCAATGAAAAAAAGTTGAAGTCTGTAACAGACTATTTTATCTTTAAACAATAAGCTGAAATGCAGTGAAATCCTTGTAAAATGTACTTCGGGAAGATGCACACACATGTTATGTTCTTTGTTTTTCATGTTAAAGCAAAAATTCTACCTTATGTAGTGCTAATAACTCCTTCATTTTAATTTCAGCTAATAACTTTGTGTAAAGATTATAGAATATAACTTCATTAATTCCTGACAATGATATGTAGGGAAAAGGGAGTAGGATTTCTTTGAAAATTAGTTCAAATGACGGATACGGTATTTTATGATCGTATCACACAAGAGTTGCACAAAGAAAAAATATCAAGCTAGAGACTGTCAATTTAATGAGAACTAAATATGGTGAATCTCTCTTGTAATTTATAGAATTGGAATTGTCCTGGAAGTTCTGAAAATACTTCCAGAAATTCAGCGGAAAGAACATTTAAGCTAGAGGTAACTTGCTGACTAATGCTCACAGGAGAAGGTGAAGGTGAACTCCTAGACCAGAAGGAAAGAGGGCCCTGCCTCCTGCTAGATTCACTTTGTCCAGCAGTAAAAACTGTAGAAATGCTATGAAAGGAGAAGTGAGAGGGAGAAAAAGAATTGCACCACAATTACAGAAAGAATTTTAAAAGACTGGTTTTCATCACAATTTCAGTACCAACACACAGTGTGATTTCTCCCCACAGTTTTGGGGGGAATTGCACTGTGAAAGATATTATTGGGTCTGTTACAAAATTTATAAGCAAGATGTAATTTTGTGTGTCTGTGTGTGTGTGCATGTGTATGCCAGATTAGACTCACAACAACAATTAGCTTATTCTGAACTCAGACAAATATAATAAGTACTGCTGGGATTCTTCACAGCACGGTAGATAATCCCTTCATCCCTACATGCAAAAGCAATTTTGGGAAGTCTGGAAAGCTGCATTTATTTTCTACTCTTGCAGGTCAGTTTGGTGATTATTGGAAATGCAGTCTGTAATGGATGCAAGAAGAAAGCTCCTGAACCTAATGTACTTAGCAAACAAATATCCTGAATTAAGTCATCTATTAACTCCTACCTAATTTCAGCTGAAGAGATTATCCATAATTTAAAAAGATGAGGAATCTTCTGGATTGATTTCTATCCCTATCACACCTTAAGAAAACACTAAAAGAAAACAGTCCACATTTCCAAAAAACCCACCCAAAACTACCACTGAAGTATTGATAAATGCACATTACTGACACAAAATCTTTTATCTTTTCTAACATGTATGTCTATATCTGATGAGAAAATGAGAGAACTGGAAAAGCAGCCTTGACTTTAGGAATCTACCAGAAGAGGTCCCAAATATGAGGAAGGTTTATATAGAAGAGAGAGATCCAGCCTAGGCAGAACCAGTAAAGAGTAACAGAAAAACTTTCTAAATCACTGCCAAATATATCACTGAGATGTAATTCATGTGGTTATGAATTATTTTTCCAGTGTCTGTAAAAAGTTTCTGTGCATATATGCGCTTTCTTGTGGCTTTAATCAAAAAAAAAGTTTTGCCTTCAGATCTGTAGTATTTTATCTAGTAGTAAAAGTCACCAAACAACACAAAGCAAAGCAATGTGAAATGGGGATTATGCATTTATGCAAAGACATCATGATAATTCAACTGATCACTGAGATAAAGTATCATTTAATTACTGGCTAAAAGTATTTCTATTTTTTCCACACTTATACAGATCTGACATTTAAAAATTTTAAAATATAATTATTTTTTAAGACCCAAACAAAAATAGAATTCCAGTCAAGACATAAATCTGCTAATGCTTTATGTCTTTTCATGTTGCAAACTAAATCCAAACCCTCAAATGTTATTAGCACAAGCCAATCTGCAGAGGGTTTTACTTACCTTGTAAATCCATGAGTACAGAGTATGAGAGAAGAATTATTGATAAGAGCTCAGAATTGCCATTTGTCTATCCCTCTCCATACGAGAGCATTGACTCAGGATCACATTTTAAGAAGGAAAAATCCTGATCTGGGCCAGAGTTTGCGGTGCTATTTCTTAAGCAATTGCTTTATTTTGCAGTCAGTCACTAAACCCTGTGTTTGTATCCTTCTTGGCATGCAGTATCAGCCTCCCAGAGGTCATGTCCATCCTAAGATCTCATCTAAATCAAATCTATAAAAAATGGATGCTGGGGTGTCATGACTGGCTTTGCACTCATTGAAAGTCACCTTTGCTTCCTTTTCCACTTCAGCCATGCCTCTGGGAGGCCACCAATACTTTCTGTGAGAGCACACAGTTTCAGAGCAATGAAGGAGATACTAAGCCTTAAAATAAAGAAATAAAGAAACAGTGTAGTTGGGGACAGTTTGGTGTATTTTAAATTAAGCAGCTCTCATAAACATTTCTAAGTAGGAAGGAGGTGAGACAGACAAAAAAATTCCTTGTCATGGCTCCTGAGTCTCAGTTAGATCCCGATTTTCAGCACACTGCTGTTATGTAGCCACACAATAAAACATCTAACAATAATACAAATTCCAATTAAAGAAAATGCGCTTTGCACTGTAACACATAAAATGAGATTGTTTGGGATTAAATTAAGTGTACTTACAGAATGTTAGAACTTAATTGTGTAGGTTGAAGTCTAATTGAAAGCTTAGCATGGGTCAGCGTCTTCTCAAAGCCTGGCATAGGAGAGCTTGAAGTGAACTCTGTCAACAGGAACGGCTGAGCAGGGGAGCAAACAAAGGTTTACTTTTCAGATAAGGGTTGAGACCCTTAAAGGTCCCAAGCTGAAGCGTAAGAACAATCAATGGCCTGCCCATGTGAATGCAGAAGAAGAATCCAATGAGGTGTTAGAAGACCCCGACCATTAATCAGGGCTGTTGGACCAAGAGGTATGAGCAGGGTGTGTGTGGAGAGTGGACAACAGAGACTCCATGGGATTCTGGTGGGTCCCCCTCAGGAGGTGCCCAGCTCAAGATAAAATAAACCAACTCTGCCTCAGAATTTAGGGCCAAGAATCTTCTTTAATGAATTGCAGTGATTAAGAACAATTTTCCCCATTTGGCATACACAGACAATGTTTTTTTTATACACAGAGAAACATTTGGTTAGCGTATCTTATATTGGAAAAACCAAAAGAACTAAAGAATACAGTTAAAAATTACAGGAAACATTTCTTAAATGCACAACAAATTCTGTCTAAAATCAGAAATATATACAAAACAATCAGTAACCACAAAGGCACATTTTTACTTCAAATTGTGTCAAGAAAATTATAATGTCAAAAGAACTAGGGGACCAGTCTTCTCACATTTTCCACATATAAACATTGACACGCATATGTACAATGAACGTTTATGCAAAATGTGCACAAATAAACAAAAATCAATTTTTTAGAGGTAGAATAACATCTAATTTCTCTTGCAAAAATAAAGTAGTTCCATTCAAATATTGGATCAGATGGAAAAATCAAAGTTCTGGCCTTGAAAGGGTCAAATTTATTTTGGTATCTGCAGATGTCATGGGCTTTAATTATGGTGTCACAGATAACATGGTGTAGCTACGAGTTAATACTGACTTGTTAGTATGTTATTCTTCTATTTAAGATTGTACTCTTAAAATGCAGAAAATACAGTTTTTCTTCTTCCTCATTTTTTTTTTAGGTTGTGTTTCAAAGTTGATATTGCAGTTCTGATAATCTGTAATTAAAAAAGTCAAAGATCAATCAGCCAAAGCTTTGATTAAATATTTCATGGGCATGCAGTATTGTGGAAGACATCTGACTTCATGTAATCAAGCACTTTATCCTAGAAGAGTCTTAGAATCTGTGTTTTGTCCAGCAGCTGGTTACATGTTAAGTTGTAACATGGCATGGGCTAGTATTTCATGTTAAATACTACTTGAGAAAACTAAGGTGAGAGGATGAAGAATATCCCAATTTTGTTCTGCTCTCCTGAATGCTGACACAATATGATGTCTGTCGATGTGCCAGGTTTCTGTTCTAACACTGGATTAAATTCACTTTATTTTAAGGTAACTATCTCAAGCATTTCAAGAGGTGTGATCTGCTCTTCTGTACAAATCTGTTGGGTAGGTTTGCAAAATTTGGGTAGACTTTTTCAGCTTCGAAGCTTAGTGCATGCTGTGGTTACTCATTTCAGAAATTGGCGGTTTTTTGCATCATTTTTGTTTGGCCAAAGATATGTGCTGTGTGAAAGATGGGAAATATCAGAGCAAAGATTTCTTTAAAAAACATATCACAGAATTTCTTCTCTTAACCTGAGAACTGCAGCCTAACTCCAGTGCCATCCATAGATTTACTTAATTTCATGTTCACCCAGACAGCACTGCAATACCATTGCAGTGTATTAACTTGAGAGATGTGCTCTCTGCTGGTGCTGTCACCAGTCCATAGTGACACAGGGTTACTTGGCATTTAAACTCCTTGCAGAGTAGAACGTGCCACTTCCAGTGCATCATTTGCACTACATCTTGAGTGCAACAACAGACAGCTTTCCCAGGAAATGGTCCCTGCAACTGATTTAAGTGGGAAGTGGTTCTCAGAAGCACAGCTCGTACCAGAGCATGGAATGTGTCGGCACACACTCAGGTGAGAACTACAGCAAATCTTCAGACATCTCTCAAGTACTTGCTTCAGCTTTAAATTAAGATGTTTGAAGTTAAATCCTAAGCAGTTACCTTTAGGGAAAGCTAGCTTTATCTGAGATAACCAAACAGACTTTGTCTAGAGGCTGTAAGTGAGATTACTGGTCACAAATCCTTGATGGAAGCAGGGTGCTTTGTCCACTTTTCCCACAAGCAGCCACAAGCACAAAAAACCCATGTTTTTTCGATGAAAGAGAAAATGAAACTTTTTCCTTGCTGTTCTCCCATATCACTGCAATAGAATGGTCAGATTTTGCCCAGGCTGTGACAAAACCCCCTGGGATGCAATTTATTATATCTTCTAGCTGTCTAGAGCTAGAAATATGAAGATTTGATGTAATTCTCACATCTAATACTCTGTTTTTCAAAGAGTAGCAGATGCACAGGCGTACAAACAAGGGCACTATTCAATTTAATAATTTAATTTCTTCACCCAAATGGGGCTTTCTGGTTCTAATGAAAGTCATTTGCCTATCAGGTACTGATCAGACTCCAAAGACAAAAAGTCTTCTTCATTGTCATGTTTCTCTTGCTATTTCACTGGAAAATGAACTGTTTGCACTGGAAAAATACACAGGATTGAAACTGGAAAAATACGCAGGATTGGTAATACCCTAATTCTCCTTAAAATCCAAGGTGTTTTAACATTCAGAATATTATGTTGCTACTAAGCTGTAAGATTTAGGTCAATGTGCTATTCCTTTTGAGATTATATAACCATTCTGACCTGGATTTTGATAATACAGGGATTTGCCAGAGCAGTTCCTGTAGCTAGCAAGCTGCAATGTGTTAACATGAACACACTTCAATGTTTTGTTTTAGATATTAGATGAAGCTTGGGGAAATTATTAGGAAACTATTCACAACATGCTTTCAAACAGTATATGCCATTGTCAACACATGCACAGCAGTTTACCCTGGCTGCTTTCAGATACAGGAATGGGAAGACAAAATGTCTCCAGCAATTATCTATTTGAGTTTGTTCTATTATATGTACATGCAAATAGGGGAAATTTAATATAGTAGTAAAGAGAAAAATCAATATTGTATTATTTTAGATTAGATGTTTAACTGGTGAAGACATCACTTGCAATATACAGCAGCTATTCTTTTATTTCATATAGACAGCAAACTGTGATAAATTTCTTCCTTAAATAGTACAAAGTAGTTGGTCTTGGGTTTCAACTAGTTCCACTGTGTCAGGAGAGAATTTGCTTTCCTATGATAGGGAAGCTATAACACACAAAGTTTTATGAGCCAAAAATGAGAATAAGAAGGAAAGGACAAAGTTATCAAGGTTATTTTCTAGTTAAGGGAGACTGCATCTGTTTATGCATCTATGTTTACCAAATGTGAACTTAATATTAGAGCAAGGTCTTGCTCTAATAATATGTTTCTTATGGAACATTGAACACTCCGCTTAGGAGGAAGCAGAGGAAAATTGGCGCAACATCCTATGCTAAGGAAGACAGGAAAGAGAACAAACTCTTCACACACATTCACTTTTTCTCATTTCCCTGGGAGCAGGAAAATTTCACTGAGAGATTATGTTTGGTACAGAAGAATATCTGACACAGCATTAGAAAGCAGGGTTGCTAAACCCAACATTACATATACAGTTCTGGTTCTCTTTGCTGGACACAAACCTAAGCTCTGGTTAATTCATCAACAAGACTCTCGTCTTCATAAATCCATGAGGGCAGCTGAAGGAAGAAAACTCATGAAATGCTTTGAAACTCACAATGTTTTTCACTCACAATGAGCTGGCCCAGGCTAGCATTACTCTAGGAGGCTCAAAATAATAGCTGCAAGAATTTATTTTACTTCAAAGGCTGAAGATTTTCAGTAGGAAGCCAGGCAAGGTCTATATACTTAGATTTATGTATATTTACATACATTTGGTGAAATTACAGAAAAAAATTGCTATTGAACTTGAGCACCTGAATATTTATGAAACTGTGCATAACAAATCTGTTAAGTTTTGTTTCTAATAATGTTAAGATTAGATGTGACGAATCTGTTCCATTTTTAAGATAAATAACTTTTTCTGCTGCAGAGATTGGCAATCTTCCTAAACATTTTCACTGTTAAATTTATTTATTCATGTGTTACACTAATCACAGTCCTTTGGCAATTTTGCCTTATTTCCGGCTTGATAGATTCCAGTATCTCTGTTATCAGACCATTAATACAGCCAAGTGTAACAGCAGGTATGGAAAATTATCTGATTTCATGTGCAGAAAGCAATCTCTTTTTTTAACAGTGTGAAATTGTGCTGCTTACTCTAGATGTTAAGATCCTTGATGAGTGAGTGCACTGTCTGTCTGGGTGTATCAGCACCCCATTGCAAAAACCATGGCGACAGCAGGGGGAAACTGCTTGTTTCAGAGCATTATTGCCAAATGGGCACCAAGCAGTTTGAACATGGGAGGCAGCTCATCATAGGACATAAGATGTAAACTGGGAATCTAAAGTATTAGAGACTCAGAATATGTGTACGAATGACACCCCGGCACATCTTAATTTCACATAGGCACGCCTTAAAATTCTCAGGTGTAGTCATGTGGAATCTCCAGTCAGATGCCCCAAACAATTGGTGGTGTAAAGCAGAATAAATAAACTTTAACTTAGTGTGACATCCCTTTGCAGAGAAGAATGACTGTTGTTGGGACACAATTTTTCCAAGAGGTACATATGCAGGCGCTTGTTTTGGGAAAAGAATAGAATTGAAACAGGAATAGTGTTTTTGACACAATAAATACATTTTAAAAGAATTTCAGTATGTAAAGGATTTTAGTAGCAGCATTTGGGGTTTTTTTCATTCTGTTAATGTGTATGACAAAACATATTATAAATCATTTTCATTCTGGATGTGTTAAAATAGATGATATCAAATAGAGGGTACCACACAGACATGGTGAACTGCAATTCTTTATTTATTCCACTGTTGCTCTTTCGTAACTTACAAAGAATTTATAACCTTCTGGATATTAATCAGCCAGGCCTACATTTTAAAGACCTCTAAAAAATCATTCTTTCTGTAAATGCTGCATTTGAAGAGCCATTTCAACCTTTCCTTTGCAGAGCAAACACTTAGGTGTTGTATTAGGGGCTCTAATGTGATCACACAGCTTTTTCTTTTCTCAGGGTGATTGGATAAAATTTGTTCTTATTATTATGGTTTTAAAACCTGCATGGTATCACATTTATTGTGCTGTATGGAACTCAATCTGTACATTTTCATACAAGTTCGACTGCAAACATTGCCAGCAGGTATTATATCAAGACACAATAATTCCCTTAGAAAATAACAGTCAACTGCTTAAAAGGTTCTTTTCTTCTTTTTCCATGGTTTTTACTCTGTGACTAATAAAATATGCAAAACACAGTACAAAAGATGCAATTACCTTAATGAAGTCCATTCATATACAAAAAAAACAACCAACAGGTCCCCATCAAAGCCACTTCAGAAATAAATGCAACACTTTAGGAAATGGATTTGTAAACTAACAGCTTGGAAGCTGCAGAGGAATATGACCTTCCCAAACAAAAATTCTTGAAATCTCATATTTTTGTCATAAGAACCTACTGCAGTGATAATAGACACTGTCCTCATATGCTCTTCATTATACATAATTTAGTATAGTGGTTTATAGTTTTGCTGTGCTTTTCTAAAATCACTGCTTTGCTTTTTGTTCGGTAGAAAAGATGAGTTAACATTGTTATTGAATATACTAAAGATATAATATAGAATATATATTTACTCACTATTTACTGAATGAAGAGGTAAGTAGCTTTTCAGTCAATCAACTTATCCTTGCAGGAACAGAGCTGACAACAGCACCTTTCCTTCTCTGATTGTGTAGATAATACGAAGTTCATTGCGCTAATCGGTATTAATGTCTGAATAGCATGGAATAAAATGTCATGAAAGTTATGACCATAGTCTTACTGACCACTCACGAGTTTTAAATGGGAAACCTAAAAATGTTGTTTAATGGAGATGCTCTAACATTTGGAAAATTACAAATATATCCAGCACTGATACTTACACAGTTGTCTTCCTTTACTTTGCCTGTGCAGTTCAAACTGTCCTACCTGTCTCTCCACACGTGACTAAAGGTTTTGTCCAGGTTATAGGACAATAGGTGTAACTACCACATTTCTTCACTAATTTTCCTTCTGTTTCCCAAGAAACTCCGCTCTCTAATCCTTAACCAGTTCGCAACTGGTCCCAAGAGAATGTTTGTAATGACCATGGTTTTTTTCCTTAAAGGTAACAAATAATGAGTACCTTTGACGTGAAGATAGGGTTAGGTTCTGAGAACACTTCTCTGCACTTGCTAATGTATGAGATTTGCCTCTCATGCAGTCATGCAGCATAAACCATTTCTTTAGCTCTCCTGGGAGCCTTAAATGCAACTATTTGGATAATTAGTACTAAATCAAAAGAACTAATGCAAAGGATTGGTATTTTCCATTAAAAATCTCAAGTTCTACCAGGCAAAAGCCTAGACCCTGTCGCACTTAATTTGACCAAGAAACCATAATATATTATTATAAGGGAAATGAAAGACCTGAAACATCCTCTGAGGAATTGTAAGTCAGGTCTGTTCTGTTCCTACTATGTGAAATTTTGATGGTTTTGCCTTTTAATTGAGATTTTCATTCAAAGACATTATTTTGCCTTTTGTATCATACAACTTATACATTAAAACTTTATTCATACTAAATTTAAATTAGATACAGAAATTTCATTAACCATGTTTGTCTGGCAGTTGCTTAGCTTCCAATCTCCTGGATTAAGAAGAATTGATAGACAAGGTTTTCATTAATCTGAAGGAACTTTTACAGAAGTCACTGGAAAAATCACTCTTTGTCTTGTTTTTTTTTTCACTTGCCCAGGCTTTTTAATGTCCTTTTTTAATCTTCAGTGAGTCATGGTATGTTTCCATTTCCTACAACAAGGAAGGACATTACTAGCAAAAATAAGAGACACAAAGTTAAATAAATCAGCAGTCTGCTGATGTTTTAGGTTAAATCACTTCATACAAAGATACTAATTTCTGTTTCCATTAGTGTTCTAATAAATTTGTGTCTCTAATGTTGCCAAGCAGAATTTCTGCAGAATTAGAATTTTGGTCATAATCTGTTCAAGTGTTTTCTTACCGAGTCATTCTTTTTTCTCCAATTTAAACACATTATCCTTGTAAGCAGCTTTGTCAAGAGCTAGAAGATCTATAAACACTTAATGTGTATACGCTCTATGGTCCATGCTTAAGTGGGCCATTTAGGAGCACATATCCAGAGGTCCTTCCAACATCAAACATCTGTGATTCCACAAATGTGCATTTTAAGGGTAAAAATATACCAGTCCATAACAGCACTGTGGTGGATGTCTGCGGTATATCAAACCAACTGATCACTGAGAAGTGGATCAGGCTTCTTCAGTCAGCTGGAAGAAAATTATCACTCTGCAGGCGCCTGGTCCTCATGGGACGGAATACACTACAGATGAGTCTACCTGGTTTCGGGACCTACGGAGCAGAATACAAGCAGTCATGGAGGCATCTGAAGTTAATGGATTTAATGAAAGTTAATGGAGTAACCAATTTCCTAAAAACAGGTGACTGAGGAGCAGATGATGAGGTGAGGTGCTCTGTTGGATTCTGATTCTTACAAACAGGATAGCATGGAACAGGGATGTAAGGGCTAGTGTGGACTGAAGCAACCAAGGAGACTGGAGATTAGGAACCTGAGAGGAGGAAAACATTGTAAATATCAGAATCACAGCCCCTCACTATATGATGAACAATCTTGGGTCTGTTTCAGGGACTTGCTTGGAAGGAATCCCATGGGAGCTGGTCTTAGAAAAAGAGGGTTCAGAAGAATTATCTGGCTTCCAAGGACATTATCAGGCTCAAGAAATCAAGCAAGATGTGACAGGAGGTCTGCATGGATGAATGACTTCTTGACAACAAAACAAGGAGCATACAGGACTAGAAATGCACTTGACACATTCAAGGTTGCAGGGATAGCCAGAAAAAACCATTGTACAGATCGTGCTTTAAGCAGGGAGTTGCAATAAATGATCTTCCAAAATCCTCCAAACTCAACAACACTGTTATTTCTATGATGGCTGTTTTCAAGCAGTCACTTAAATAATCATTTCCCTTCATTTTAGTATTTGAATAAGATACAATTTCAAGAGTAGTTCCCTCAATATACAGCACATCATGGGATGAAATTTTTAACAAAAACAAGCAAGTCAATGCACACAGCAGCCCTTGACAGAAAAAAGAAAACACATATGTCAGAACGCATTATAGTCTTACAGCACAGACTGCACCAAGAACATGACTTTATGCATTATTCAACATAATCTGGTAAAGAATATAAACAGTTCATTATAGCCAGTTTTCTAAATTTTAAGGTAATCACAATTCATATTCTCAGTCCTAGGAGTCTGATGTTGTTCCAGTTTCTTGCTTATTAAGGTGTAAACACCACCGTCACGTCATGATTAAGGCCATAATTACATTGGTCCTGTTCATCTTTTACACACGTATGTTCTGTGACAGTAGCAGTTATTGTTTTTTGTTAACAGTAAAATGAATCGATAATAAGGCCAATAGTTGAAAAGGAACTCTCCAAAAATCAAATTAAAACAATTCCTTTTATTGTTCTTTTTGCAGATCATTATTATTGACTTGAAGCAATACCAGCAACCAAGGCTCAAGTTGTAATTTCATTCTAGCTTGTCCCTTTTAATTTTCTCCAAAATTTCTCATATCTTTGCCTCCATGAATATTTGTGGTTTTGGGGCCAACATTTCACATTAGTTGGTCTCTGTTCAAAACATGAAGCTCTCCTGCAGCCATGAGCAAATGCAGTTTTCTTTCTACAGTATTAACAGTGAAAATTGTGTCTCTCCTGTATATTCCAAACAGGAAATGTTATGCTCAGCTAACCCATAACTCAGAATCTAAAAACTCCATATAAAAAGGAAAGTTGCTCATTCCATAGAGACAGCTTATCAAGGATGTAGTATTTTCAGCATAATAATTGTTTAAATTATCCACTTCACACTTGACAAAAGTTTCTCTGTGGATTCAAGGCATTTTCAGGTTCCAATGCTCACTGTTTGGGGAAGCAGTATCTGATCAGCTTTCATGGAGCAAAATCAACCTAAAAAATGCATCTGAAAGTCCATAGTTTTCTGGGAAGTGGGAAAGGTTTAAGCCTCTAACTTTTATAAATTCTTCCAGTAGAGCTATGAAATGGAAAGAGCCATCAGCCAATGGAGGATTATTGAAAAAAATCTCCACAAATGATTTCAAAACAAGACATAGCAAAATAATTTCCTCATCAACTTTCTTTACTATTCTCCACTTAATTAAAAAAAATTCTGAGATGTAAACCAAGAATATTCAAATATTACTAGTCCACCTGCAATGTCAAGCAGTAGCTTCCACTAAGTTTTCAGGACAGTTTGTTTTGGCAAATACAGTGATGAGGTTAGGTAATACAAATTAATGGTGTGAGGAAAGGGTATGGCTTCCAAACCTTGTCGGAAAGAAAACCTCAAAACCCAGACATAAATCACATGAATAAAAATTCAGGGGAGCCAGAGTCAGACAAAAAAATGTATGCTGGGCTTTAGAGCCTCAGAGTTAGGTTGGAGGAGCCACAAGGAGGAAGATTTTACAGATTACCCCTCTTCTGAGCAGGCTAAATCCAACAAGTAATTGTTGAAATACTGAATGGAAGAGATAGGGGATATTTTCTTCCTCTTCTTGAGTTGGGTGTTTTCAGCCAAGACTTCATATGGAGAATTCCTCCCTTGTATAGATGCCTGGTGAACATACAAGAATGTTCTGAAGAAATGTCAAAATGTGACAGATGATTTTTAATGCTCCAACTTCCTTGTTGCGTTGATTTAGTTTATTATTTGAGCATCAGTTCATAGCCTCCAGGTATTTGAGATTGTTCTCAAGATTATGCTGCTGACAACATCATTTGGGAACGAGTGTAAATATCTGCCATTGCACAATAATGCCTACTACATCTGATAGGGTAGATTTGTTTCTTAAGAGGTTTTTTTTAGTGTAAAATAGATATGTGACATCAAGAAGGAATGATTGGCTACAAAGCAGAACAAGGCCAAGCATTGTTCTGATCTCTACTGACTCTGTAGTCATTCTAGATGAATTTCTGAAATTTCTATACTAAACAGAAAATTTACAAATTGCATTTTAAGAATTTGGACATGATTTTGATTAAAAAGCAGACTGCATAGTCCTTGTCTCTTTACACTAATGTTTTCAGCCATCCTTCTCTTGTTTGAGAGGACTGCAAAATTCTAGGCTGAGAGCAATTCAAGATAATTATATCACTTCATCAATTAAATCTTCACCACTGGTATTCCCAGAAAATCTGACAAGTAAGAGAAAGTACAGATTTGTAGTGAAAGCCTATGTTTACTGTTTGAAGCAGATATTTTCAGCACATTTGGTTCAACTCATGGTCACAGCCCCAAAAAACAAAAGCTGACTAAAGAGAAGAACAGTGGAACTAAAAACTTAATAAATAATAAAAAAGAAACCAAACCAAAAACAAGATGATTAAGACATTTGTCCAAAGCCAAAATATAAGTATTCAATTATTAGGCTGGGTTCACTTTCATTTTTCAGCCTTCTGGTATATCAGATTGTAAAAACAAAACCATTCAGGTTTTAGTTTGCATATTCCAGAATATTGCAAGGTGTAATCCATGCAGAGTCATGCTGAAATCACAGTATGTTAGTGTGCAAACTTTAAGGAAATTTTCATAGCTTACAGCTGGGTCATTTATCAAGCTAAGCTCCTAGTGAAATTAAATATGATTTAAATTAAGGCATATGTAATTGGCTGTCTGTATTTTTTGCTTTTACTTTCACTTGCATTTGAATAGCTTCAGGATTGATTTAATAAAGTCTCTTTTGGCAGAAATCTCTCCTTTTTCTTTCCTTTACTTTCCTGTAAAAGAAATCTTTGTGACATAAAAAAATAACCCAAAAACAGGATTAAACACGTATTAAATGAAGTACATGACACAAATGCGTTTGGTTGGGTTTTTCAGGTCTCTGTACTATTTGTTTGCTTTTATAATAACAGAGGAGGGGGAAAAAAAAAAAGAAAAAAAAAAAAAAAGGGAGGAGAAACTTGGCTGGCAGGAAAATTCATGTCAATATAGAGGTAAATTGTGTAAAATTAATAATCCTAAACAAATAATTTAGAAAGTTGTAATGGCAGTGTTAAGGATGAGATGACATATTGCCATCCTAGAAACCTTTTCCTCCCGCTTGTGGGGTTCCATCTTTTTAGGAAAGCAGACGATTACATAGTATTCCAAGTCTATCAACTCAGTTCTTGGAACAGGTGGGCCTTTGATACTTAGAAGATTCTGGGCGTGTTTGTTTCCTTATTTTTCTGACAGTGTTGCTAGGTTGAGGTAAATTCCAGTGAGAGCCTCAGCACTTAACTTGGCTCACACCAACTGGTTTAGGCACAGATATGGCCTGGTGATAGCTGAGTTAGAGAGCAGGACAGACTGTTTTATTCTAACTTGACCATTTCAAAGTTTCTGGACTGTAAAATTAAGAATAATCTAGTAACACCTTTATGATATATAAAATTATAATATTGGCCTTTAAAATTTCTCCTATTTTGTAAAATGTTTTGATTTGTAAATGTAACAAGGTTCTTAGAAATTTTGACAAACTCTGCATCAGTGTAATGCAGAAACAACAACAAGTTCATACTGTTTTTCCCCACATATATTAAAAAAGATAGGCTAATGCTTGAATTGAATATAGAAAAATAATTAAAAGATGATAAAAGAAAAAAAATTAACACAATTGCTTTCCATAGCTAATGTCACATACGGGAAGATATGGAA
>CM019236.1:41809108-41829162 GCA_009741485.1 Malurus cyaneus samueli
TAGCACCAACAAACAGAATGCTTTATTAGCTATGACATTATGCCTGAGAGAAAAGATTTAAAATTAACTAGTTAAAAGACCCAAATACATTAGCTTCTCTTTTGAAAAACAGAAGCATTTGATATTTCTTACAAAGATGTATCTTCCAGAATCTGCAGTTTATTTGTTCTCAGTACTTTTAGGATATTGAAAATACGGTAACTAATTCATGAAATGAACTAACAATAAATTTGCATTAAATTCTGCTGTGCCAAACCCCTGCTGCCTTCCCCTTCAGAAAACCAATACTTGTTGGCAAACATTTTTCTGCACTGATATAGGTTGCTTAGCTCTTCAAAGATACATTGGCATTTCAAAAATCTCAAGTGAGGTTAGATTATCAATTATTGATTCAATTAATTCAATGAAAAAAAAGTTTGAAGTCTGTAACAGACTAGTTTTATCTTTAACAATAAAGCTGGAAATGCAGGTGAACATCCTTGTAAAATGTACTTCGGAAGATGCACCACACATGTTATGTTCTTTTGTTTTTCATGTTAAAGCAAAAATTCTACCTTATGTAGTGCTAATAACTCCTTCATTTTAATTTCAGCTAATAACTTTGTGTAAAGATTATAGAATATAACTCATTAATTCCTGACAATGATATGTAGGGAAAAGGGAGTAGGATTTCTTTGAAAATTAGTTCAAATGACGGATACGGTATTTTATGATCGTATCACACAAGAGTTGCACAAAGAAAAAATATCAAGCTAGAGACTGTCAATTTAATGAGAACTAAATATGGTGAATCTCTCTTGTAATTTATAGAATTGGAATTGTCCTGGAAGTTCTGAAAATACTTCAGAAATTCAGCGGAAAGAACATTTAAGCTAGAGGTAACTTGCTGACTAATGCTCACAGGAGAAGGTGAAGGTGAACTCCTAGACCAGAAGGAAAGAGGGCCCTGCCTCCTGCTAGATTCACTTTGTCCAGCAGTAAAAACTGTAGAAATGCTATGAAAGGAGAAGTGAGAGGGAGAAAAAGAATTGCACCACAATTACAGAAAGAATTTTAAAAGACTGGTTTTCATCACAATTTCAGTACCAACACACAGTGTGATTTCTCCCCACAGTTTTGGGGGGAATTGCACTGTGAAAGATATTATTGGGTCTGTTACAAAATTTATAAGCAAGATGTAATTTTGTGTGTCTGTGTGTGTGCATGTGTATGCCAGATTAGACTCACAACAACAATTAGCTTATTCTGAACTCAGACAAATATAATAAGTACTGCTGGGATTCTTCACAGCACGGTAGATAATCCCTTCATCCCTACATGCAAAAGCAATTTTGGGAAGTCTGGAAAGCTGCATTTATTTTCTACTCTTGCAGGTCAGTTTGGTGATTATTGGAAATGCAGTCTGTAATGGATGCAAGAAGAAAGCTCCTGAACCTAATGTACTTAGCAAACAAATATCCTGAATTAAGTCATCTATTAACTCCTACCTAATTTCAGCTGAAGAGATTATCCATAATTTAAAAAGATGAGGAATCTTCTGGATTGATTCTATCCCTATCACACCTTAAGAAAACACTAAAAGAAAACAGTCCACATTTCCAAAAAACCCACCCAAAAACTCCACTGAAGTATTGATAAGCACATTACTGACACAAATCTTTATCTTTTCTAACATGTATGTCTATATCTGATGAGAAAATGAGAGAACTGGAAAAGCAGCCTTGACTTTAGGAATCTACCAGAAGAGGTCCCAAATATGAGGAAGGTTTATATAGATTGAAAGGAAAAATAAAACTGGTAGAGACAAGATAATGAATGTTAGGGCTTGAACCAACTTTCCAGTGAAACATCCCTCTTTCTGTTCCCAGCCTTGGTAGATGATTATGTAGAGTTGTCAATGTGCCAGTGCCTGAAAAACTTGTAAATTCTTTGACCAATGAATTCACTGGTGTTTTTTTTTTTTTTGTTTTTTTTTTTTTTTTTTTTTGTTTTTGTTTTTTGTGTTTGTTTTTTTTTCCTGAAAAATGAAAAAAAAGGTCAGATTATAAGCAGTTATTACACCTGTCAAATGAGGTTTGAATCCTGTAACAAGAGTTCCTGACCTTTGTTGTTTTTTTTTGGCTCCCCATCAATTCCAGCAAGGTGTAACATGGAGAGTGAACACAATACCCCAGGTAGAATGGTTTTCTCCTGTTTCATAAAGATCCTAAAAATAGTCTGTGGAGCCTGTGTTTTATGTCCCTCAGGTGTTTGATAAGTAGACCCAAAGCTCTCTGGAGTAATAAACTTTTCTAAGACATCATTTAATTTGCCTAGCAGAAACCTATAACCTACATTTTCTGCAGCGCTTGTCTAATGGAGAAAAACACCCAGAGCCATTGCTATTTAACGCCTGGCCATCGCACCCTGTGCTCCTCGGTACCCATTCAACAGTGGTCAGCAGCGCTGTGCTGTGCCCTACTGGGCTGGCTGGCCATGGCCACCTGCCTCACCATCCGCATCTGGAAGGACAACCCCGAAACTGTTCTGGAAAAGGAGAATAAACTGCTCTCCAGGCCATTTTGTTGTGAACCGAGGTGAAGAATCTGGGGGTGTTATGAGCTACTTGTGGGACGCTTGCGAGACCATTCCTCCATCCTACATCCCTCCCTAGCTCCTTCCTCCTCCTTACGCCTCAGCTCCTCCTCCTCATTAACTCATCACATATACCCTTTAAGGTGACTGTGCAGCCTCACAGGGTTTTCTCCAGCAGGTTTAGGGGCTGCTCCTTGACCTTCACGCCAATAAATCAAATCCCATAATTTGGCACAATTCATAAATCCCATAATCTGGCACAATTCATAAATTCCATAATTTGTCACAATTAATAAATCCCATAATTTGGCACAATTAATAAATCCCATAATTTGTCACAATTAATAAATCCCATAATTTGGCACCATTCAGAAATCCCGTAATTTGGCACCATCCAGAAATCCCATAATTTGGCACCATTCAGAAATCCCGTAATTTGGCACCATTCAGAAATCCCGTAATTTGGCACCATTCAGAAATCCCGTAATTTGGCACCATTCAGAAATCTCATAATTTGGCCCCATCCAGGATGGGACCCCTCATCTCTGCCGCCGTCCCCCCGAGAGCAGAATTTGGTCACACACGTGTGGCAAATCCCATCTCCTCTGCTGGGACCAAACCAAAATGCCCTTCACTTGTGCACACCCATTTTTTAAGAACTTTTTGACTTTTTTTACATGATAACTTGATTTTTATAAAGTATTATTTATTTTTTTAATTACTTCATTTTTTTTAATAGAAATCACTTCTTTGTTTTTTTTTTTTCAATTACTCTGGTTTTTTTCAAGAATTTACTTGATTTTTAAAAAAAATTACTTGCATTTTTTAGAAATTACTTGGGTTTTTTTAATTACTTATTTTTCAGAATTTACTGTTTTAATATTACGTTGGGTTTTTAACGAATACGTGGTACGAGTTTTAATTTAAATTAGCTTTGAATTTTCTTTTTAGAAAGAACTTATCTTGATTTCTCTATATAATTACTTGATTTTAAAGAATAATTACTTGACTTTTTTAGCACTCTTGACTTATCTTTTATATACTATAATGTTCACACTTGTTTTCTTAATAATGTAGTTACTCTTTTTTACTTTGATTAATTTATCAAACTTGTATATATTAAAACAGAAAAAAATCAGCTTGATTATTTTTTTAAAATGACTTGATTTTTTAAACAATTTAAACAAAAACTGTGAAATTTTTTCTTAATGTTGATCTTAGGTATTTGTGGTTTTTAGTCTTTTAAATTACTTAGAGTTGTGTATTATCGAAAGAAATTGCTCAATTTTTTTGCTCTTTGTGTTGTTGCTTCACAGCCCTAATTTGTGTTTTACCTCTTTAGCTCTTTACCTGCCTAGCAGGGATGGGTATTTCTGTAGCATCATGTGAGGTTGATTGAGAGAATTTGAGGGCTCCTTCTCCTCTCTCCTGTCCCATCCTACCCCTGTCCCAGGAATAAATCTTAAGTGCAAATAAATATCAAAAATAACATGCAGCATGCCCAATTTCTGTTTCCATAAGAGGAACATTCCTCTCACTTTGCACACCGTTACAGTGCTTGCATATACCATCGCTGGAAACTAGAATAATACTTTCAAACCAGTTATGCTCCTTTGAAATAAAAGAAAACAAAAAACCAAGAAACACGTCTAATTTTGTGAGAAAAGATTTTTTTCAAGTATTTGAGACACCAGAGCCTGGAAAATTTGTGAACCTGCTGCCACTGCCTCGAAGGGTGTAATTAATTCTATAATTGGTAAAAAGCTCCAGCAAAATCTGTCAGGTGCAGTGCAAGTGCCTCATCCTGGAGCATTTCCATGCCATTATTAATCAGGAAAGGTTAAAATAGGAGGAATTCCAAAGGAATGGGATGGAATCGGACACAAGGAGTGCATGGACTCCTCCTTGTCCATCCCTTATTCTGCTTTTCATAGACATCATAAAGCCTTCTACTGTCTCCAGAATATGAAAAAAAAATAAAAAAACCAAAACAAAAAAAAACAAAAAAACAAAAATACAAAGAAAACAATTATATTTTTTTAATTGCTAAAAATCCCTAAATATGAAGAGAAGAGGCACGTGTATCTTCCTGGCTCTGGCTGTGATTTGGACTCTCTCTGGGGTTGTATTTAGGGGTATAATTGGGGCTGTGATTTGAGCTGTATTTGGGGCCGTATTTGGGGGTGTAATTTGGGCCATATTTGGGCTGTATTTGGTCTTGTATTTTGTGGGCTTGGATTACCCACAGATCAATGGGCAGAACACTATCCGGTGGCACGGGAACCTCTCTAGCGGAGTGTGTATTGTACCATAAATTGTATGCTATTTTAATAAAACAGCCACATGTATTTTGATGCCAGAGTATATCATCAATCGCAATCAATAAATTCTGGTCATTCTGGCCATTCCTTGGTTTTGGGGATGAAGGCTTCGAAAAGCATACAAGATAAAGGGAAGTGGGATTGGACAGGGTTGTGATATTCACTTGGTGTCACCCAGGTGGGTTTGGAACCTGAAAGATGTCCTTGGGGACAGCAGGACATTCCCTTGGGGACATCCCCATGCCCCATCACCCCAGCTCTGAGGTGAGGAGGACAATTCCTGGCTCTGGGATCCTCCCCAACTCCCTCCAGTTGGATTTTGGGAGATGCTGAATGTAGACTGGGGAGGATTATTGATTATATCAGGGCAGCTACAGTGAACTGAGAAGCAAATCTGTCCACAGGTAGTGTGCTGGTGTATACCGGTGTGCCGCCTCGAAATAAATTGTACAACTTCTTGTAAAATTGCCGGTTTTGATCCATTAATGATTTGTCCACCTGGCTGTGCCAAGCGGACATCCTGACTCTTTCCCCGAACTAGGGCTTAGCTCAGACATCCTAGGGCTTGTGTAGCATGTTCACCAAAGACAAAAGACTGCAGAGGAAAAGGGCCCTGGAAGCAGCAAACTGGAGACATCAGAAAAACTGCTGAAAACTAATAAAAGATAAATAAAACAGAATCCTATAAGCAGCGTGTCCAGCGAGCTTTTGTTATTTCAGGCATTATCACTGCCCGTTATCCACGCTCCTGTGTTGGCTCCTCAGCGAAAGTGCTCTATTGACCAAAGGACAGTAGTAATAACAATTGTCTTCTCCCTTAATGAACAGGTGGGTTCTGGTTACACAGTTTGTGATATCTTTGGGTGAGTTAATCGCCGATTTAGGCTAGCAATTGGCCTTTCTGTCCCACCTCGTCTCAGTGATGTTAATAGGGATGCGCGGGGCCCTCCAGAGTGAGGCCAGGAGGGGTTAAATGAGCCTGTTTCTCTGATTTGGGAAAAGGGTGCAACGAGTATTCCAATATAACTTCACCTTTAAATCAGAGTGATTTCTGGTATATCCGCCTCATTTGACCTGAAACCCTTTAATAACATTTCCAATTAAATAGATGAAAGCATATTCCATCAGCTTTCACAAATTGGGTCCATTTCCTCTTCCCACATTTTCCTGCAGGCAAAGGAGAATGTGACCAATTTTCGCCAAGGATTGAATGAATTTCATTTTTTTTCCCTCGATCTCATATTGCTCCTCTCCATTTTTCCCACTAGGACACCTGCCTTCGTATTTCTAGTTTATCCTTCCCAAGTTTAACTTCCTCCTTACCCAGTCCCACCTGGAAAAGTGCATGGAGGCAGGAGTTCTCTTTGCCTCCCGCCTCTCACTCTCCAGCGGCATGCAGAAATAGACAGTGTCCTCCTGCCGCGCGATGCTCAACAGCAGCTTTGAATTAATTCGCGAATCTTGGGGCATAATTTAAATTCAGCCGACACCTTCTGCACTCATGTATTTTAATAGAATATGTTTAACAGTCGTCATTCTTCAGTGTGACTTTCTGTTTTAACACAGCCACTTATCTACCGAGCCTCCTTGCATTAAATCAACTTTAATGACTATTTCCAAGACACGTTGCCAAACCGTCTGCGTGGGGAGGTTTCTGGCACAGGCCTGCTGCAAGCACGCATAATGCCTCTCTCAATAAGACCTAGGCTGTGGTATTCAGCAGCAACAACTTTAGTCATGTGGCAAAGAGCTATAGTGGGTGGTTTGGGATGGAAGAGAGCTTTAAAGATCATTCACATACTCCGCACCTCCACCACTACTCCAGGAGCTGGCCCAAAAGCCAGCCTTAAAATAAAGAAATAAAGAAAAAACAGTGTGACTTTTTGGAGTGATCAGTTTGGTGTATTTTAAATTAAGCAGCTCCTCATAACATTTCTAAGTAGGAATGGAGGTGAGACAGAAACAAAAAAAATTCCTTGTCATGGCTCCTGAGTCTCAGTTAGATCCCGATTTCAGCACACTGCTGTTATGTAGCCACACAATAAACATCTACAATAATACAAATTCCAATTAAAGAAAATGCGCTTGCATTCTCAGTAAAATCATAATAGTTTGGGATGTGGAAATTAAGTGTACTTACAGAATGTTAGAACTTAATTTTGTAGGTTGAAGTCTAATTGAAAGCTTAGCATGGGTCAGCGTCTTCTCAAAGCCTGGCATAGGAGCTTGAAGTGAACTCTGTCAACAGGAACGGCTGAGCAGGGGAGCAAACAAAGGTTTACTTTTCAGATAAGGGTTGAGACCCTTAAAGGTCCCAAGCTGAAGCGTAAGACAATCAATGGCCTGCCATGTGAATGCAGAGAAGAATCCAATGAGGTGTTAGAAGACCCCGACCATTAATCAGGGCTGTTGGACCAAGAGGTAAATGGAAGTGCAGGGTGGTTGTGCTGAGCACGGGTGTAGAGGCAAAACTAGAGGACTCCTATGCGGATTCCCTGGTGGGGAATCCCCCTCAGGACCGTGTGCCGGCAAGCTCAAGATAAAGTTAATCATCACTCTGCCTCACCAAGAGATTGTAGGGCCAAAAATCATTCATTTATAATGAATTGCCAAGTGATTTAAAAGAAATTTTCCCAATTTGGCAATACACGAGACAATGGTTTTTTTTATCACAGAGAAACATGATGGTGCCTCGTTAGCGTATATCTTATAATTGGAAAAACAAAAGAACTAAAGAATACAGTTAAAATTACAGGAAACATTTCTTAAATGCACAACAGATAAAGTATCATTTAATTACTGGCTAAAATGTATTTCTATTTTTTTCCACACTTATACCAGATCTGACATTTTAAATTTTAAAATCATAATTATTTTTTAAGAACCCAAACATGAAATAATAGAATTCCAGTCAAGACATAAATCTGCTAATGCTTTATGTCTTTTCATGTTGCAAACTAAATCCAAACCCTCAAATGTTATTAGCACAAGCCAATCTGCAGAGGGTTTTACTTACCTTGTAAATCCATGAGTACAGAGTATGAGAGAAGAATTATTGATAAGAGCTCAGAATTGCCATTTGTCTATCCCTCTCCATACGAGAGCATTGACTCAGGATCACATTTTAAGAAGGAAAAATCCTGATCTGGGCCAGAGTTTGCGGTGCTATTTCTTAAGCAATTGCCTTTATTTTGCAGTCAGTCACTAAACCCTGTGTTTGTATCCTTCTTGGACATGCAGTATCAGCCTCCCAGAGGTCATGTTCCATCCCCTAAGAACTTCCATCTAAATCAAATCTATAAAAAATGGATGCTGGGGTGTCATGACTGGCTTTGCACTCATTGAAAGTCACCTCTTGCTTCCCCTTTCCACTTCAGCCATGCCTCTGGGAGGCCACCAATACTTTCTGTGAGAGCACACAGTCATTCAGAGCAATGAAGAGAATACTAAGCCTTAAAATAAAGAAATAAAGAAAAAACAGTGTGACTTTTTGGGTGATCAGTTTGGTGTATTTTAAATTAAGCAGCTCCTCATAACATTTCTAAGTAGGAATGGAGGTGAGACAGAAACAAAAAAAATTCCTTGTCATGGCTCCTGAGTCTCAGTTAGATCCCGATTTTCAGCACACTGCTGTTATGTAGCCACACAATAAAACATCTAACAATAATACAAATTCCAATTAAAGAAAATGCGCTTTGCACTGTAACACATAAAATGAGATTGTTTGGGATTAAATTAAGTGTACTTACAGAATGTTAGAACTTAATTGTGTAGGTTGAAGTCTAATTGAAAGCTTAGCATGGGTCAGCGTCTTCTCAAAGCCTGGCATAGGAGAGCTTGAAGTGAACTCTGTCAACAGGAACGGCTGAGCAGGGGAGCAAACAAAGGTTTACTTTTCAGATAAGGGTTGAGACCCTTAAAGGTCCCAAGCTGAAGCGTAAGAACAATCAATGGCCTGCCCATGTGAATGCAGAAGAAGAATCCAATGAGGTGTTAGAAGACCCCGACCATTAATCAGGGCTGTTGGACCAAGAGGTATGAGCAGGGTGTGTGTGGAGAGTGTGACAACAGAGACTCCATGGGATTCCCTGGTGGGTCCCCCTCAGGAGGTGCCCAGCTCAAGATAAAATAAACCAACTCTGCCTCAGAATTTAGGGCCAAGAATCTTCTTTAATGAATTGCAGTGATTAAGAACAATTTTCCCCATTTGGCATACACAGACAATGTTTTTTTATACACAGAGAAACATTTGGTTAGCGTATCTTATATTGGAAAAACCAAAAGAACTAAAGAATACAGTTAAAAATTACAGGAAACATTTCTTAAATGCACAACAAATTCTGTCTAAAATCAGAAATATATACAAAACAATCAGTAACCACAAAGGCACATTTTTACTTCAAATTGTGTCAAGAAAATTATAATGTCAAAAGAACTAGGGGACCAGTCTTCTCACATTTTCCACATATAAACATTGACACGCATATGTACAATGAACGTTTATGCAAAATGTGCACAAATAAACAAAAATCAATTTTTTAGAGGTAGAATAACATCTAATTTCTCTTGCAAAAATAAAGTAGTTCCATTCAAATATTGGATCAGATGGAAAAATCAAAGTTCTGGCCTTGAAAGGGTCAAATTTATTTTGGTATCTGCAGATGTCATGGGCTTTAATTATGGTGTCACAGATAACATGGTGTAGCTACGAGTTAATACTGACTTGTTAGTATGTTATTCTTCTATTTAAGATTGTACTCTTAAAAGATGCAGAAAATACAGTTTTTCTTCTTCCTCTATTTTTTTTTTTTAGGTTGTGTTTCAAAGTTGATATTGCAGTTCTGATAATCTGTAATTAAAAAAGGTCAAAGATCAATCAGCACAAAGCTTTGATTAAATATTTCATGGGCATGCAGTATTGTGGAAGACATCTGACGCTTCATGTTAAATCAAGCACTTTATCCTAGAAGAGTCTTAGAATCTGTGTTTTGTTCCAGCAGCTGGTTACATGTTAAGTTGTAACATGGCATGGGCTAGTATTTCATGTTAAATATCTACTTGAGAAAACTAAGGTGAGAGGATGAAGACATATCCCACATTTTGTTCTGCTTCTCTGAATGCTGACACAAATATTGCTGTCAATGTAGATGTGCCAGGTTTCTGTTCTACACTGGATTAAATTCCACTTTATTTTAAGGTAACTATCTCAAGCATTTCAAGAGGTGTGATCTGCTCTTCTGTACAAATCTGTTGGGTAGGTTTGCAAAATTTGGGTAGACTTTTTCAGCTTCGAAGCTTAGTGCATGCTGTGGTTACTCATTTCAGAAATTGGCGGTTTTTTGCATCATTTTTGTTTGGCCAAAGATATGTGCTGTGTGAAAGATGGGAAATATCAGAGCAAAGATTTCTTTAAAAAACATTATCACAGAATTTCTTCTCTAACCTGAGAACTGCAGCCTAACTTTTCAGTGCCATCCATGAATTTACTTATTTCATGTTCACCCAGACAGCACTGCAATACCATTGCAGTGTATTAACTTGAGAGATGTGCTCTCTGCTGGTGCTGTCACCAGTCCATAGTGACACAGGGTTACTTGGCATTTAAACTCCTTGCAGAGTAGAACGTGCCACTTCCAGTGCATCATTTGCACTACATCTTGAGTGCAACAACAGACAGCTTTCCCAGGAAATGGTCCCTGCAACTGATTTAAGTGGGAAGTGGTTCTCAGAAGCACAGCTCGTACCAGAGCATGGAATGTGTCGGCACACACTCAGGTGAGAACTACAGCAAATCTTCAGACATCTCTCAAGTACTTGCTTCAGCTTTAAATTAAGATGTTTGAAGTTAAATCCTAAGCAGTTACCTTTAGGGAAAGCTAGCTTTATCTGAGATAACCAAACAGACTTTGTCTAGAGGCTGTAAGTGAGATTACTGGTCACAAATCCTTGATGGAAGCAGGGTGCTTTGTCCACTTTTCCCACAAGCAGCCACAAGCACAAAAAACCCATGTTTTTTCGATGAAAGAGAAAATGAAACTTTTTCCTTGCTGTTCTCCCATATCACTGCAATAGAATGGTCAGATTTTGCCCAGGCTGTGACAAAACCCCCTGGGATGCAATTTATTATATCTTCTAGCTGTCTAGAGCTAGAAATATGAAGATTTGATGTAATTCTCACATCTAATACTCTGTTTTTCAAAGAGTAGCAGATGCACAGGCGTACAAACAAGGGCACTATTCAATTTAATAATTTAATTTCTTCACCCAAATGGGGCTTTCTGGTTCTAATGAAAGTCATTTGCCTATCAGGTACTGATCAGACTCCAAAGACAAAAAGTCTTCTTCATTGTCATGTTTCTCTTGCTATTTCACTGGAAAATGAACTGTTTGCACTGGAAAAATACACAGGATTGAAACTGGAAAAATACGCAGGATTGGTAATACCCTAATTCTCCTTAAAATCCAAGGTGTTTTAACATTCAGAATATTATGTTGCTACTAAGCTGTAAGATTTAGGTCAATGTGCTATTCCTTTTGAGATTATATAACCATTCTGACCTGGATTTTGATAATACAGGGATTTGCCAGAGCAGTTCCTGTAGCTAGCAAGCTGCAATGTGTTAACATGAACACACTTCAATGTTTTGTTTTAGATATTAGATGAAGCTTGGGGAAATTATTAGGAAACTATTCACAACATGCTTTCAAACAGTATATGCCATTGTCAACACATGCACAGCAGTTTACCCTGGCTGCTTTCAGATACAGGAATGGGAAGACAAAATGTCTCCAGCAATTATCTATTTGAGTTTGTTCTATTATATGTACATGCAAATAGGGGAAATTTAATATAGTAGTAAAGAGAAAATCAATATTGTATTATTTTAGATTAGATGTTTAACTGGTGAAGACATCACTTGCAATATACAGCAGCTATTCTTTTATTTCATATAGACAGCAAACTGTGATAAATTTCTTCCTTAAATAGTACAAAGTAGTTGGTCTTGGGTTTCAACTAGTTCCACTGTGTCAGGAGAGAATTTGCTTTCCTATGATAGGGAAGCTATAACACACAAAGTTTTATGAGCCAAAAATGAGAATAAGAAGGAAAGGACAAAGTTATCAAGGTTATTTTCTAGTTAAGGGAGACTGCATCTGTTTATGCATCTATGTTTACCAAATGTGAACTTAATATTAGAGCAAGGTCTTGCTCTAATAATATGTTTCTTATGGAACATTGAACACTCCGCTTAGGAGGAAGCAGAGGAAAATTGGCGCAACATCCTATGCTAAGGAAGACAGGAAAAGAGAACAAACTCTTCACACACATTCACTTTTCTCATTTCCCTGGGAGCAGGAAAATTTCACTGAGAGATTATGTTTGGTACAGAAGAATATCTGACACAGCATTAGAAAGCAGGGTTGCTAAACCCAACATTACATATACAGTTCTGGTTCTCTTTGCTGGACACAAACCTAAGCTCTGGTTAATTCATCAACAAGACTCTCGTCTTCATAAATCCATGAGGGCAGCTGAAGGAAGAAAACTCATGAAATGCTTTGAAACTCACAATGTTTTTCACTCACAATGAGCTGGCCCAGGCTAGCATTACTCTAGGAGGCTCAAAATAATAGCTGCAAGAATTTATTTTACTTCAAAGGCTGAAGATTTTCAGTAGGAAGCCAGGCAAGGTCTATATACTAGATTTATGTATATTTTACATACATTTGGTGAAATTACAGAAAAAAATTGCTATTGAACTTGAGCACCTGAATATTTATGAAACTGTGCATAACAAATCTGTATAGTTTTGTTGTCTATATCAATGTTAAGATTAGATGTGACGAATCTGTTCCATTTTTAAGACTAAATACTTTTTCTGCTGCAGAGATGGCATCTTCCTAAACATTTTTCACTGTTAAATTTTATTTATTCATGTGTTACACTAATCACAGTCCTTTGGGCAATTTTGCCTTATTTCCGGCTTGATAGATTCCAGTATCTCTGTTATCAGACCATTAATACAGCCAAGTGTAACAGCAGGTATGGAAAATTATCTGATTTCATGTGCAGAAAGCAATCTCTTTTTTTAACAGTGTGAAATTGTGCTGCTTACTCTAGATGTTAAGATCCTTGAGAGTGAGTGCACTGTCTGTCTGGGTGTATCAGCACCCCATTGCAAAACCATGGCGACAGCAGGGGGAAAACTGCTTGTTTCAGAGCATTATTGCCAAATGGGCACCAAGCAGTTGAACATGGGAGGCAGCTCATCATAGGACATAAGATGTAAACTGGGAATCTAAAGTATTAGAGACTCAGAATATGTGTACAGAATGTACCCCCGGCACATCTTTAATTTTCACTAGGCACTGCCTTTAAAATTCTCAGGGTGTAGTCATGTGGAATCTCCCAGTCAGATGCCCCAAACAATTGGTGGGTGTAAAGCAGTAATAAATAAATGTTAACTTAGTGTGGACATTCCTTTGCAGAGAAGAATGACTGTTGTCTGGGGACACAATTTTTTTCCAAGAGGTATCCATATGCAGCGCTTGTCTTTGGGATAAAAAGAATAACATTGAAACAGGAATTGAGTGTTTTGACAAATAAATACATTTTAAAAGAATTTCAGTATGTAAAGGATTTTAGTAGCAGCATTTGGGGTTTTTTTTCATTCTTTATGTATGACAAAACCTATTTATTATAAATCAGTTTTTCATTTCTTGGAACTGTTTGTTACAAAATAGGAATGAAATATCAAAATGTCAGAGGGTACACAACAGACATGGTGAACTGCAATTCTTTTATTTATTTTCACTGTTCTCTTTCGCTAACTTACAAAGAATTTATAACCTTCTGGATATTAATCAGCCAGGCCTACATTTTAAAGACCTCTAAAAAATCATTCTTTCTGTAAATGCTGCATTTGAAGAGCCATTTCAACCTTTCCTTTGCAGAGCAAACACTTAGGTGTTGTATTAGGGGCTCTAATGTGATCACACAGCTTTTTCTTTTTTCTCAGGTGATTGGATAAGAAAAATTGTTCTTTTAATTATGGTTTTAAAACCTGCATTGAAGTGGATCACATTTTCATTTGCTGTATGGAACTCAATCTGTACAATTTTCATACAAGTTCGTACTGCAGAACATTGCCAGCATGGTATTATATTCAAGACACAATAACTTCCTTAGACAACATAAGCAGTCAAACATGCTTACAAAGGTTCTTTTTCTTCTTTAATTCCATGGTTTTACTCTGTGACTAATAAAATTATGCAAAATCACAGTACATCAAAAGATGCAATTACCTTAAATGAAGTACCCTATCATATACAAAGAAAAAACAACCAGACAGTGCTCCACATCAAAGCCACTTCAGAAATAAATGCAACACTTTAGGAAATGGATTTGTAAACTAACAGCTTGGAAGCTGCAGAGGAATATGACCTTCCCAAACAAAAATTCTTGAAATCTCATATTTTTGTCATAAGAACCTACTGCAGTGATAATAGACACTGTCCTCATATGCTCTTCATTATACATAATTTATATAGTGGTTTATGTTTTGCTGTGCTTTCTAAAATCACTGCCTTTGCTTTTTGTTCTGTAGAAAAGATGAGTTATTTACATGTATAGTGAATATTCTATATAGAATATAGAATATAGAATATTCTATTCTACCCTCACTTCATTTTTGACTGAATGAAGAGGGTAAGTATAGCTGTCCCTTCAGGTCAATGTACAAACCTTTATTCTTGGTCGAGGGGAGAATATGAGCTGACAACATGGCACCTTTCCTTCTCTTGATTGTGTAGATAATACTGAATTTCTTGCTTCAATACGTGATGTAAAATATTTCTGGAGATAGCATGAATAGAAATGTGCATGAAATGTTTTATGGCCCTGTGCTACTGACCACCACGAGTTTAATGGAAAAGCCTAAAAGAATATTGTTTAATGGAGATGCTCTAACATTTGGAAAATTACAAATCTATCCAGACACTTGATACTTACCACAGTTGTCTTCCTTTACTTTGCCTGAGTGCTGTTCCAAACTGTCCTGTACTCTGTCTCTCCACAGCCTGATGACTAAAGGTTTTGTCCTAGGCTTATAGGACAAGTAGGTGTATACTCACCACATTATTCTTCACTAATTTTTCTCTTCTTGTTTCCCAAGAAAGCTCTGCGCTCTCTTAATCCTTTTAACCAGTTCTGCAACTGGTCCCAAGAGAACTGTTTGTAATGGACCAGTGGTTTTTTTCCTTAAAGGTAACAAATAATTAGAGTACCTTATGACGTGAAGATAGGGTTAGGTTTTCTTGAGAACACTTCTCTGCACTTGCTAATAGTGAATGAGATTTGCCCTCTCATTTGCAGTCATGCAGCATAAACCACATTTTCTTTAGCTCTTCCTGGGAGCCTTAAATGCAACTATTTGGATAATTTAGTACTAAATCCAAAGAACTAATGCAGAAAGGATCTGGTAATTTTCCCATTAAAAATCTCAAGTTTCTCTAACCAGGCAAAAGCCTAGACCCTGTCAGGCACTTAATTTGACCAAGAAACCATAATATATTACATTATAAGGGAATGAAAGACCTGAAAACTATACCTCTGAGGAATTTGTAAGTCTAGGTCTGTTCTGTTCCTACCTATGCTGAAATTTTGATGGTTTTGCCTTTTAATTGAGATTTTCAGTTCAAAGACATTATTTTGCCTTTTGTATCATACAACTTATACATTAAAACTTTATTCATACTAAATTTAAATTAGATACAGAAATTTCATAACCATGTTTGTCTGGCAGTTGCTTTAGCTTCCAATCTCCTGGATAAGAAGAATTGATAGACAAAGGTTTTTCATTAATCTGAAGGAACTTTTACAGAAGTCACTGGAAAATCACTCTTTGTCTTGTTTTTTTTTCACTGCCCAGGCTTTTTAATGTCCTTTTTAATCTTCAGTGAGTCATGGTATGTTTTCCATTCCTACAACAAGGAAGGACATTACTCAGCAAAAATCAGAGACACAAGTTAAATAAATCAGCAGTCTGGCTGATGTTTTAGGTAAATCACTTCATACAAAGATACTAATTCTGTTTCCATTAGTGTTCTAATAATTTGTGTCTCTAATGTTGCCAGCAGAATTTCTGCAGAATTAGAATTTTGGTCATAATCTGTTCAAGTGTTTTCTTACCGAGTCATTCTTTTTTCTCCAATTTAAACACATTATCCTTGTAAGCAGCTTTGTCAAGAGCTAGAAGATCTATAAACACTTTAATGTGTATATCGCTCTAGGTTCCCATGCTTAAGTGGGCCATTTAGGAGGCATGATATCCAGAGGTTCCTTCCAACATCAAACATTCTGTGATTCCACAAATGTGCATTTTAAGGGTAAAAATATACCAGTCCATAACAGCACTGTGGTGGATGTCTGCTACAAACCAACTGATCACTGAGAAGTGGATCAGGCTTCTTCAGTCAGCTGGAAGAAAATTCACTCTTGCAGGCCCTGGTCCTCATGGGGACTGGAAACACACAGATGATCTACTGCGGGACCTACGGAGCAGAATACAAGCAGTCATGGAGGCATCTGAAGTTAATGGATTAATGAAAGTTAATGGAGTAACAATTTCCTAAAACAGGTGACTGAGGAGCAGATGATGAGGTGAGGTGCTCTGTTGGATCTGATTCTTACAAACAAGGATAGCTGGACAGGGATGTAAGGGCAGTGTGGACTGAAGCAACCAAGGGAGACTGGAGTTAGGAACCTGAGAGGAGGAAACATTGTAAATATCAGAATCACAGCCCCTCACTATATGAGAACAATCTTGGGTCTGTTCAGGGACTTGCTTGGAAGAATCCCATGGGAGCTGGTCTTAGAAAACAGAGGGTTCAGAAGAATTATCTGGCTTCCAAGGACATTATCCAGGCTCAAGAAATCAAGCAAGAGTGACAGGAGGTCTGCATGGATGAATGACTTCTTGACCAAACAAAACAAGGAAGCATACAGGACCTAGAAGATGCACCTTGACACATTCCAAGAGTGCAGGGATAGTGCCAGAAAAACCACTTGTACTGATCGTGCTTTAAGCAGGGAGTTGGACTAAATGATCTCCAAAGATTCCTTCCAACTTCAACAACACTGTTATTTCTATGATGGCTGTTTTCAAGCAGTCACTTAAATAATCATTTCCACTTCATTTTAGTATTTTGAATAAGAACAATGTCAAGAGCTATTCCTCAAGTACAGCACATCATGGGAGAAATTTTAACAAAAACAATGCAAAGTCAATGCACACAGCAGCCCTTTGACAGAAAAAAGAAAACACATATGTCAGAACGCATTATAGTCTTACAGCACAGACTGCACCACAGAACATGACTTTATGCAATATTCAACATAATCTGTAAAGAATATAAACAGTTCATTATAGCCAGTTTTCTAAATTTTAAGGTAATCACAATTCATATTCTCAGTCCTAGGAGTCTGATGTTGTTCCAGTTTCTGCTTATTACAGGTGTAAACACCACCGTCACGTCATGATTAAGGCCATAATTACATTGGTCCTGTTCATCTTTTACACCACGTATGATTCTGTGACAGTAGCAGTTATTGTTTTTTGTTAACAGTAAAATGAATCGATAAAAGGCCAATAGTTGAAAAGGAACTCTCCAAAAAATAAATTAAAAAGATCCTTTTATTGTTCTTTTTTGCAGATCATTATATTGGACTGAAGCAGATCACAGCAACCAAGGCTCAAGTTGTAATTTCATTCTAGCTGTCCCTTTTAATTTTCTCCAAATTTTCTCATATCTTTATGCCTCCATGAATATTTGGTTTTGGGGCCAACATTTCACATAGTTGGTCTCTGTTCAAAACATGAATGCTCTCCTGCAGCATGAGCAAATGCAGTTTCTTTCTAAGTATATAACAGTGAAAATGTGTCTCTCCTTGTATATTCCAAACAGAAATGTTATGCTCAGCTAAACCCATAACTCAGAATCTAAAAACTCCAATAAAAAGGAAAGTTGCTCATTCCATAGAGACAGCTTATCAAGGATGTAGTATTTTCAGCATAATAATTGTTTAAATTATCCACTTCACACTGACAAAAGTTTTCTCCTGTGATTCAAGGCATTTTCAGGTTCAATGCTCACTGTTTGGGGAAGCAGTATCTGATCAGCTTCATGGAGCAAAATCAACCTAATAAAATGCATCTGAAAGTCCATAGTTTTCTGGGAAGTGGAAAGGTTTAAGCCTCTAACTTTTATAAATTCTTCCAGTAGAGCTATGAAATGAAAGAGCCATCAGCCAATGGGAGGATTATTGAAAAAAAGCTCCACAAATGAATTTCAAAACAAGACATAGCAAAATAATTTCCTCACACTTTCTTTTTATCTATCTCCACTTAATTAAAAAAAAATCTCTGAGATGTAGAACCCAAGAAGAATTCAAATATTACTAGTCCACTGCAATGTCAAGCAGTAGCTTCCACTGAAGTTTTCAGGACATTTGTTTTGGGCAAATACAGTGATGAGGTAGGTAAAACAAATTAATTGCTGTGAGGAAAGGTATTTGGCTTCCAAAACTTTGTCGGGAAAGAAAAACCTCCAAAACCCCAACATAAATCAATGGAATAAAATTCAGGGGAGCAGGAGTCAGACAAAAAAATTGTAGCTGGCTTCTAGAGCCTCAGAGTTAAGGTGGAGGAGCCACCAAGGAGGAAGATTTACAGATTACCCCTCTCTGAGCAGGCTAAATCCAACAGATTTAAATTGTTTGAAATACTGAATGGAAAGAGATAGGTGGATATTTTCTTCCTCTCTTGAGTTGGGTGTTTTCAGCCAAGACTTTCATATGGAGAATTCCTCCCTTGTATAGTGCCTGGTGAACATACAAGAATGTTCTGAAGAAATGTCAAAATGTGACAGATGATTTTTAATGCTCCAACTTCCTTGCTTGGTCTGATTTTTAGTTTATTATTATTAGCATAGTTCATACCTCCCAGGTATTTGAGATGTTCTCAGATATGCTTGCTGACACACATTTGGGAAACGAGTGTAAATATCTGCCATGCACAATTAGCTACTACAGTCTGAAGGGGTAGATTTGTTTCTTAAGAGGTTTTTTTAGAGTAAAATAGCTATGTGACATCAAGGGAAGGAAATGATTGGCTACAAAGCAGAACAAGGCCAAGCAATTGTCTGATCTCACTGACTCTTAGGTCATTCAGTGGAATTTCTGAAAAGTTTCTATTACTAAACAGAAAATTACAATTGCATTTTATGACATTTTGGACATGATTTTGATAAAAAGCAGACTGCATAGTCCTTGTCTCTTTACACTAATGTTTTTTCAGCCATCTTCTCTTGTTTGATGAAGGACTGCAAAATCTGGCTGAGAGCAATTCAAAAGAATAATTATATCACTTCATCAATTAAATCTCACCACTGGTATTCCCAGAAAATCTGACAAGTAGAGAAAGTACAGAATTTGTAGTGAAAGCCTATGTTTACTTTTGAAGCAGATATTTTCAGCACATTTGGTTCAACTCATGGTCACAGCCCCAAAAAACAAAAGCTGACAAAGAGAAGAACAGTGGACTAAAACTTAATAATAATTAAAAAAAAAACCAAACCAAAAAACAAGATGATTTAAGACATTGTCCAAAGCAAATATAAGTATTCAATTATTAGGCTGGGTTCACTTTCATTTTTCAGCCTTCTGGTATATCAGATTGTAAAAACAAAACCATTCAGGTTTTAGTTTGCATATTCCAGAATATTGCAAGGTGGTAATCCATGCAGAGTCATGCTGAAATCACAAGTATGTTAGTGTGCAAACTTTAAGGAAATTTTCATAGCTACAGCTGAGTCATTTAGGCAGCTAAGCTCCTTAGTGAAATTAAATATGATAAATTAAAGGCATATGTAATTGGCTGTCTGTATTTTTTGCTTTTACTTTTCACTGCATTTGAATATGCTCAGGATTGATTTAATAAAGTCTCTTTTGGCAGAAACTCTCCTTTTTCTTTCCTTTACTTTCCTGTAAAAAGAAATTTTGTGAACATAAAAAAATAACCCAAAAAACAGATTACAACCAGTATTAAATGAAGTACAGACACAAAATGGTTGTTTGGGGGTTTTCAGGTCTCTGTACTA
>CM019236.1:41829177-41889900 GCA_009741485.1 Malurus cyaneus samueli
AAGTGTAGGAGTGAGATACCTATTGCCATCCTAGAAACCTGTTTCCCCCGCTTGGTGGGTCCATCTTTTTTGAAAAGCAGACTGATTACATATTTCCAAGTCTACAACTCCAGTTCTTGGACAGGTGGGCACTTTGATACTTAGAAGATTCTGGGCTGTGTTTCCCTTATTTTCTGACAGTGTTGCTAGGTTGAGGTAAATTCCAGTGAGAGCCTCAGCACTTAACTTGGCTCACACCAACTGGTTTAGGCACAGATATGGCCTGGTGATAGCTGAGTTAGAGAGCAGGACAGACTGTTTTATTCTAACTTGACCATTTCAAAGTTTCTGGACTGTAAAATTAAGAATAATCTAGTAACACCTTTATGATATATAAAATTATAATATTGCCTTTTAAAAATTTTTCCTTTTTTTTGGTAAAAGTTTTGATTTTGTTAAAATGTAACAAGGTTCTTAGAAATTTTTGACACATCTGCAGTTCAGTTTGAATGAGAAACAAAACAAGTCATCCTGTTTTCCCCACCTGATATTAAAAAAAGATAGGGCTTTAATTGCTTTGAATTGAATATAAAAAAAATTAAAAGATGAAAGAAGAAAAAAAATTAACAGCTAATTGCTTTTCCAATAGCTAATTGTTCACATACTGGGGAAATTAATGTGAACCTGTCAGAAACAATGTGTTTTTAGTAACATTTGGTATTCCAATAAGTTAAAGATAATTAAGGTCCTTCTTATTTATAAAGGGGCTTTTAAATCTGTTAGATGTGTGCCTTTTACTTTATGCAGGCTTTTTATGTGCTGATTGATTCGCTTTGGTATCAGTTCAATCTGTCTGTTTTATAAATGGCAAGAGCTTCCCTTCTTTATGAAGAGTGTTAAGGTTGTTTGGAGCAATTAGCCCAAAGTTAATGAGGTAAAGTCTTCTTTTCTCCTTGAAATGTAAAGAACTACTGAGGTGTTGAGCAGCCTTAGCAAGAAGGAGCACGGTCGATTTTGTATTCGTAGCCAGCCATATAAAATCTTGAGCTTTGCAACAGGGAAGTTATGCCGTTTGGGGGATGTCCAGTGGGGTAATATGGAATAATGAATGTATTTTAGCATTCTCACTAAAAACTGATTAGGAAGAGAAGGCTCTGTACTTCTTGTTCACAACCAAAGATGTCCAGAGATCAGGATACTGTGCTGTTGTCTCTTCTGTGTGGTGAAAGTTTTGATGTCCTGCCTTGTCCTTATAAGGCTGAGTGATAAAGTCCAGGATATACTCCCCTCAAGCTGTGTTGCAGTTCTATTTAGAGCAGACTCTAATTTTATGGACGGACCAGTAAAGTTCTTTTCTTGCAGTTACCAAATGTTTCTTCACCAAGGAACTGCAGCATCCATCTCCCTGCTACACAGCATAGGAATAAACAAACCAATTTTCCAGTCCTTGTGTTTGGGGCTTTTTAAGAGTCACCACAGAACAACTTGAAATGTAGGAGAATGCAGGCGCAAAACAAAAAAAAATAGTGGGTGGGCATTCAGTTTCATGATTAATTGTTTATGTTTTGCAGAGGTGGTTTTTTTGGCTTGTCTTAAGCCAGTATTAAGACCACCCTGCAACAGCTGTGTCTGCTTTCAGAGACATGCTCATCGTGATGTGAAATGCTTTTAGAGCCTGAGTACTTTTCTTTCACCATCTCTTACAACTCAGAAGGTAGCTGAGCTTCTGGAAAGCAGGCCACACCACATCACTGCACACAGGTCTATTAGTTGATGTCCACTGCAGTTCAAAACAGCTCCTAACAAACAAAAATGTTATAGGAACTTTTCTTCCCTGCAACAAATATGTCATGGTGGCACCAATACTGCATTGCCAGTCCTTTGGCTGCCCCGTTTTTCAGAGCACTGTCAGGACAGTGCAAGTGCTGGGGAGGCATCTCTGGAACTGGTCCTTTTGGGGACTTTAGTTTGTGTCTGGGTTTGCTTCTGGGTGGTTGGTGTTGGCTGAGAAAGAGTGGATGAAGAGGAGCATTGTGACATAACCATTCCTGGGATGGCAGACTGGCTGTCATTGCACTTACCACCCACAGTTGTGAAGATTCTAATGGTGAAAAACAGTACCTTTTTTTCCTGATCTCTTGCTGCCTCAGGGTTCAGCAAACATGCCAAGATTTACTTAGGAGAGAACTGAGCAGTGCAAGGGAGCATTGGTTTACCAGTTGTACCAGCAGATGTGTCAGATGGAAGAAGAGCACTTTTAATGCCATTGTAATTATGGCACTGATGGCAGATTTTAGCAGGCTGTTAACATCAAAGAATGCCAGTTTATGGGAAAGATTGCCTTAAATGGTGCATATGTGCTTTCATTGCCAACTTCTACCAAGGCAATAAAAAAAAAAATAAAGTGATTGCCTCAAACTTATGAGAATGCATACAGAAACTCAGTTTAGGTCATAATGATCAGTTTCTCCTCCTCTGAGAGGTGAAAAGAGATGCTTTTAAAATTACCAAAAATGCATGGGAAAAAGGGGAAAAAAAGTAACACAACAATGTCAGGAAGACAGCATTTGAAAGTAAGGCAGGATTGCTGAATCAATTGTATCGCCAGCTTCAATTGTTATGGTTCATAATTTCCACAAGATTGATTTAGCAGCCTTTCCAGTGTTTGGAAACATAATGACTCAATGTTGCATTTCCTTTGTTGCCCTCAGGGCCATTGCACAGGAGGCTAAACACTCCCTGGGCACTCCTGGCTGACCATCAGATTGGGTCCTGCACCAAGGTGCCCTGATGTGTTTCTCTTGGAAAGATAACCACGTAGCTTCAGGCACCTGATCTGCCAGAGAGTCTGAAACCTCGAATTATCAATGACTTTCCTCTGTCTCTTTCTCCCCCCAGTTCTCCATTCTTCAAGAGCTGCTCAGCTGATCTGACAAGATATCCCTCTTATTTCTAGGGAAACAGATTCTGTTTTATTTTCATATAGACCTGCCAGCCTCAATTCATCTGTTTACTATAGTGCCAGCAAATTGATGTGCTTGCTTTAGAGGAAGATATTAAGCTCACTTAACTAACATGGTTCCCCGGAGGGGGACAAAAAGGATGTAGAGAAAAAGCCCTCTCCCCTGTCCTTCTCTGGCAGAAGGCTTGGCTGAAGACAGGGGTTGATCATGGGAGGTTTGAGGCAGGGGTGAGATCTGCCTGAGCACTTCTCCACTTCACTTATCCTGAGCTGTGCTGAAGCACTTGAGTGTCCTCTTCACAAGGGACCGTGCCTCGACCTGAAGAGGATGGTTCCAGTCTACTGACAGATCAAAGTCATTTCAACAGATCAAAGTTACTTCAAAGTTACCAAAAAGAGGCACCTTTTATAACCAACTGTTATGACCAGGTCAAAGAATTCTGCCATCTTCTCTGCCTCATTCAGGGGCAACATGAAATAAATCTCGTCTGTATCAATTTCAGACTTGTATTTCAGACATGAAATTTATTTATCCCACAATATAACATGCAAATATAATACATTTATATTATATTTACTTTCAAATATTTGCGGAAGGTATAGAACGAAAATGTAGAAAATGGTGGGGAGCAGAGTTCTGGGGAAAGAAAGATTGCAATGGGAATTATTTTAGAGAAAATCTTATACTGGAAAATCTTTATTTTAGTTGACGCATGTACTATGAACCATACAGTCAGAAAATGTGAGAAAAATTACTCTGGCAAGAATAGCCATCATGCCTTTGAAACATGAACAGTTTTGAATAAGCCTACATCTGCTGCAATTAAAAAGACACTCTCAGTCTCTACCTACTATAAATTGTTATTCCTTATTTCAGAAGATGATGTTGTCACCACGATATCATTTACCAAATGTTCATATTTAAAAAGTCAAAAAGTCTTGGAAATTTGTTTTCTGAAATATCGAAGACCATTACCGCAACATATGAAATATACTGACCTGGACTGACCTGCAAATGTGAATAGTAAGGCGTAATTTTGACACATGTCATGTAACCCCACTTTGGTTTCACGGTCTCTATAAGTATTCTCATTGGGTTTGGCTATTCATATTGCACTCAGTTTTTGTAGAGATGCCCCTAGCCTTTCAGAAGTTAATATTTGAGGACCATGTTCTCCAAATTCAGAAATGGTCCATCACATCAAGTAGGAAATTAAATGAGCATGGCAGGACGCTTCCATGGATTAACAAGGAGCTCTTGATTGAACTTGGACATCAGATAAATGTACAATAGGTGGAAGCACCAATGGTGGCCCAGGAGGAGTACAGAGCTGCTGTAGCATCTTGCAAGAGATGAGGATAGGAATGTAAGGGTCAACCTTAAAGGAGCATGGGATGCAGACAAAGATCAATGCTGTTCACAAGTGCATAAACAGCAAAAGGAAGACTAAGGAGAGGAGGGATCTGCTGCTGAATGGGGCAGGGGAACTGGTGATAAAGAACACAAAATAGGCCAAGGTATCAGCCTTCTCTGACTTGGTCTTAATCAATAAAAAATGCTTTCAGGAATCCCAGGCCTCTCAGACCACAGCAAAAGTGTGGAGAAAGGAAGACTTATCCTTCACAGAAGAAGACTAACTTGGAGAGAGCCTAAAAATCACTGGACATACATAAGTCCATGGGACCTGATGGGATGCACTCACGGGTGCTGAGGGAGCAGTCTGATTTCAGTGCAAGGCCATTCTTGGTAACCTTTAAACAGTTGTGGTGCCTGGTGTGAGGAGCACATTCCATGCCAGCAGCTTGGGCTGTAGCTGCAGTGGGATCAGCAGGCTGAACTCCCAGGAAGGAGGAAAGAGCCTAGGAATTGCCAACCCTTGGACAGCAAAGGGCACAGGGATTGCACACTGAGGCACTGCAGGAGCCCATGAGCCCCAGATTTTCCCACTCCTGGATTATAAGGATGCAAAAGCCCAGGGTTTCCTTTGTTCAGGGTTCCTCCTCAGAAGGCAGTTTGAGCTGTAATTTTATTTGGTTTTTATACCAAGTTCAATTGTTTTAAGAACTGGAACATCAGAGTCTATGGGAAGCTTGGAGTCAGTAAGGAAACCTGGTATGACCATGCGGGTGTGGGGTGTGTGACTGCAAAGGGGCTCAGTCCCAGCTCAGGTGTTGGAGCAGCTCCTGGATGTTCAGACAGGGAAGCTTCCTTGACACTGCTGTTGGTACTCAAGGATTGGAATAAAGCAAATGTCACGCTCAGCTTTAAAAAATATTCTACTTTAACCATATCCAATATTATTAACTGTCAGTATCTCTTATATCAACAAAAGAAAATAAATGTGTGATCTTATATCAATAATAAGGGACGTTCCCTTTTATTTATTTTCATGATAACAAAAAAATGAAATACACTGGGTTAAAAGATATATCAAATTAAGGCAGAGAATACATTTTTCTCCATAAAAAAGAGTAGGAGTTTGGCTTTTCATTTCAAACGTATGTGTGTAGTGACAGTGAATAATGTCAGAATGTCACTGCCAGAATCTTCATGGAACGTACAAAGGAGCTACCTCAAGACAGAGTAGCAGCCTTTGTGTGAATTTTGTTTCTTGCCTCTCTAAAACTAAAATGTTAATCAGCTTGGAGGTTGTTGCTAATTTTTTTTTTGTTGTTTAATTTACATGGATAATTGCTTTAGCAGCAACAGCTCTAATTGTAGCAATTAGCAAGGTCATATTTTTCATCTTTAGAAAAAAGTTCCAGCTGAAAGTATAGAAAGAAATAATAAAAGGAATTAATCAAAGGTACTGAAGACTTTCTATGATAGTATATTTCATTCATAGTCTGACTGAATAAAGAGACAGTGGGATGTTTATCATTTTTGAGCTTAGCATGCAATCTTGAGAAGGAAAATGTGACCACATGAAGGAACTATATAGATCACAAGTATTCTTTCTAACCTAGGAAATAATTTGTTCTTCACCAGAACAAAACTGTGGTTTTCCATTTAATACTAGCCCTTATCCTGATGTACTGCTTACCCAGAGGCAGCTGAGTGACAATAAAAGCTTAAAGTTTAGGCAAGTAAATGAACTTCTAACAGCTGTGCTACATTTTGCATCCTTTCTCTTCTTGGGCATTTATATTAGTAAAGTAACCGGGCAAAGAAACAGAACATGAAAGTAATTTACATTTCCAAAGAGCTTCCTAGATTTTCTTGGATTATGTTACATGCCCAGCCTCTCCCAGTTTGGCAAGCTAAACGATGCCATCAGCTGTTTCATCCCTGAGGAGGCAGGTAATGACAGAGGATGTCTGCAGCTCCTTCTCTTGACCCATCCTCCATCTCCATAAAGCAAGCAGCAGTAGTGACCTGTGAGGCCAATCTGGATAGTGATACTCCAGCTCCTCTCTCTCAGTGGAATGCCACAGACAGACAGTATATCAAAACCACAAGAACATCATTGGTCAGAGGCAGAGCACAATGGCATGGACTCAAGCAATTTTTGTTGCTTTTTATCATCAGACTCTACTCAGCAAATGGTATCCAAGTACCCTCAAAGTCATGGCAGCTGCTTTTCACTCTTTCTTGCAAATACAGACCAAAATACTCCTTATCAATTACAGGAGTACTTTGTACAGATTCTAGGCATACAACTGAAATCAAGTCATGTCAGCTGTATCAGCTGAGCTAAAAGAGGAATCTGTTTTTAAAGTAAGGATCAAGACACACGCATCTAGGTGATGGTTAGATGAATTGCTATGGTAGTCCCAGCATTGTTCAAAGGTTCAGATGTCATTATTTCGATGAGCTCTATATTCACTTCTGCTAGCCATATAGGCTATACCTCCCTAGCAACCTAAGTGCAATTTCCCCTTTCCATGTAGTATGTATGCAAGCATGTAAGCATATTTAACAGTCTATTTTCTGTCCTGAGGTAGCCCCAAGCTCTATACAGCATCATTTATGAAATCCTAATTTACAGCTCAGTATCACTTTCTAGCACATCACATATTAACACAAGGTGGCTGTTGGCAGCATGTCTTTTGAGAAGAATATTGCCAGAAGACAGAAATATGTAGCTACTTGAGTTTACTGCATTAGAATATACAGAGTTTCTATTTTTCTCTTTATGCTCCAGCAAGTGGGACACAAAAAATGGAATTAATTCTGGATTGTTTTTCTTTTACTTGTGACAGCATTTTGCAGAAGGAAATAAAGGGAAGAAGTTAGGTCTCCTTGTTACAAGTAGATAGAAATATTTTCTTTGTGATAAAACAGAAAGTCAGTGTTTGGAGGCCAAATCGCAGTCTGGAGAAAAGACAAAAGTAGGAAGGAAAGAAGAAAGGAAAAAAAATCAGTGAGAAATAGGAAACTGATATATAGTCGACAGAATTGTTGATCAGGTGAAACAAGAAATAAAATGCGTGTCTTCAAAAAAAAAAGCATAAATGAAGAAGATACAAGTTTGAATATGTATCTGTTAGGATCTTTGGATGTTCTGTGTTTTGCTCCTCCTTTAGAAAATGTCTATTGTCATCAAGCTTTCATATAAGAAGGCGTGAATGTAAATGATATCCAGTGATAAACTAGAATCTAGAAAAGCTTCTGCTGAAATTGAATTTTGGCTGTGAGATGAATACAGGATCAGGATGTGATTCAGTTAGCAGAATTTTTTCTTAACCATCTGTTCCATGTCTTGAATTAATACTAGAGTCTTCCCTGGAGTGGTTTTGGAGTCTTAAGTATTTCTGCTTCAAGAAAACAGCCAGAACAACCATCAGTTGGGATTGTCCCTGAACAAAATGAGTGATGTCCAAAAACCTTTGCTCAGGGTAGCAACAGCAGAAGCCCCCAGTAACACATCTCTTCTCCAAGGACAATACGAATTAGGTTCTGCAGATGCCAGGCTTGTAAAGATAAGAAAAACAGGTTATTATTGCCTTCTGATATCACAGCAGACATAGAAAAGAAGCAGGGGAGTAGGGGACATAGAGGAACACATTCATTTTAATGGCTTTTTCTAGTAAAGTAGTTGTTATTGTTACAGAAAAAGTTCAGTTAGGTGACAAAAAATATTTATTCTTTGTAACTTTTCATTTTAGGATTTTTTCAAAGAGAATAATTTTAATAAGGATAACTTGGTTCAGCATCTCCTTCTCTGGAGACATCAAAACCCACTTGGCACAATCCTGTGTACCCTGCAGTAGGTGAACTTGCTTTAGCAGGGGGTTGGATCGGATGATCCCCAGAGGTCCCTTCCAATCTCAATTATCCTGTGATTTTGTGAATCCAGCTGCAGTAAAATATCTGGCAGTTGAGTTCAGTTTCCTTTAAATATCGTTATGGTAATTAAAGATTGAAGGGCAATATACCTAATACATTTGTGCTACGAAAATATTATGTCTTCCTTCCAGTGAGGACAGGGTTAATTTTTGCAGTCAGGAGGGTCCAGGTCTAGGACCCAGAGGTTATTATATAATAATAGCATCTCACCTCATTGCTGGGGGCAAGAGGAAAGGAGTTCCTTCTTGGGGAGAGGAGGGTCCTGCTGATTGACTCAATGTGCTGGAGGGAGCACATGGGTGAGGCTGGTTCTGGAATTCATACGTGAATCATTCCCCTCTCTTGTGCTTTTGTAATCAATATTGTTGTTGTTTCTGTTCACTTCCTTATCTCATTGCTGTTTCCAGCAAATTGTTCTTTTCTCGCTGTTTTCCCATTTTGGCCTCCAGTTCTCCTGTCCAGCATCTCTAGGAGTAGAAGGGAGGAGGAGGGGGAAGGAGGGGAGCACGTGAGTGGCACACGGTTTGGAGAGTCTCAGTGGGAGCACTAAACTAAGGAGTACCTTTTCTAATACGTGAGAAATTAGTAAAAGTTCAGATCTCCATTAACAATTCTGAGTCACACATTTAACTTGTGAAAGATCAGCCATTCATTTCTGTGCATAAAATGCCCCAGAGAGCTCCTCCTTGCTGTAACCATCCTGTTGCACTCCAAGAGGTCTCAGTCATTAGCCAAGCCCTGGCCACTGCATCCTTAATGGAAACCATAAATGCATAGCCTAGAGTACACCTCAGTTACGAATTTCAGCACACTGAAACCTAGTGCCGACTTCAGGAATGATGCAGAGGTCGACATCAATTACCCCCTGTGGCAGTAACCATGGACTGTGTCCCCTCATTAGAGAAGAGATGTTATATCAGCAAGGGCCACACGGTGACATTTTCGTCACCCGTGGGAGTTTCACTCTGCCTTATGTTTTGTGAGGTTTCCTGGAGCTCTGAACAACGATGTGAAAATAGACAACTATGGGATAGTTTCTGTATTTGTTCTGAAAGTTTTTCGTGACATCATGGCACTTTATTAAATGTTAGAATGAATACTGTGAATACCTAGCACCTTGTCCTTTTATACTTAATGAGCAACTGTAGAAACTTTCCTCTGCTTCTCTTTATCTTAAGAGGAGGTTTGCCTCTGTAAAAACATTCCTTTCATTATTTAATTTTCCCTGTGTCATCCTTGCCCACCAGAGTCCATTAAGAACCATCCATGACTTAAAAGTCAGGCATGTGAATGCTCACAGGATGCTATCTTCAATTGGATTTTAGGTGTTTTGCAACCCAGCAGTCTTTAAGCTGCTCATGTCCACAAACTGAGACTGCGGACAGTTTGGCACTTTTTGCATATCTTTCAGTTGGTCTACGCTTTAATATTTGACTGATTTACCTTCCTGAAGCCCTACAGGAGAGAACAGTCCAAGAAAAGGTTTCCTAGACACTGGGCCAAAATTTTGCTACAATATGAATCTCTTCCAGTAATTTTTCTTTTCTCTCTTCCTCATGACTACACATTGAATGAAATCAAGACTGTGGAAATAATTAATTTACTTACAAATCCTGTGACAGATCTCTGGCAAGAGCAGCTGCAAAACAATTTAAATTTATTCATCTCAGCCTGGAATCAATTTTAACAGATTTTGAGAGCTTGTGAATACAGTATCATCAATCATACCATCATGAGAATATCATATTATCAGCAATACTTACAAACAATCTCTAATGTGCACCCAGAAAAATGTGTAACTGAATTTGCTGACATGCTATATTCAAAATTATGGAATACTTCTCCTCCAGTATTTGCTGCTCATGCTCACAGGAGTGCTTGATTTGAATAACAAACCCTACAGAGCATTGGGGGCACAAGGGTTTAAATACTCACAAAAATATTCTGACAACTGAAGAGTCACTGGAAACACCATTTTGCAGAGGTCTGGCAGATATCTGAATAATCACTTTTCAGGCACACTTCTCACACTGAGGAGCTAAAACTAAGGGTTTTAAAAAAGAATTCTTACTTCAATGTGTATTCAGTGAATTTCACAAGCTCGTCTCCATAGACCAGTAGATTATTCAGTTCCATTGCCATTTAACTGAATTATTTAAACTGAGAAAGAAAAATGCTTTAAAGCATGAGAAATGACAATCTTTAAAAAAAGTCACATGGAAAGTCACATCATCTTTCTCATATTCAAAAGGAAGTACAGCATCTGAACTAAGCCACTTTTCAATGAGTTAGCCTAAATATTTCATTATAAAGATTCTCCTGGAAATCTGAATGAATGTCACTCTTCCTCCCCATATTCACAGTGGCTGTTTCAGAGCTATTGAACTGTACAAGACCCAGTACTCACCCTTCTACTTGCTGCAGCAAGCACTGACTGTGATGGAGTGCTTCATGGCAGTGAAATCTAGAGGCTGCACAGCTTTATGTCACTGAACTTGTTTGTGACTGGGAATTTAGGCTGTTGTAAGAGAATAAAAAATGTCTTAGAATTTTCTTAACGAATTGACTAATGAACATGCATATGATATTTTGGATTAAAATATGGGAATGATGACTATTGAAGATCTAGGAAGCACTTCTGATATGCAGAATAAGGACTCTGAGAAAACAGTATTATTATTTTCCTCCTGCTCTCTTGATAAAAAAGAGACATGTGTTGATGAATTCTTTAAGGAAATGTATTAGGAGGCTGCATTCAAAGGACCTGGCCTTTGTCAGTATGCTAACTGATTCCCCACCCAAAAAAAAAAAAAAAAAAAGTTTTAAAAAGTAAATATTTTTGTTGTTGCAATATTGAAATGACTGTTCTTCTAGGGCAGTAGTTAGGATGAATGGGTGACATATTTTTGTTGTTTATGTTTTTTAAAAGGATTGAAAACAATTAGTAGTTGCCTAGAAATATAATATTTTTTTTTACTTACTGTGTTGTTAAAAGGTATTTTCTCTTCAACAATTTTAAAGACTCAAGCTGATTTTTCACAAACGCAAAACTTCTAGCTTGTCTGCAGATATGACAAATGTCATTTATAAACCAATACATAATTTAATCAAAGGAAGTTATACAATCTATGAGGACTGAAATTAACTGCAATTTACAATAAATTTATTCTTTTAGTAATAATCTTCTTTGGGGTTTTGATGATGTTTTCTAACTGTTAAAACAGAGGCAGTAGCCATTGCACAGCTTTTACATATGACCTTATACTGGGTGGAGAACTCAAACAATCAAAAGATCCAGTTCTAAAATTACTGCCATCATAATATTGTCATAAATTTAAGTTTTACACCTTTCATCTGTTTTTTTTTTAAATATTTAATTATTCTTTTTTTTACAAATCTTAATTTTAAGATGTATGCTATAGTATATTCTAGTATTTACGAATGAAATTGGCTCTTTAATCAATAGCCCATGATAACTATGAAGGAAAAACACAGGAAACATTGCTTCAGGTCAAGCTTCCTGTAAAAAGAGAGCATAAGTTGGTAAACACTTTCTTCTTCGTTCCCATTTCCATTCATCTTCATATCCATTTTGTTTATAGTACAAGAAAATCTGCAAGGAAAACCGTTCTGGGTCCCACCTTAAAGAAAAATAAATTGGTGATCAGGCAATGCATTTCTGGGTGAGCATAACAAGCCTGCAGCAGCAGTGAAAGGCAGAGGAGCATAAGACAAATAGGTCAGAAATGCATTGCTGCAGAGCCTCAGGAAAATGGCATTTTACTTACCAAGGAGTGCAGCAGTCAGGCTTGCGGGGGATCTCAGGAGCACTTGTAAATGAAATTATGAGATCATCAGCAAGCAATGGAAAGTTTCATGGCCACCACACCTCTCATGCCTATCACAGAGTTTACTGTGTTTCCTTACACAAAAAGTAATTCTCAATTAAGCAATATAAAAAACTGAGAGAAAGGACAGCAAAGACCATTTCTACAAAAGAATGTCAAAGAGTTTTGTCATGAGGGGAAGCACACATTGGTGTCACCTCAGTGTTGGGCTGCCAACTACTTCAGGTGATGAGGACCCCAAATCTGGAGCATCCCATCCTTCATCTGTAGCTTGTAAGAGTTCGTGTATGAAAATCCACCATGAAAATTTACTCTTAAACTTCAAATGTCATAAACACACATTTTCACTGTTTGGCCAAAAGCGGTTAAAGTCAAGCATTCTCCCTTTTAAATTCTACACTTTCAGGGAAATCATGATCTGTTATTTGCCAAAAAATAATTTTTGTATTATCCTACTTGAAACATTGTGTGGAAGTTACAGCATAAGTATGAAGACCTTAGGTCTCACACTTGTTTCCATTTGATGTAACTGATGTGAAGTATGAGAAGAAGGATCATGTTTTTCTCAATGCAGAAGAATGAACATGCATTCATCCTGTGTCATCTGAGTCTACTGACAAAGACATGGCTGTTCTGTGGTTACTACAGTCATGATCAATTTTCCTTGAATCTGCAACAAAAATGAAAGTATTTTCAAACAATACAAACACATTTCAGAAGCTACATCCTTTTGTTAGTCCCTTATTTATGAATCTGCTGCTAAATATCAGAGATGAAAATAATTGAGGATCTTCTCAGCTGGTGATATAGGATGTAGTTACAAGATGTTCTGATTGCAAATGATTTTTGCAATGAATTATCTTCCTTTTTCTAGTGGTAGTTCAAAATAATTTCTTTCAGTCTGTGTGTTTTGCATCAATTTTCATAAAATTGATTACAGAGAAATTAAGATAATTAAATGTAGCACCATACCATGATGTCATAATAATTCCTGCCTAGAAATTTTAAGTCTTTTGGGACAAACTCAGTTTTCGGGAACCAATTTCCCAACCAAAGAGCATTGATAAGAATGTAAACTTCAGGGCACTTCACATAAACTAGTAATTTTTTGAGGTCTGCCTTCCATGAATTTTTTAAGTCATTCTTATAAGTAATTTGACCAGGTGAATGATTTGTAAGGGCTTGGGTTGTTTGGTATTTCGATGGTTGGGAGTTTGGTGGAGTTTTTGGTTGTTAGGTTTTTTTTTGGTTGGTTTTTGTTGGTGGTTTCTTTTTTTTGTTGTTTTGTTTGGTTTTTGGCGAGATTGTTTGTGGTTTGGTTTTGGATTGTTTTGGTTTGGGTTTTTTGTTGTCTTTTTTTTGTGTCAATGGAATTGCAAACAAATATAGCAAATATTAAAAATATATTGTGGTGATTTATCTAATTTTTATATCTGTTTACTTTTCCACATAATTACTTAAGCTGGTGTTTCTAGTATTAAAAGAATGAATATGCATTTTGACTGATATTATCTAGATATTTTAATTTCATAAAAATTAACCCAATGTTGTTCAGAAATGCAGCTACTGCTCTATTTGGTAAGAATGTAGGCCAGACCAAAAGTATTTTTTGTTGTGTTTTACATCTAGGAAACCCAGCATTCTGTCAGTCAGTGCAGTGTAGTTAAAAGTGAGAGAGCGGAGCCATGAATGCTGCTCTATTCACTAAAAGAAGTGTGCTGATGAGTGGGTGAACCTCTTCAAGCTATTGTTCTTGAAATGAAAATGGACTGTGGATCCTGGCAACACAGGCAGTTCTGGAAGCACATGTTTCTGTCATCCTCTGTGCTCCTACCTCAAGCTACTTGTTTTATCCTTTGTGTGTAAATACTGCATTTTTCCCAGACTGTCTTGTATCTGTTGACTCTCAAACGTTGCTCCATGACAAAACAATTGCTCAGGCTTCCCTACAGAATTCCTGTCAAAGTACAAAGAAGCAGGAATGTATCAGTCTGGGTTGCAAATAAACTCTCTTGACACATATTCTTGTGTTCTTATTAACTAGAAAATTGCTTATTGAAAAGCTCTAACATAATTACAGTTAAATTTCTAAAATGGTGGAAAAGGGTAATTTTTAGTTTGTCAGATTGTGAGAATTTGCCAGGACTTCCTGAATTCTAACAAGAGAATTATGTCTCTATTTTCTCCACAGTTCCCACTGCAAGGACTTCTTCAAGCAGGTCAATCAAGGTGCCTTACTAGGGATCCTGCTTGCTTGCCTCAGTAAGGACATTTCTATTCACTGTTTCTATGTCACAACATTTCCACCTAGGACCAGCACCAACACAAATAAGTTCAGAACTAGCTACAAAGCCAGTCACAAAGTATGATGAATGTTTCCCTTCCACATTTGCCCTTCCAAAGGTCTGTCTTATAAGTGTACCAAATGCCATCAGGCACTGACAACCGACTGACACTGCGATGCTGAAACTACTTTTTTTTTTGCTTGCAATTACGGAGGCTGTCATGTTGAAGGGGAATATGCAAGACTAAAAACATCAGCACTAACTACTAAAGCAACTCTGAAAACTCTGATGTTGAAATTAAATGCTTCTGTTTGCATTTGCCCTTTTCTCTGGTGGGGAAAAAAACCCCAACATCACTTGCTAAGTGTTACTTATAGAGAAAATATTTAAACATATATACTTTGTTTTTATTTGCATAGAGAATCTTAAATCCAAATAGGAATCCCAAACAAAGTGACTGTGATCTGCACTCTGTGGAAGATCGTAAATGTGAAGCAAAAATACTCCACAGATAAATTTTGCAGGTAGGACTGAGCAATGTGGTTTGGAAAGCAGATAGAAATTACCTTCAACTCCTGCTTATGTCAGCTGTTATTAAAATTCTTTATTTCCAAAATAGCAACTAGCAATGCTCTATGTGGAGAAGTAAAAGCTTGTAAAATGTCACCCATTGAAACAATTAAAGGAATGTCAGGGGTGCACTTAAGAGGCACAGAACATGTTCTTTGATGGCTTAGAAATGAAAAATAGATTTTAAGACAGATTTATCCGGGGAAGGATAGAATAAAAATTTGTAATACAATCAAACTGCATACACTGAGATTCCCACCTTGCTGTCAAGACCCCAGCTGAATCTGGCATAGCTTCAGCTAAGATCCTGACTTATTCTAATATGTTGAGAGAATCTAAAAATAAAGTTAGATTTTCATTTCTACACACTTTTGGATAGCCTTTCTTAATGCCTTAAATTAAAGTGGAAATGAAGGCTGTAAAGCATCAAGTCATGCAGCATAGAGCAGAGGCCACCAATGTTGCTGTCAGCTCAGAGGAAAGGGCAGCCCTGCAGTGTTTGCTTTTCCCTGCACGTCACACTGCTGGAGCTGGTCACCACAAGGAATCCTCTAAGACTGCCCCATGGCTTGCTCCAGTCACTGGTAGGTGAGGAGGGAAGGAGAATGACTGCATACATAAACCTTGTTTGCACTGAGTTCTGGGAGAGGGCTTGAATGTCTTCCTAGAGCTGAGAGATGGACCAAAGCCCCTGGGTGTAAGCTGTGTGAGAATCAAATATAAAATAAATACTGACGACTACTGAATTCTGCAGAAATTAGTTCTGCTTCACCTGGGCCAGATACCTGATTCAAGGCCCAAAGCAATAGGCTTGGCTTTCAGATATAATCCTCCCATAATCGAATGTCTCTTTAATAGGTCAAAGTATACACATCTCTCGACAGAGAATTTTAAGAGAAAATAAATGAGTTGCAAGAAAAATATTTTGTCATTTTTATGTAGTCAGGTACTTCTCAATGAACTTCAGCACTAAAATGGTGAATTTATGCCTAGGTTCTGTTGGAAGTAGCAGAAATCAAGAGCAGCTACATTTTTCACTGGCTTCAGAATCCAGTGCAAAGGCAGTGAGAAAGCTCAGCAGAAGCTGCTGGTTCATGTTGTGGAAGACGAACACTGTATCCCCCAAATTTCATAAAAAAAAACCCATCAGGGTTTGTGATTATTTACAGGCTCAGAACTGCAACACAACAATGATATGTTATGTTGGATTATAGGTGCAGTTTCTTCACTTTGCGAAGCACGGAAAATGTTAGGAGGTAAGACAAAGCTGGGACTTTGAACAGAGCAGGGAGCTGTGCTCTTTAACAGGCTTCACCTTTCTTCTCTTACTTTGTCACAATTGTCAGCTCATCTCAAATTATGGACATGCTTTCAATATGCCTTTCTGCTTTAGCCTGTCATTATTTTTACACTTCGTTCTTTCATGAGTGGCTCTTAATTAGTGCAATTTTGTTCTGTGGTCTTTGATAAACACAGGCAGACTCCCTTGTTCATGCTTTGTCCTACTGAATTGAAGGAGATGACTTCAGCATTTGCAAATGAAGTCAATGCAGGACGAAAATAACCACACAGATGATTAGGTACCCATCGTGGATCTCACTTTTGTTAAGTTATTTCAGGAGATAAGGCTTTGATATGAATTAAGGGTAAATGTCCAGCACTGAATCACAGAATGTGCTGAGTTGGAAGGGACACACAAAGCCCAACTCTTATCCTTGTGTAGGACACACAAAGAACCAGCATGTTTGGCGGGAAGGAGTACAAAATAGAAATTACATTTTATTTGGACTGGGTTGTGGCTTCAGTCCAGTTTCCTGGACAGTGCTGCCTGATTTGCATGATGCCCATGCCTGCTTGCCAGCATGAGTGCCTGCAGGAATCACTGCAGCTCTGTAACACTCACAGAGATGGACAAGGGGTGACACACTTCGCTAACTCCCAGGGGACAAAAACGAAATGCTGAACAGAGTTACAAACACAAACATTGCTCTGAGGATGACTTTCAGCTGACAGCTTCAGAACAAATAAGTTCTAGGGCTAAGTGACCCTAATAAAGATGATTCCTGTAGGACAATTGTATTTACAGGTTTTTGTTTCTTTTTGTTTCTTTGTTGTCTTTCGGGTTTTTTTTTTAGTTGATCCGTGAAGACAAATGCCCTCTGCTGGTGCTGTTTCTCTCCCTTTTATTTCAGGCGAAAGTCATGAAGGACAAAAGCATGCAGACCTATTGTATGACCAAATTATTTGCACTCTTAAGCATGTCAGAGGGACACTTAGAGAGTGAGATCTGCACAGTGGTAGGGGTAAGCCTCTGTAAGCATAAACAGAGAACAGGTTTCTGGAATGTATTCATTTTGTTACTGAATGCTCAGTAGCAAAGTAATAAACTTCTAAAACTAGAACAATCCTATTGCACTTCAAATTGCAAGGGGACTCAGATGCAGAACTCATTGATCTTAATGTGAATTTCATAGCAGGAAAGGATGTATCTCTCTACAAATGTATATATCATTGTCCAATCATTTCCTTTTTGTTTTCTTTAGCATTTCTATCTACTGAAGTATTTTTTTAGTGTAAATTAAAATGATTGGAAGTAACAGAAATTTTGCTAGTGTTCATATTCCTATGATCATTGTCTCCATAACTTGCAAGAGGTTGGATGTTATCAAATTAGAGATAAAAGCATTATCTCTGCAAACCTGGTCTCATGAGGTCCTAAATTAGTACTCAATTCTATTAGATAAAAGACAAATACAATATAAGGCTTTTTTTTATTACGAGGGTCCACTGAAGCCCACAAACAGACTTGGCAGCCTGTTGTATGTGGTGCAACCCAAGAAGTGGAACAGATCTCATTTCCTACTACTCAGGTGCCAAATAAGAAAGAAAGGAATAAAAGGAAGTTGTGTTACACAGCAATGGCAAGCAGAATCTACTCAGACAACTGTATAAGATGGTTATTTAAAAATGTATTTTGGCACAACAATAGAGTTTGGCATGATGTCTTATGCTGATGATGACAGAGGTGTGATCTGTAAAGGGGTGGGTTCAGCTCCAGAAGAGCAGAAAAGCATTAGGAACACATTAGGAAACACAGAAGAAGGGTGACTAGCATGGTGCTGAGTTCCTAACTTATTTTTACTGAAAGTATACCATTTTAAAAAATAATGAAAACTCTGTTTCAGATTTGCCCAGGTTTCTAATGGCTGTCACCTTAACTCTGACTTCTATCACAGCTTCCAGTGAATTTATTAAGCTTCTCTAGTCAAAAATGAGTGCATTCCAAATTTTTTCCTCACACATTAAATATAATTGCCTTTGTCAAAAATGTGCACTTCATATGAGTTACAATCTCTTTGATAAAACTTCAGGGAATTATATCATACAAAGTGGAGCATATGCTGCAGTCAGTCAAAGATTACTCAAGACAGACAGCATAAACCATTATTGTTAATTGAAATTGATATTGCTGAAACTGGGAGGATTTCTGAAGGGTCAATGAATGGTGATGGTGATAATATTTTACATCATCCTATTTCTAGAAAAGGAATCTTGATCTCCTAGGTTTTAGCTGGTTGTTCAATTGCACGGCTTTGATTAAGCTTTGAGCTGCAAACCAATTGTTACCATGATCACAAATACACCAGCTGATTAAGCAAACTGTGTTTGATTCCTTTGACCTTTGCTCAGAAACAATGTTTTGGAACAATTTGCACCAGCTTCTGCCAGCAAGGTGCTCTGAGCCATTTAGATGATCAGCATGGGCCCCCTCAAACAGTTCCCCAGCTCCAGTGATGCTCACCTTTTCCATTAACAAGTTGATGATCTACTTTCCAGGGTAAGCAGTAAATTTCTCCCTGATTTTTAATATTTATCTGCACAACCGTGGCATGCAGCAGCTCTGTGCATGGATCCCACAGAGGTAGTCACCCGTGCACCTTTGTCATTACGCTTCTCCATCCTTTCTTTGTGTGACATTTGGCCACACCAAATAATACTTTTCTTCTCTAGGTAAAGACAGACAGATAAAACCTTCACAGCAGTTATTTCCTCTGTCGTCTCATGTTTCTTCAAGATCTTCTGTATTTCTTGATAGTCTTGGAAGCACAACTTGCCTGTTTGCAAATGTAGTGCCCCAGTTGTCTGTGGGTATCAGCAGCACAAGATGTGACTATCAGGTGATCTCCTGTGACCCGAGGGCTGGCATAAATTAGAGCAGCTCCAGGATGGCTGCTGTGTGCACTCCCCAGCACTGTGAGATCAGCACAGCAATTCTTTTGTCAGTGCCTCTGTAGGGTTTTGCAAGCGCCATGCCATTCAGAAGTGCAGATATGCCCTAACAACCTCTCACAGCCCCACTGTGGCCTGTTAGCAACCATTGTTCCTATTCTCTTGCTCCACAGATACAGGCACTGTCCATCTTGCTGCCTTCTCTAAGCCTTTTAGGTATGGATTGTAGTCCCAGTAGCAAAGCTTATCTAACTGGATAGCTCACAGTCCTTCTCACACAGCAGCTACAGAAATCCTGCCTGCAAACCTGTTCAGATCAAGCAACCTGTCCTCCCTCTCCTGAAGCTGGGAGCAGCCTTTTGTAACCTCAGCAATCACCATCCCCTTGCCAGGGCTGAAGTTTTATAAAGAGTTCATAAAAGTATGTAAGAAAATTGGCTTTAATTTTTTTCAAGCTTTCAGTATAATTATGTCCAGTAAGCCAAATCCTCTGCATTCATAATCTGCTTTCTCCTAGCTGATGATTTTTATACCCCTTTTCCAAAAGCTGATCTTACTCATGCCACAACAGCAAAGACACTGCAAAGCTTTTGGGGCAATTTAGGAGTTTCAAATGATCTCTACTGCAGCTTTAATCGTCCAAATAATGTCATCCAAATGGCATTCATCCTTTACTTTATTCCGTTTTCCTGCAGAATTCCATTTTAATAGAAAAACTCCCTGCAGAAAATCTTAAAAATCCTGTATTAAAGTCTTCTGTAGAGATGGGTTCATGTATAAATAGTCCATGAAATAGCATAAATTCCTTCTGTGTTAAATATTAAATCTTCACAGCAGTTCTTTCCTCTGTCAAAATGAGGGCAGATGAAGAGGCAACTGTGATTTACTCATATGGCTGAATGACAGTCCTACAGGTACCAAAAATCCTTTCTAAAAGGTTTTTTTTTTTTGTTTTAAATTGTATCACATCAAAAAAGTATGGTTTATGTAGAGTATGGCCTACTGAAGGACTCTATCTTATTTGTCTGATTTATGAATCCTATCTCACAGCAAATAGCACTTCCTGAATTACTTCATTTTTATAGAAACCTTCCTCAATATAGAAGTGAGCTTGTATATCAAAATAACATAAACATATCCTGCTTTGAAACACTTTTGTTTCTCACAAACTGATTGAAATTTTAGAAAAGTCAAGCGTTTCCACAATTTTCTACCTCTTTATGCCCTGAGAATATCATCCTATTCAAGGTGTGTGAGAAAGAACAGGAAACTCTGGTTCACATTAAATTTTGTTGGAGGACAAGATGGAAAATACTAAATAATTGTAAGTTAACTAGTACTACTACTGTGATAACATTTAGGCTTCAATATCAGGTCACACTGTGATGCTGCATGCTGGGCAGGAATTGTATTAGCTTTGTGTTCTTCTTTTAGTGCTGAAATACTCCCAAAGGTTCTATGGAAGTTAGCTGATGGCTTAATGTGATCTGGCTCGTGTCAAAATTTAGTAAGTGAATACAGAAAGATGTGTGAATATTCCCTGTGGTGATAGGGAAAATCTCTCTGATTCCAAAGACATGTAAAACACCATCTCTATTACTGATACTGCTGTGTGAACTCTGAAATTGCTACAGTAATCTGGAGTGCACAGCTTGCCCTTACAAGATCACTTGTTTTTTAGTTACAAGAAATCTTAAACAACGTTTATATTGAGTCCTAACAATTGCTTCAGTCTTACAGGTATTCCTTAATAGCTTCTTAATAAAAATGTTTTTTTCCTCATTTTAACTGTCAAATGCCACCAGCAATAATTTAATTGGTCACCTGCTCCCTTCCCGAGTTTTTACCTTTACTGATCTGTTTTGATGGCCTTATAATGACCAATTTGGCATATATTTATTGTCAAATATATCGACTACTACTGACCATCCCATTCAGCCAGTTTAAGTGACCCAGAGTAGACAAAAAAGACTGTATAGAAAGTAACTGAAGGAGACATTTGTTCCCTTTCATAGTAGGAAAATTCACTGCCTAAAAAAATCCTCAGGAACTGACAGAACACAGATTCTCTTATTTGTATAATCTTAACAGATAGCAGATACAGAACATTTTCTATAAGTGTCAGTGACATTTGCCTTAGTACACCTTTTTTGCCATCAGGAAATTATTATTGCTCTTTGGAGTTTTAGATTAAGTTTGCAGGAACTGAAGTTCAGACAAAGTTCTGAATTACCTCATGTTATTAAAAAAACACTTGAAAGGGGCAAATAAATTCACTATTCAACAACATTTGGGTCACAATCCCAGGTTTTCAAATCCCAGATATGCAGTGTTTTTCAATATAAGTATCACAGCACTGAACAGATACCTCTGGGTATGCTGGTGCTCAACTTACTGTCTAAGATCAGTCCTCAGCAGGTAACTAACTTTTAACAACAGCAGTACAGCAGTTTAGCTTAGAAGCACCAATAAAAAAGCTTCTCTGAGATGCTCCATATCTCCTCCGCCTGCTCATTGCTGGGTCTTGCCCCTGTGACATATTTGTATCATTGGGTATTATACTGACTGCTGCAGGAAAAGGCAGCTCCTGGATGGAAGATTTTTTTTGCACCTGCATTCACTCCACAGAAGTTTTTCAATCCAGCAGAATTTTTAGCTGTACAAATTACATGTGAAAACATATTCAGGTTACCAAGTCAAAAATAAATCAGTGGATTCTACCCAGCTTTGAGCAGGGTTTGGGGGAGATGATGATCCAAGAGAGGCAGCATGGCTTCACTTCCTGCCTGACCAACTCAGTGGCCTTCTACAATGCAGTGACTCCACCACTGGACAAGGGAAGAGCTATGGATATAGATATAGATTATATCTACTTGGACTTCTGTAAAGCCCTATACAAGGTCCACTGTGGAAGGCTGGCTAGCTGAGAAGGGTCACTTAGACATGCTACAGCTTAGCGAGATGGAAAAATACAAGTATCACACTCAGCTAGAAAAATTGCTGAGATTGTGTGAACAATTCTTCTGAAGCAATAAGAAAGCAATGCAAGGACATCATGTTTTAAGCGCTGGAAACTCCCACAAGATACTTGTGTTAGTTAGCCCTGGGAAAAAGTGAAAGTAGATAAGGGAAATTGGCAAGTGAATCATTAAAGGTGGAGTTGATGTTTAGGACGTGGACCTATGAGATATATATATGACAGAATATGTATGAGCTAATTATGTGTGCTATAAAACTTAGACATTGTTTGCAATAAATCGAAGCTCGCTTATAGCTCGTATTGAGTGGTCCGAGTCTTTCCTTCTGCGACAGTCCACTACAGCATCCGTTCTAAATTGGATTTGATAGGTGGCTTCTTTAGTGGAAGACAAGTTGGCTGGATGGTGGCATTCAGAGAGCAGCAGTCAATGGCTGTGTCTTGATGGAGATCACTGACAAGTGGTGTCTGTCAGGGGTTCATACCGGGACCAGTGTTATTTAATATCTTCATTAATGACATAGATTAAGGGATCAAGTGAAGCCTCAGCAAGTCTGCAGATGACACCAAACTGAGTAGTGCAGTTGACACAACTGAAGGATGGGATGCCATCCAAAGGTACTGGGACAAGCTCAAGGCTTGAGCCCATGGGAATCTCATGAGGTTAACAAGGCCAAGTGCAAGGCGCACCTGGGTTGGGGCAAGCCGATCAGCACAGGCTGGGGATGGACAGATCAGAGCAGCCCTGGGGAGAAGAGGATTTGGGGTGCTGTGGGTGAGAGGCTGGACATGACCCGGCCATGGGCACTGCCAGCCCAGAGAGCCAAACGTGTCCTGGGCTGCATCCAAAGCAGCGTGGGCAGCAGGGGAGGGAGGGGATTGTGCCCTCTGCTCTGCTCTGCTTGCTGAGACCCCACCTGAACACTGCACCCAGCTCGGGGGGCCCAGTACAGGAAGCGGACAGGGACCTGTTGGAGAGGCAGGAGATCCAGTGTTCAGAAGGCTGGAGAACTCCTTCTGTGAAGACAACTTGAGATAGCTGGGGTTGTTCATCTTGCAGGAGAAGGACCCAAGGAAATCTTACAGAAGCATTTCCGTACTTCAAAGGGGCTTATCAGAAAGATGGGAACAAACTTTTTCACCAGTTCTGTTGCAATAGCAGGAAGGATAATGGTTTCAAACTATCAGAAGAGAGTTACCTTACACTAGACATAAGAAAGAAGGTTTTTACAATGAGATTGTAAATTACTGAAACCAGTTCCCCAGGGAGTATCAGAGAGATACCCCATCCCTGAGAACATACAAGATCAGGTTGGAGCAGGTTCTGATCTAGTTGGTGATGTGCCTGGTAATTGCAGAGGGTTGGAGTAGATGACCTTTAAAGCTCACTTCCAAGCTAGAGTATTCTACAATTCTATGATCTTCAGAGTCTCCTCCCCATCTCAGCCATTCTGTGATTGTGCATGATTCCATAAAAGGGAATGTCTATGGAGCTCAGCATTCTTCCACTTCTCCAATGTTTTTTCTCTGTTTCCAAGACTTTTGCTTCTTTGTGTCACTGAGCCCTTTAATATCTGCTGAATCAGTGAGTCCTGTATGCTTCAGACCTAATTTTGGATGCATTTTAAATCTGGAAAGGCTTTGTGCTCCTGCTCCTGGCAAGAAATTCAAGATGTCATAAGAGGGGAGTGAGGAAGGTGGTAATAAAATTCAGGCTTTAAAAAGAGTGACAGGCAAGTGGCTTGCAACAGAGCTGGGAACTAATGCAACAAAGTGCTGTAGTTCAGCAATTTTACACACCAGTGACATCATTACAGTGTCTAACTTCATACTTGTGTGAATAAACTAGAAAGACTGTGGAAGATAATTTTATCTGGGATATATGATTTTGTTTTAAATCCATAAACTTTTGTGGTGGTTTTACTTGGCCCAGTTTTTGGAGGTGGGGGGGCCAAAAAGATGCGCTGTAAGAAAAGCTTCGTGGAAAGGCTATCACACCATATACAGAAAAAAGCCAATTGCTGTTGGCTTACTGAGATGATGACATGCCACTGACTCAAACCTGGGCCAACTTCAGAAGACTAGTGGTTACGTCTGTGAAAACTTTCAGGAAAGAAATCAACAAGGAGCACAGAGTAGTTTTGCCAGTGGAGGAGGGCTGAGAATTGTGAAGGATGCAGACACCAGGTCAGTGCAGTGAGGGAGGAGCTGCTCCAGGCGCGGAGCGGGATTCCGCGGGCCGTGGTCCCATGGTGAGCAGGCTGTCCCCCCTGCAGCCCACGTAGACATGGATGGCAAGGCTGTTCCCTGCAGCCCATGGTGACCATGGTGGAGCAGCTGTCCCCTGCAGCCCATGGTGACCATGGTAGGAACAGGCTGTCCCCCTGCAGTCCACGGTGACCATGGTGGACAGGCTGCTCACCCTGCAGCCACAGTACCATGGTGGACAGCAGGCCTGCGCAGGGGAGGTGACATGTGGAGCAGGCTATCCCCTGCAGGGTGCGATGGTGGAGCAGGCTGTCCCCCTGCAGCCCATGGTGACCATGTGGAGCAGGCGCTGTCCCCTGCAGCCAGGTGACCATGTGACAGGCTGTCCGGGTCAGGTGGAGCAGGCTGTCCCCTGCAGCCCAGCGGTGACCATGGTGGAGAGGCTGTCTCCTGAGCCCATGGGACCAGTGGTGGAGCAGGCTGTCCCCTGCAGCCCATGGAGTGTCCAAGAGGGTGCAGAGATCACCTGCAGCCGTGGAGGAGGAGGTCCTCACGACCGGAGCGGGGCGACACGGGAAGGGAGTGTGTCAGACAGAAGACCCATGGGAAGAGGAGGCTTTGCCCGATATGGAACCTGGCTTTCTGACTGTACCCGGTGGAAGAGGAGAGACCACAGTGCAGCAGTTTTGGGACGACTGTCTGCCCGTGGGGGCCTCACAGCTGCAGCAGGATGTGTGTGGACTGCTGCTCGTGAGAGTGGAGCACGCCGGAGAGGTTCATGGAGAACTGTCTCCCGTGGGAGGGACACGGCATGCAAGGAGAGAGAGCAATCTTTCTCCCTCAGCTGTCACAGAGGATCGTGATTGAACTGACCAACCTCCCACACCCTGTTTGTTCCTGCTGCTTGTTGTATGTGGAGGGGGAGGGAGTGGGGAGAAGAGTCGGTGTCTTGAGGGTTGTAATTTATTTCTCATTCTCTCCTCGTTAGTAATAAATTCACTTGATTATTTAAGTTGTGCCTGTTTTGTCCATTAAGTGTTTTCTTCCCTGTTCCTTATCTCAACTAATGACCTTTTGTATTCTTTTTATCCCTTTGCTCTTCCTCGGTGGTGGTGGTGGGGGAGAGCGAATGAGCAGGTGTTGTGGGTGCCTGGCTTTTGGCCAGCGTTCTAAACCGCGACAACTTCACACGAAGTTTGTGTGAAAAATTAAATACATTGGTATGGTGATATTAAAAGAAGGTAGATTTCCTTAGCTCTCTAAATTTATCATCATTACCTAAGTACACCAGAAGCTAAAAACTGAGAATGAGGGAAGGAAAGATGGGACAAGACTGTGAAAGTTCTGCTGATTGCCAACCTTTTGTAATTGGAGGACAATTTAACCACAAAAACATAAATTGAGATGTGCAATCACATTGGTACTGTCATTTTGTTTACCACTGTACTTCAAGTGTTTGTATTGAAGAGAAGTCTTCCACTTCATTTACTCAGCTCTGAAACACAAAATCCCAGTAACATATTATCTGAATAGATATTTACCAGGCAGGTTGGAGGCAAACCAACAGGAAAACAAATGTAGGCACTGGGGCTCTGATAAAACGCAAACGAAGGAATATTCTAGCATTAATTTTGCATTTGGTCCCTCAGCCACATTCAGGTAAAGGAGAGGAATGCAGCGCTACAGAAATGCTTTTCATAGTGTGTTTGCCTTATTTCTTGAACAGCACTACGAAGCATTCTGTATCCAGAGCATAAGTTACATCCATGCTACACCTTCAGTTGCTTTTTATTTAATCTTTTTTAATTTTTCCTTTCCTCCTGCAGTTTCTTTCCTTCAATTTCTTGCACTAATTGTTCACCAATACTTTAATGTCCAATGTAATTAAATTTTCTCTTTACACCGGTGCTCTCTTTTCTGCACTGTATTTTCTCCTTCCTTTCAAATTTATGTCCTTTAATTACTCACTCTTGCCTTTCCATATCGAGGCTAGTAAAATTGCTTACACACATAGTCTTTCTACTTCACAAGAAAATTTATTCTCTTGACTCTTTATATGTTTTCCCACACACTTTCTTCCCATCACACACCAGTATCTCCTCCTGTTGTACACACAATATTTATGCTTTATTTTTGGTGTTTCTTTTGCCGGTGCCAAGTTCAATCCAGGCAGACCTGGTAGCTCCCTGTTAAGCACAGCACCATGTCAAGCATAAAAGAAAAAAAGAGAATCTTCTCCTTAGTTTATTGCATGCTCCCTTCTTTCACAGGTCTATGTTTATTTCAGAGTGGGCTCTCTTCAAAGGGTGCTCCAGATTAAATCTTGATCTCTCTGGTCTGTTTCATACATGAAGGCTAGATCCAGGGGTCTGCTCGTGTGTGTACCTTAAATATTGGCTATTTGTGGCAGAAGATATGACTGATATATCTTTGCAAGCACAACAAATCTGCTACCAGCAGTTCTGAGGTGTAAAACAGTGTTTCCCATTCAGTTTTACCAGAGATATCTCCTTTTTGGTTAAAAGCACCTGCAGTCTCTGGATGCCCTCCACTAACAGCACAAGCTGAAGGAATGGCTTATTGCTTGGTCCCAGTTAAACAGATTTGTTTAACTTTGCCAAAAGAAAATATTTACTTGTAACTCTTATTCATTCTGAATTTTCTACTAAGCAAAACCATTATAAGATTGCAACAAATAAATTACCATAAGTGAATGCATTTTGTTTTAGCCACATAGCTGTGGTTAAAGATGTAGCAAGGTTACATCAGCTGATAATTACTGACCAGAGCCCTTCGTTTAAAGGAACTTCACCATTTAAAGCAGTCATGTGCCAAGTAACAGCAATATATGAAACTCTGATGGAAAGACTAAAACATCTTAGGCACAAAGCACTAAAGCATCTGTGACACAAAGCTGTCAAAGATCCCTCTTAGTTAAATTGCAATAAAGTGTGTCATGTCTAAAAAAGGAGAAACTAAAAATTGCCAGCTCAGCTATCGCTTCAATGAACATGGGCTTGCTGGTCAGAACAAACCAGGTGTGGAAGGTCTAAAGTTTTGTTACTGCTCCAGATGGTCCCAGCATTTGTCTCTGCATGTATAAGCAGAATGCTAAGCACGGGGAAAAGCTTTCAGAAGAAAGTAAAGCAGAGTCCCACTATAAAGCAAGCTTTATCTTCCACTGTCTTAAAATAAAAAAGGACACACACCTCTCTGGATCTACATCCTTACTATCTATCCTGTCACCTACGAAAAATTTTTTACTACATTCCTCACTTTTTTCTTCAAGTACTGGTAGCACTGTGTCTAGACTGCACTGTGCCTGCTCCTAGCAATCACACACTAACACTAAGGTGGAGATACCATGACGCCTTGGTCAGACTCAGGCTTCTACTTCTCATGTTGGAGCTGTTCTTACCTGGCAGCAGGTCTGAGTTTTGGTTTTGAGGTTCGCTGGAATACACCTCTTTTAGGAATACCTTCTTTGAACCCATTGCGTTCCTGGGGCATCCTTTTTAAAGGGGTGCTTGCAGTGGGCATACCCAGACGATGCAGCAGCAGATATATTTAACCTGTCTACCATGTGAATATGTTACCTACCTCTGAATCTGAAGATCAGCCTCTCACTGTTTAGGTAAGTGCAGTGAGTCTTGCCTGCTGCAGGGAGCTGGATGCTGTGCCCATAAATTTGCAGTCACTTAAAACCCTTGATAGACATGGCTGATTTGTGAGGAACTCTACCACAGTGCAGGCATGTTATGCAGAGCTGAGGGGATCTTCCCTACAAAACATAACTCAGCAGCCTCCAGTATGTACTGCACCTTTGGATCTCTGCCTACATGCTTAAGATCTCCACTAAGTAAATACTGAATTAGCAAGGCTGTTTTAAATTTATCTTTAAAGGTTCTATAAATAGCAAACATCTGTTGAAAATTGTGACTAGAAAATAAGGACGTAACATAACAGTTTGCAGGGTGTAGCTGATATATGTGCTGTCTTACATCTTAATACCATTATTTATTTTATTAAAATTATATAGACGTAATAATTAAAATTAAACACAAAAAAAAAAAAAAAAAAAGCAAAAAAAAAAAAAAAAAGATCAAGATCCCCACATCGTAATTTTCCCAGATGTAAGCATTACAATGTTTTTGCATTTCCTTGCTTTGTTGTGATGTGGTATGAAGGAGACTAGAGGAAGAAATGAAGTAATAATATTCAGAACATTTTTAACTTACAGCGACAGGCAATGGAAACAATTTGAAGTAGGATTGGAAACTCATTCACTAAAATATTCTAGTTCAGCAGTTTTGTATGGCAGTGAAATCATAAAACTGTAACAGAAATATCACGCTAGCTGATAAAAAAAAAGTTTCAATTCTATGGTAATATATACTGCAAACGGAGGACCCAAGAAAAAGAAAATAGGAAACTGAGAATGAGTCATGACAAGTATCCTATTAATCAAGTGAATAAAACTGACAGAAGAAAATTAAAATTATTCTAAGAAATTAATGAATTAAAAATGGACTAACTTTACATGCTACTTACAATTGTTGACAGACTACTGCCTTCAGTGATATTCAGTTATTGTGAATAAGCTTAGTGATTTTGCTGTAGTTCAGAACTATAATTTTCACTGCTACTGTAACATCATGGCTGATTTTGTGTGTATCTACCACAGGATTTTTTCTCTTGATTTGATTCTCCTTTAAAAATAGAGCAGAAACATAAACATTCCCCAATCAGTGGCTCACTAATTTTCAGTCCCTATTTTTTTCCAGAAATTTTAACTGATTTCCAGTTTCAGGAAAATAAGATGTAGCGTACACGTGTTTTCTTTGTTTCTTAAAGCTAGCATCATTCTTTGGAGCAAAATGTTTGATGTAGCAAGCTACATTGTAAGCAGTAATTCTAGTGATTAGTTAAGACATCAGAAGAAGATTAAATTGCTTATTTGCTTTGTTTTTAAAAAAGTGATTGTTAATTCATTGCCTGTAGCTCTCCACAGCTACTGAGGATGTGCAGCACACTCCTGTGAGTCATATTTTTCAGCACTGTAAATTTTTTACAAAAGTCTGAGGCCCTGTCAGGCACACAGCAAAACAAAGGCTCCAGAAGGCACTTTTGTGCACACCCTTCTGGTCTGTGGTGAAAGCTGAAGGTGCTCTCTCTGTACTGCTTTTTGGGAAGATCATTTGGCCCATTTTCTCCCACGTGCCGTGATATGGTAGGACTCAAAAAATGACCCAGACCCACTAGCCCCACAAAGTAAAAGGACTGATGGTTTTGCTCCTTCCTTCAATTCCTCTTGAGAGCAAACAGGGAAGAGGTGTGAGACCAGGCTCTTTTTCCGGGACAGTGAGAAACATGATGTGTATAAGACACCTGCCACCCCCACTCAATGAATCCTCAGTCTGGCACCCTCTCATTCCTCCAAAGGCCTGATTAAAGTGGCCCTTTTGCTTCTCAAAAGCAGCTGGTGGAAGCAAGCACAGCTCTTCTGCTGTGCTGGCTTGAACTGCGAGCTCGTAGCTCCAAGGAGAGGCACCTTGGCATTCCCTGGCAGCACAAGATGCCAACTCCCGTGGCTGGACCTCTGGCCCTCTGCCTTTCTTCAGCCTGAGAACCAGTATCTTGATGTGGAGGATATTCATCAAGTCTTAGAGGGCCCAACCTAATGCATTTTCTTCATCCAGGAGATGCAAATGCTCTGTTAAATTAAATACCGTGGATGGGAAAACATGAATGCGGTGGTTTGGGGATTTCTGGGGTTTCCGAGTAGTGAATGCTGAGAATTTTTTTTGAGAATTGCAGTGTATGAAAAGCCAAAGTGCAACACATTCACAACCCACTTCCCAGCAACGAAACCAGGAAACCTATTCCCAGGGGAAGGAAGTGTGGGGAAAAATTGGTTGTTATGTTCTATTGTGAAGTCACTTTTCACACATTTACAAAGGACATTATACACGTAGAAATTTCATTTACAATCAAGATTATGATTCAGACTAGACAAAAGCAAACAGTTGATTAACACAGATATTCCCATCTTAATTTATACATACATAACATTACACTTTTGTGCTTTTTTTTTTTTTCTTTTAATATGAACTACACCCGGCAATTCTCTCTCCAGTCACTCACAGTTTGACCACCACCTTCAAACATTTAGTTAAGTAATTTTTCTTTAGCAAGTGTATGGACAGATGTGAAAAATAAGCATACTAATTGCTCCACATTACCCTAATCAAGAGTGAGAGCAAGTCATGAAGGCTTCCCAAATAACCAGTAGTAACAATGTAATAATCTCAAGCACCAGCATTTTTTAAAGAGTTTTTTTTAAGGTATGAAATCACCTAAAGGCAATTTATCTGCTCTAAGTAAAAGCATTTGACACCACTGCTAGCTGGAATACACCTCTTTTAGGAATACCTTCTTTGAACCCATTGCGTTCCTGGGGCATCCTTTTTAAAGGGGTGCTTGCAGTGGGCATACCCAGACGATGCAGCAGCAGATATATTTAACCTGTCTACCATGTGAATATGTTACCTACCTCTGAATCTGAAGATCAGCCTCTCACTGTTTAGGTAAGTGCAGTGAGTCTTGCCTGCTGCAGGGAGCTGGATGCTGTGCCCATAAATTTGCAGTCACTTAAAACCCTTGATAGACATGGCTGATTTGTGAGGAACTCTACCACAGTGCAGGCATGTTATGCAGAGCTGAGGGGATCTTCCCTACAAAACATAACTCAGCAGCCTCCAGTATGTACTGCACCTTTGGATCTCTGCCTACATGCTTAAGATCTCCACTAAGTAAATACTGAATTAGCAAGGCTGTTTTAAATTTATCTTTAAAGGTTCTATAATAGCAAACATCTGTTGAAATTGTGACTAGAAAATAAGGACGTAACATAACAGTTTGCAGGGTGTAGCTGATATATGTGCTGTCTTACATCTTAATAACCATTTTTATTTTATTAAATATTAGAGCTGGTAAGTAAGGTTTTAAAATTCTAGATAAAGACTTGCAGGCAAAAAAAAAAAAAAAAAAAAAGATCAAGCAAATCCCCACATTCTGTTAATTTTCCCAGATGTAAGCATTACAATGTTTTTGCATTTCCTTGCTTTGTTGTGATTGTGGTATGAAGGAGACTAGAGGAAGAAATGAAGTAATAATATTCAGAACATTTTTAACTTACAGCGACAGGCAAATGGAAACAATTTGAAGTAGGATTGGAAACTCATTCACTAAAATATTCTAGTTCAGCAGTTTTGTATGGCAGTGAAATCATAAAACTGTAACAGAAATATCACGCTAGCTGATAAAAAAAAAGTTTCAATTCTATGGTAATATATACTGCAAACGGGAGGACCCAAGAAAAAGAAAAATAGGAAACTGAGAATGAGTCATGACAAGTCATCCTATTAATCAAGTGAATAAAACTGACAGAAGAAAATTAAAATTATTCTAAGAAATTAATGAATTAAATGCGACTAACTTTACATGCTACTTACAATTGTTGACAGCTACTCCTTCAGTGTATATCAGTTATTGTGAATAAGCTTAGTGATTTTGCTGTAGTTCAGAACTATAATTTTCACTGCTACTGTAACATCATGGCTGATTTTTGTGTGTATCTACCACAGGAAATTTTTTCTCTTGATTTGATTCTCCTTTAAAAATAGAGCAGAAACATAAACATTTCCCCAATCAGTGGCTCACTAATTTTCAGTCCCTATTTTTTTCCAGAAATTTTAACTGATTTCCAGTTTCAGGAAAATAAGATGTAGCGTACACGTGTTTTCTTTGTTTCTTAAAGCTAGCATCATTCTTTGGAGCAAAATGTTTGATGTAGCAAGCTACATTGTAAGCAGTAATTCTAGTGATTAGTTAAGACATCAGAAGAAGATTAAATTGCTTATTTGCTTTGTTTTTAAAAAAGTGATTGTTAATTCATGTTGCCTGTAGCTCTCCACAGCTACTGAGGATGTGCAGCACACTCCTGTGAGTCATTTTATCAGCACTGTAAATTTTTTACAAAAGTCCTGAGGCCCTGTCAGGCACACAGCAAAACAAAGGCTCCAGAAGGCACTTTTGTGCACACCCTTCTGGTCTGTGGTGAAAGCTGAAGGTGCCTCTCTCTGTACTGCTTTTTGGGAAGATCATTTGGCCCATTTTCTCCCACGTGCCGTGATATGGTAGGACTCAAAAAATGACCCAGACCCACTAGCCCCACAAAGTAAAAGGACTGATGGTTTTGCTCCTTCCTTCAATTCCTCTTGAGAGCAAACAGGGAAGAGGTGTGAGACCAGGCTCTTTTTCCGGGACAGTGAGAAACATGATGTGTATAAGACAACTGCACCCACTCAATGAATCCTCAGTCTGGCACCCTCTCATTCCTCCAAAGGCCTGATTAAAGTGGCCCTTTTGCTTCTCAAAAGCAGCTGGTGGAAGCAAGCACAGCTCTTCTGCTGTGCTGGCTTGAACTGCGAGCTCGTAGCTCCAAGGAGAGGCACCTTGGCATTCCCTGGCAGCACAAGATGCCAACTCCCGTGGCTGGACCTCTGGCCCTCTGCCTTTCTTCAGCCTGAGAACCAGTATCTTGATGTGGAGGATATTCATCAAGTCTTAGAGGGCCCAACCTAATGCATTTTCTTCATCCAGGAGATGCAAATGCTCTGTTTAATTAATACCGTGGATGGGAAAACATGAATGCGGTGGTTTGGGGATTTCTGGGGTTCGCGAGTAGTGAATGCTGAGAATTTTTTTTGAGAATTGCAGTGTATGAAAAGCCAAAGTGCAACACATTCACAACCCACTTCCAGCAACGAAACCAGGAACTATTCCCAGGGAGGGAAGTGTGGGAAAAATTGGTTGTGTTGTTCATTGTGAGTTCACTTTTTCAACATTTAAAAACATCATACACGTAAAATTTCATTTTACAATCAAGTTATGATTCAGACTAGACAAAAGCAAACAGTTGATTAACAAGATATTCCCATCTTAATTATACATACATAACATTAACACTTTTGTGCTTTTTTTTTTTTTCTTTTAATATGATCTCCTTAGAAGGCATATTATTCCTTAGACAAACTACACAAGTTCTCAAGTTATCAGATAGATTTCAAAAGACAACGCAATATTTCATAATAAACATTTATAATCAGGTTTTTACAAAGTAATTCATCATAGAAACAAATGAATCAATAGCAATATAAAAATTCTGTACTGGTAAATCTAAATTTTGCTAATATCATGTAGACCTTGATCCTGCAAGCCCTCTGTATACATCTTTATCCCACTGAATGATTGGTTCATTGCTTGTTCTAATCTACTATTTTACTTTGAGCTGAGCAAATACTTTCTGGCCACTAAGTTAAGTAATTGAAATAAGCACTGGAATACATCCCAGAAAACATGATTTCCTTAGATGTCTTTGTAAATCATTAGGTTTTTTTCCTGTTCACGGAATCATCACGAACATTTATCAACAGGCAATCAGTTTTTGATATTTACAATCGGAGTTGCATTGGTTGAGATTCATCAAATAGATCCTATGTTCCTTGCTCTTGATGAGGAACAAAGCATGAACAAAATGAACAAAGTGTGACTTTCACACTCAATTTAAAAAGCAATTTTTCCAAGAATTATTTTATAAGTGATACTGATTTTTTCTTTCATCAGATATTTGAGCTAACAATATTGGGCTAGGAAGGCAAGGCCTCCAGGAGAATAACAAGCCAGGAGCTTTCCTAGAGGAGGGCTGGTACAAATATGAATTGCACTCTGTCTGTTCTCATCTACCACAACTATTACCTTCTTCAAGACAAGGGAATGGCCCTTTATAAGCACACAACAAACTATAGTCAGCCCTTTAATTCTGAGTTTACTCAATCCTTGTCAGGGTTGTCTTTTTCCTTGCATGGTAAATCCAGAACAGAGAACCACAGATAAGAGATCTCACTATTTATTTCTTTTAGGATTTTCCAATATCCATCACACAAACACGATGTGCCAGCAAATTCAAATTCTAGTTTTGGGTTTTTTTTTTGTGTTTGTTTGTTTGTTTGTTTAAGAAAAATACAAGAGCATTCAGTTACAGCTGAAGAAAAACTTAAAACTTTATCTCGCCCAGCTCTGTTTGAAATACAGTTTGAAGTCAAGGGTACTGAGGTTATTAGATGTACCCACTGTAATAATGTTTAGCTGAATTTCGATGGTTCCTGAATGTCTCTAAGCTCTTACCACAGTATAACATGAAAATGTTCCAAGCATGTGGCAAAAATAACATTGTAACAAATCATTGCCTGAACTGAAAAGCAGAACATACTTTGAAATTACTCACTCCTATTATTATCTGATATTAATATTATATAGGGATGACTATACCACACAGGTCGGGCACAACACCAACCAACCACAAAGAAATATTAAATATTCCTTCTTCTTCTTTTCTTCCCCCCCCCCTCCTTAGAAGGCATATTATTCCTTAGACAAACTAACACAAGTTCTCAAGTTATCTCAGGATAGTTATTTCAAAAGACAACGCAATATTTCATAATAAACATTTATAATCAGGTTTTTAACAAAGTAATTCATCATAGAAACAAATGAATCAGTCAAGACACTAAATAAATATCTGTACTGGTAAATACTAACATTTTGCTAATATCATGTAGGACCTGATCCTGCAAGCCCTCTGTATACATCTTTATCCCCACTGAATGATTGGTTTCATTGCTTGTTCTAATCTACTATTTTACTTTGAGCTGAGCAAATACTTTCTGGCCACTAAGTTAAGTAATTGAAATAAGCACTGGAATACATCCCAGAAAACAATGATTTCCTTAGATGTCTTTGTAAATCATTAGGTTTTTTTTCCTGTTCACGGAATCATCACGAACATTTATCAACAGGCAATCAGTTTTTGATATTTACAATCGGAGTTGCATTGGTTGAGATTCATCAAATAGATCCTATGTTCCTTGCTCTTGATGAGGAACAAAGCATGAACAAAATGAACAAAGTGTGACTTTCACACTCAATTTAAAAAGCAATTTCCAAGAATTATTTTATAAGTGATACTGATTTTTTCTTTCATCAGATATTTGAGCTAACAATATTGGGCTAGGAAGGCAAGAGCCTCCAGGAGAATAACAAGCCAGGAGCTTTCCTAGAGGAGGGCTGGTACAAATATGAATTGCACTCTGTCTGTTCTCATCTACCACAACTATTACCTTCTTCAAGACAAGGGAATGGCCCTTTATAAAGCACACAACAAACTATAGTCAGCCCTTTAATTCTGAGTTTACTCAATCCTTGTCAGGGTTGTCTTTTTCCTTGCATGGTAAATCCAGAACAGAGAACCACAGATAAGAGATCTCAACTGATTTACACACCCTCTTCATGCTTTAGGAAATTTTCCAAATATCCTCACACAAACAGATGTGCCAGCAAATTCAATCTCATAGTTCTTTTGGGTTTTTTTGTTTGTTTGTTTGTTTGTTTGTTTAAGAAAATACAGAAGCATTCAGTTACAGCTGAAAAACTTAAAACTTTATCTCGCCCAGCTCTGTTTGAAATACAGTTTGAAGTCAAGGGTACTGAGGTTATTAGATGTACCCACTGTAATAATGTTTAGCTGAATTCTGATGGTTTCCTGAATGTCTCTAAGCTCTTACCACAGTATAACATGAAATGTTCCAAGCATGTGGCAAAAATAACAATTGTAACAAATCACTGCCTGAACTGAAAAGCAGAACATACTTTGAAATTACTCACTCTATATATCTATATATATATAGGGATATACACACAGGCACACACACACACATATATATCCCTATATAAACATTTCTCTAAAATACAGAAATTTATTTTATTATTTTTCCTGTTGGTATTACTTTAAATACTTCATGAATCCACAATATGACAACTTCAGACTGTTTGGAGAGATAAATCTGAACACAGTCTTATAACCTCCATTAATATAAATATATTGGCAAGGAACTTTGACAGCAATAGTAAGTTTTGAAACTTAAATAATTATTCTACAGTTACTTCAATTTTAACAACAAGTTGTTACTGAGTACCAATATTCATGAAAATGTAAAAAGAAAAAAAAATTGAGCTCTAACTTCTAACACTGAAGTGCAGCCTCACAAAAGGAATGTAAAATTATGTATTAGAGACTCATTCTAAAAAGAGAAGAGCGACTTATACTACATTTCAAAATAAGAATACTATGTGCTTGCACTTTATCATAAATGATCATGTTAAATCATAATTTCTTCTTGCCGGCAAATGAAGGATGTTGGCTCAAAAATCCTCAAAGTGTACACGAGCATTTGATTAAATACTGTTTGTTGAGAAAATAAAGTTCATTTACACTTTGACTGAATAACAATGAGGAGTTTGTTTTAATAATAAGACATTTAAGGACCTTGGTAGCCAGTACCAGCTGTATTTGCGAGTAGCTCCTCAGCTTTACTCTTTTTTTTAAAAATAAAGGTACAATTATAGTTATTCATTTACTTTAAAAATTCTAAAGATGAAGAAAAGTAGCGTTTATACATATAAGTCCTCATATAAATTATAAAACTCAAGTTTATCTTAGAGAGTTCCATCCCCAGAAGAAGCATAAAGCACTTTTGTGGTACCTTCACCAGTAAATATTTGTATCACATCAAATCTGAGAAATGCAACAAAGATGATACTGAATCCAAGAGCTAAAAGACAACATTCTTCTGATACAGTCTCTTGTGATGGATATGCTCCACGGGATTGTATGATTTCCATGACAAGACTGAATTTCAAATAAAGGAAATATGAAGGAATTCGCCTCACCAGTTCAGTAGGTACAAGAAACATCAGTGAACAGCAGAGTCATCCCGTTTGAGGTCAACAGTCTTTGGAAGACTACAAGGAGGGAGTTTAAAACTACAACAGCAAAATCAAATAATAGCAATGAGGTAAACTCCCTTAAAAAGGCCAAATAGGCTGAGTTGTCAAGACAGAGTCCAATTGTACCTGACACCCAAATGTTTCTGTAGCCAGAGTCCAGCGAGCTGCATGGTAGAGGCAAATGTACTTGCTTTGGACCCTAAGCACATTTTATATTGTTTCGGATCTAAATTGGGGTCACACTGAACAGGATGAAAAATATGGACAACTCCTACTTCCTGACTTCTGAAAGCCTTCAAGCCAGATGTTATCACTTTAGTAAAGAGGTCTACATCCTCAAGACCCCAGCCTTGAATCGAGGTATCAAATCCACCAGCAGTAAGCAGATCACTTTTGTAAATACAAGTAATTCCAAATCCATACTCCCTCCAAAATCCAGTTCTTTTTGTGAAAACAAAACTACTGTCAGCTGGAGGGTTACCTCCATATATTACTTTTGGATCATACTGGCTGAAGATGATAGGGTAGTAAACCTGTTCTCCCTGAATAGTGTTATCTCTGCATCGCTGGAGGAAGTCTGATGTGAATACCAGATCAACATCACAGAACAGCAGCAAAGTGCCATTGTCAAACTGAGACGAGGCCATTTCAAGGCCTAAACCTCTAGAAAACTTTCCTGCCATTGGAATCAGGGTCATATCTGCCTTGGGATACTTAATGCTGTATTCTTTCATTAGCTCTATGTGTTTGCTAGAGTCTTGGCCTGGCTCAGAACTGAAGAGAATTATTGCCAACTTTACATTCTGCCCGGGAATCAGACAAGTCTTCTCAAAGTTATCCATAAATCTTGAGAAAGTATCAAATCTTCCTGTGACAGGTACAAGAATATGTATTTTCTTGTCACTATGTCCCCCAATGTCTTTGGTGCTTTGGAACGATGAGGAAAAAATCTTTAAAGAATTTGAAAGAAAAGAAAAAGATTGCGTATCAGTTTTGGTGTCCTCCAGCAAACTTTTCACATCCAGCTCCTCTGCTTCTTTGAAGAAAGGTTTGCTAAACAGCTGCTGAAGGTAAGCATGGCGTCTCACTGGAACTGTAACTTTTCTCCCTTTGTGTCTTTTGTACAAAAGCAATAAATCCAGGATGTACTCCACTCCATGCAGAGGGTCCAGCCTGCGATAGCCGTACTGTATTTCCTTGAAATCAATGAGCCTTCCTCTAGATCTGGAGTTCTCATTTATCATTTCCATGACTTGCATCACAGTATCATCCAGTGCAGCCCGTAGCACGCTGCTCAGGCTCTGCCGGGGTGGCTGGTTCTCCATCATTGAGTAAAGAAATTTTCCTGTCAGGAACTCCCACTCGATGACTTCATCCCTTTCACGTGGCTGGAAGTTATTGAAAGATGGCATCACTCCCAGTTGCTGATCTTCCTTATTTACTTCAGTGTTACTGAGCTTGCTCATCAGGACACTTTCCCGATGGAGCTGGATGGTCCGATGGCGCAGTTCGGAAATTTTGCGACTCAGTATGTAATTGTGCAGCCGATATTGGTAGGCTGGTCTTTTGTTTGGATGAAGTGTTATGGCTGTGTGGATCTTGCTGTTGTGAAGATCTTGAATGTAACCCTTTGCGGTTGTGTTCATAGTTTTCATGGAATAACTGCTGCATCTAGAAAGAGAGAGAGAGGGGTATAGGGGGAAAGAGAGAGACATTAAGTTCATGTTGCTTCTACCCAAAAATGGTACTGGTACATTGGTACTGGTATCATTACCAATTCTTACAGATCATGGTTATTTTTAGGCATAAAATAACCTGCTTTGGTCTGAGTTTCTCAGTATCCACACTAGCAAATATTGTCCTCTGCCTACAGAGAAGGGCTGGTATCTTGTGTTTATCTTTACTTCATCTAACTAAAGGAAATGCTTAGGCATTAGGTCCATGGATAATATTTCGGAGTCATAGGGACTATGTATGAACCACTGTCTTCACCTAAATCTAAAACCCTAATTAGCACAGATCCTTAATGAAAGGTTAGCAACATTCATCATTTTTGTAAGAGCATCACTGAATTTGTGTCTATGGAGCGCAAAACTGATTGTACTGATACATTCAAATGGTTAGTGCTGCTTATATTCGAAAACTGAATGGCTTTAGCAATTTATTTTTTTTGCTTTCTGTTGACAGACAATTCAATAAATGAAATAAAACAACTGGAATATACATTTTTCAGGTACATATAATAGAGTATATTAAGGTATTGATTTTGACAGTAATTTCCAATTTATTTCTGTAGCAAGAAAAGACATACTACTTCTGTCAGATTAGCAACTGTCATTCAGTGAAGAGATACATTTTATGGCAGACAGGACTAGGATCTAAAATACTTATTCTTTCTACTTTCTGTGCTGACAAATAACCGTAAGCAAATCATAAAACTTTCTGTGACACAGTTTCCTCCCTAGAAGACAATTAGCTCACTATTAATGTGATGAGTTTATCTAAATGGGAAATGTTATGGAATAATAAAATATTGACATCATAAATATATTAAAACCCATTCTTCTTACTAAGCCAACACCTATAACTCCAAAGATACAAATTTATTTCCCATGACTAGCAGATAAAAAAGAAAAGGCTGGTTGTTTTTATCTGCAAACAGACTGATCTGTAATTAATCCATGAGGAATATGTGCTATTTATATAGAAAATGTTGCTCAAGAATGTGTTGTGAGCTTGAGTTGTACTGAGATTCTGAAATGGGTATTGAAATTTGTCTTTTATATACTGAAGAAACCAAGAGAGGTAAATTCCAATTGCACAATATCTCAGGCTCAAAACATTTAGTTCATTTTACTTCAATTCTTTCCAGAATGGAAGTTTTGCTACTGGAAATAATACTAAGAATAGGGGAATAAATGTAAAATAACACCTAACATAGCTAAGAACCATGAAAGCTATTTCAAATTCATTAGCATATACAAGACATAAACATTGTCACATTTAGACAATGTGACAATGACCTTTAATACAAAACTTCAAGAATGCTTCTCCCATTCGTTCAGACCCCCAAATGCCTCTGCTTGAGCCAAAATGGTTGCTACTATTACTCAGACTAAAATTTTTGGGGCTAGTCCTATAACACGTAGAACAGCAACAGCCATGTTTTGAGAAATACCTCAAACTACATTAAATTTTCTCTAATGAAATGGGTACTTCTGTTATATTGAAGTGAGAACAAATGTGAAAAAACGTACAAAGTTACAACATGACTCATACACTCCTTATTCACAGAACTCCTACATACAGAACATTTGTCCAAGAACATTTGTTCTGTTTCCGAAGGTGGGTATTTTACTTGTTACATGAGGGTTTGGGTGATTTCCTTATTATCACAGAGAACAGGAACCAAAATCATCAGTCTTTTTAGTATTTTAACTGGAGGTACTGGAAAAATTGAAATATGGCTTCCTTCAGGACTAGAGATGGACACTGGCAGGACAGGCAGATTAGAGATTGAAAGGAAAAAATGTTTAGGAAAGAGCTGGGTGATGGTATTTCCCATTGGCAAGACAATTATCTCCAACTACAATTTATATTTTGAATAATGAAAAAAGAACAGCTGATCTGGTTACATTTCCAGCTCTCCAATTATAAGTTACATTTCCTTTACTTAAAATAGTATACTGTGAGTTCTGCAAGGTGACTTTGCATTTGTCCTGCCAGCTTTTTCTGCAAAAAGTTGAAACCACGATTTTCACATCTAGAATTTCATAATAAGGACCCCTTCCCTATAGGAAAAGAAAGAAAATAATACTGTTGAAAAGAGAAGAAAGAAGAGGAGATTATTTGGGCACTAAATGTGGCCAACAACCTTGCCCACAAAGCCTGGCTTTCTTCTCTAAGTTCTCCAATAAAGAATACTATTGGAGTATAAATGAAACAACCATTAATTTTACACATTTATAACCATTAACATCTTTACAAATTCATGTTGAAGTACAGGATTTTTCATCTTAAAGTACATGAAAGTTTTATGTAAAACAGTATAATGTATTTTATCCAAAAGATTTGCTACAGATGACAAATTATCGCTGCAAAGGCAAATGCTGTCCTCCATTTGTGCAGATTCTTCTGTAACAAAATCAGCTTTAGAGAGGATTCATTAGCAGCACTTACTTAACAGAAATATTCTATTAACGTAAATACTGCATTTTTCACACATTCTAATTTCAGATGCCTTGATTTATTTGATATGCTCCACTGAAATCCCAGAGAGAAGATATACTCCATTATACTAATGATTTTGCTTTTGATAATCAACAGATTAAAAGAAGCAATGAAAAAAAATTGAACAGTTCAGTAATGCAGTACTATCACACATAAGCAAACCTGTACTAATCCATTTTCAATTACATTACTGAAAGCTTTTAATAGATTCCAATTTGGAGAAAACATAACAAATATGACTGAAATCATAATCTTCCTGAAGATGGCATGTTTTAATCTTGGTGCAAAAATTTGTTCTCAATATTGCCAGGAAAAAATGTCCTTTTACAACTCAACTTATTAACATCTAAATGAAAGCAATTCAATTTGATCCCAACTTTGCTTTGAAATTTCTAAGCAAGGTGGTCAAGCCCAGGAGGCAAAGGAAAGGATGATTAAATTTCCTGGAAAATGGGTTTTTGTGACACTCTGAATTGGAAAATGCAGTCATAAATGATCTAGAAAAGCAGGTGGGTCTGGGAGATGGTAAGATTTATTGACTATAAATTAAAATTATTCAGCATGGCAAGAGTAAACCTTCCTGCAAAAAAATTTGTGATTTTGAATGGCAAGGTAATAAAATGCTGCATCAAATTCTGTGTAGATAAAGACAAAGTACATGTGAAGAACATAATCCTAACTCTACCTGAAGAGTATCAGACCATGTGCAACCTGTTAGGACTTAGGACTCTGCAAAGAGAACCTAGTTACACAGTATGCAATTCTGTGTAGGTGTCACATTGAAGTTCAGTAGTTATGGAAGGAAAAGCAAATAGCATGAGGACAAGTCTAGAAATCAGAAACTTCATTATATGATTGTGATCATAGTCTATCAGCACATTGAAGTCTGTGGCCAGGCAACTTGTCAACACTGTCCCATCTGAATTGGATAACATGGAATTTTAGAATTTAAGGGCTGGTAGGGACTTTAAATACCATCTATTTCCAAACTCCTGCCATGGGCAGGGATATCTTCCACTACACCCAGTTGCTCAAAGCATTAGCCAATCTGGCCTTGAACAGTGCTAGTGATGGGATACCCACAACTTTCCCTGGAACAGCCTTCCAGTGTTTTCCCCCCACCCTCACAGGAAAAAATTAGGTCTCCTAACATCTAGCCTGAATTTTTCGTCCTTCAGTTTATCCCCATTATTCCTTGTTCTGTCAGTACAGCCCCTGAAGAGTCACTCTCTGCTTCCCCGCAGGCCTCCAGATACTGGAATATTGCTATGAGGTCTCCATGCAACTTTCTCTTCTCTTCTCTAGGGTGAGCAGCCTCAACTTTCTCAGCACATCTTTGTACCTCTTATTAACTTCATGGCCTCCTCTGCACTTGCTCCAATAATTCCATGTCCTTCCCATGTTGGGTGCACCAGAACTGGCACACCAGGTGGGGTCTCAGCAGAGCAGAGCAGAGCAGAGCAGAGCAGAGCAGAGCAGAGGGGCACAATCCCCTCCCTCCCCTGCTGCCCACGCTGCTTTGGATGCAGCCCAGGATCCCGCTGCCTTTCTGGGCTGGGAATGCCCATGGCCGGGTCACGCTGAGTTTATCATCATGTGGGTACGAAGGTACTGGCCAAGGCTACCCAGTGATTACACATGTGGATCACTGAACAAACAGGGCAAAAGGGAGTAATCCAAAGAGGTCCAACCTCGAGATCAGTGAAGTCAGAGTAAGTGAGCAGCATTAGAAAAATGGATAGAATGGTTACCATCTTTTGCATCAACTGTGACACTTACAAGGATGCACTCAAGACTCAGAACCAGAAAAGGAAATAATCGCATAGCTCAAGCAGAGATCCTGCTGACACAGCAAGCTGCTGATGATAAAATTTTGGAAGGCTTGAAAGAGTGAACCAACAGCTTAGTGGGAGACTCCAAACATTGCTCTCTAGAATTCCCAACATTTCCTCATTGTCTGGCACCCCTGCCCTTCGCTTCTCCTACCAGTTACTGCAGAGAGAGAATATTTTGCCATTTAGTTTGACATGACACAACCACCTTACATTCATTGAAATCAGTGAATGGGAGAATTCGTCTTCAGTTCAAGAAAATACATGGAGGGCCAACATTTTATTTTTTAACATTGCAAGACTTTGTGATTTTTCTGAATAGTTTGCTCTCTTCTGAATGATTCTTACAGCACAATCAATGCAAGAGTTGGCAAAGACTTCTGCTTGCCTCTTTTCACGCCAGCTGAAATTAGAAACTGGCAAGAAACACTAATAATCTAATCATACTCAGAGGAACCCTGAACTGCAAGCAGGAATTAAAAATATTATAAGAAAGAAATCAGAATAAAGGCAATGCTTTATTATCACAGCAGAGAAATACAATAGCTAATATGCAAGCACAATGTAATTTGCATTGCAAGCTTCGGAATCATTGTAATCACTGTGATTTACTGATGTAATAAAAAAGGAAAGTTCTTTTTACATGTATACAAAAGCTCAAATCAACTTACTTTATTATTGGAAGACTATCACATACTAAAAGAGTGAATGCAAATGGTGCTTTTTAAATTAACGCTATTTTTCTTCTAGCATTAGGAACAGGTCCTCCCATTTAACAGGGAAGACATAAAATTTAATCCTCCATCCACTGTAGCTCTTCTTAAATTCACAGGACTACTAAACGGTTGACCATTTTATCTAAACTGGACTTCTAATGAATGTAGAAATAAGATTAACAGGAATGGTTTCTGATCTTTCTTCTCTCTGCTCCTTAGGGTTTAGCTCTGTAAAAGATGAACATTTATTTACTATTTCCAGTGAGTTCAAGAAATATTTCAACCATATGAAGTACACATGTAAATCTTCTCTGAGATTATACCATTTTGTTGAACAGCAGCAAGCTGAGCACCTGAAAAGAATTTCACATGACTACAGGCACATTAGGATGGTCTCAATAACCATACTGTAATAAAATGCAACACCAAGCTATGGGTAATCATAAGTTGCTGGACAAGAAAACAGATATGAGCAAGTCAGTTTTGGTGCTCTGAGAAATACTATCAGCCTGGAGAACTGGGATTGAGACTAGATTTATGAAATGCATATGAACTAGATAAGAATATGAACAGAGAAGCAATAACAAGCTATGTATAAATGAGGAATTATCAGTTTGGAGGGAAGTTATTACAGAAGGTTCTAAGGAACAATACCATACCTTGTGACAGAGGCACAAAACCTTGGACACTGCTCAATGCACAAAGGCAGCACACTATGACTAAGTAAGAGGAGAAGACAAAACATAAAGAGCCAGAGAGCGTGGAAATTAAGAATTTGCAGCAATTAAGTTATTAAATAAGAGAACACCTATAATCCTACGCTCGTGGTTGTAAGAGGTAGATAATAAGGATCTTAGAAAAGGTGACTCCAAACTGGAAATAATTGACATACAAGGAGGCCACCAGAACATTAGCAGACAGTAAATGGACATTAAGAGGATTTATGAAAATTCAGTGAGAATCCTCTACAGAAAAGGGAAACAAAACTTTGTGTTGCATCAGTCAGAATATTGAAAGACACAGGAGACAATTTCACACAATTCTGGACCTGCATCTTTATCAAATGCATGGGACCAAATCAATGCAAAAGAAATTTGTCAGGATGAGTAGAGGTTGATGCTATTTGGCTTGTTTAACCCGACAAAATTAAGGATAAGAATAATGCTGTCTGAAGCATTACGAAAACAGGCAATGAAAGCAAACCAGTTTTAGGTTTACCTAAGTGGGAAATTAAAGGAAAAATTTTAGCTGTCAGAAGAAAAGTTTAGACCAGATTTTTAGAACAAGCACTACATAAAAATTTAAGTCAGATTTATAAACCACAGATTGTTCTTGATGAGGGGAATCAATGACTTGAGATATCCATTAATATTTTCCTAACAATAGTGTTTGGTTTTTAGTAAGAATTAATTACATTTTGTTAATGGGCAGCAGCCAAGTGTCCTACAAACAGACATTACACTAAAAATACCTAACATCCTCTTCAATTTATAGTGCTCAGGCCGTTAAATTTCTTTAAGTATATATTCAGGAATAGCTAGTACAACACTAGCTTTAATCTGTAAAACAATGACTAGCATTGTAATAGCTTTATAACAGAACCATTTGTTTGTAGTTTAAAATTTATCAGAGTAATAATGCTGTTGAAGCATTTGTGCTACCAAAATAGAACAAGGACTCATGTTTCAAGTACTCAAATTATTGTAAAGGATTAAAACCTACTGCTATCTTTATAGTATACCCATCACCTTAGCATACAATGAACCAGAAACAGCAGGGAAAACTAGAGGGTAATTATAATCTGTAAGTGAAAGTAAAATTCCATGTGTATAAAAGTTACATCTTGCTGCATATTGAAAGGTATATCTCCTAACTTTTCCCAGAGAAACAAGTTTGAGCCAACACAGCTGCAGAGGAAAGTGATGAATGTTATTCCATTTCTCACACACAATTAACAGACACAAACAACTTAAAAAGCAGAATCAAGTGTTGTTGCTCACATGGTCCCCAGGATGAACAGAGCTTGATGGCTTGATTTCAATCCCTGCTGTGTAGGGATTAGTAATCAGAAAAATTACAAACGCATGCCATAAATTCAATAAATAGTTACTTTAGCAGGAAGGCTGTTCACTGAACAGAAAGGGATCTGACTCCTTATTCACAGATTAGCTGGGTATGATTCCCCCATCTCCCTTCCCACATCAGTCAAGTCAATGGACTGACATCAGCTCAGCATGCTCTAAGCCAAGTGATATCAAGAAAAGCTAAAATAATGTGCTTCAGGAAACAGTGCTGCTCTGTTAATATCACTACGTTTTGTAGACATCTCATCCCCGTAACTTTGAACCAAAACTCCCCACTCTAAATCCCAAACTTTTTTAAAAATGTAATATGGGCAACACAAAAAGTCAAGTCATACTGTTTTGTGTATGATTTTAGCTACCCTCCTGCTACAGAGATACTTTGCCAAGCACACAATGTAAAAAAATCTGTTTTGCATAGACAAAACAAGCATATGTTAGTAAAGGAGTGGCAAATACATGAACTTTTCTAATTTAGCTTGTAAACAGACAAATTTAACAGCACTGCTATGCAAGGACAGCAGCATACATGGAAGGAAAGAGAAAAATGTTTTAAATTACCCTGAGTGTTTTCTAAGTGAAACAATAGTGGAAAAGGCTGCATTTCAGTAGTCAACAGATCGATGGAAGGTAGGCTGACAGTGCTTTGGCCTCCTCAGAAAAGGTGTAACTGATTTTTCCTGGCATATCTTAAGCTTGGTGTAGCTCAGTCACCATCTGATTTACAGTTGCTCCTGCATACGCAGTCACTGATAGAGGTCAGTAGGGAAAAGCAGGTCCTCACTGTCAGGGAGTTACATGGTGACATGTGACACCAGCACATGCATGGGACCAGCAACTCATGTTTACAACATGAGTCTAGAGAGCTGAACACGCCCTGCACAGCATTGAAGCAACATCCCCGCAGTCCAGCTGGTAGTGCCATCTCCAGTTTTGCCATTTGTTTGTCTCATTACAGAAGGTGATTTACACAATAGCATTGCTGCTGTCACATCCAGGTGACAACCCTCAGCATGCACATACTTCATATCCTTTTGAACATCTTGGTGGGATATGTGCACTTCCTTGGGTAACAGGTCAATGCTAAAAACTTTGTCAAATGCTAAATTGTTCTCTGGCTTCCTCGCATCAGGCAAAGGAGCAACCCACGCTCCTGGAAGACAAATCACCCACAACCTCAGAGCCACACTTCCAAACTGGATCTTGCCAAGGCTCCTGCCTTGCCACAAAGGATGCTGCAGCTCCCTGTACCATCAAACACTCTTCCCTGGCCTGTCTCATATGATGGGAGACAAAGTTGATTAATTAGTGGTATTTCACAAATTTTAAGTTAATTAATTAATAATTAATTCTTCCAGCATTTGTATCAAGTTACTAAAACAAGCCTTTGTTACAATAACACACAGTACATTATGGTCTATTAGTTAGCTATAACCTGAATCAAAAACACTCTATAAGAAACACTAGCTTTTTATGTACATGCTTTACTATTCACAAAATTCATACTACATAATAAAAAACATTGCAAAACTTGACCAGAAAAGTAATATATTCATAACAATACCTCTTCAGAGCAAGCCAGTAAACCCTTCTGAAGGCTCATACACAACAGTGCATCAGAGCATTCACAAATATTTCTTCCAACAAAACATATACTTTAATATGCAGCTGAGAAAATTGCTTAATTATTAACTTTAAAGAGGAAAGTTAGTTTGTCTACTTCTTACCCTTAAGCACAGTCCTGAAAGTTTACAATGATTGTTGAACCATAAAATTAAAAGAAATTTTTATGTTAATGAAATAAGAATATTTAAAGTTTTAATGTGCTGATGAAAGTGTTTATTAAATTAATTGAACTTACAATTAACTCTATTACATAACACATGTATGCAAAGTGTGTAAATATTTTTATTTCTTAACCTGTCCCTTTCTCACTATTTGATACATTTGGCCATACAGAGGCAAAAATGGAAAATCTGTCAAATACTAGCATCCACTAAGTGCAACAGAAAAAAAATAGGAAAAAGTCTTTAAGACTATTTAAACAGAAATATCAGATGCTGCCCTCTGGATTAAGGAAAGAAAGATGAAAAAGTAATTTGATAACTAATAATAGTTTCTGAATTGTTTCTCTCTGTGTTGTGAAATTAGGTAGTATATTTGTTCAATGATAACTTTACTAAAAACATGAGCCATATATTTGTGTGTCTGACCAAAGGTTTGATTATTGCAGCTACTCTCTGAAGTGCATCAACAGCCTAAATGCTGATTCCACATATACAAATCAAGACTGGACATTTTACTTTTTTGGGGTATCTTGTGGATAGTATCACGGTTGTACCAGCAACACATGCCACTTAATAGGATTACCCCAGAAGGAATTTTTACTGAAAATTTCCCTTTTGTTATACCAACAAAGATTTTGTTCTTTTCATTCCCACTCAGCAGTGCTCATATGTTTACATTTGCTTATCCCAAAAGCCTTTCCTCCTATAAAAGCCCCCACACTTCTAAATAAACCATCCAAATGCTGACAGCTAGCATGTCAGCACTTTTAGCAAGGATAGCACAGTGAAAAGGCTGGAACTCCTCACAGTGTTACAGCACAGAGTAGTTTGGGGGGGTTTGTAATAGTATGAAAATGCCTGGGACAGTATTTCATTCACACTTGGCTAGAGCCATTCCAAAAAAGCCCAGTGGCAAAGTATCCTTTCTGCTTTTCACTTGTTTAGAAAAATCTCCTTGTACCGTGTTTGAGTCTTTGTCCATCCAGCCCCATTTCACTCTAACCAAGCAAAGCTGAACCCACAGAATTAACACCCTGTAATGGCCTGAGGCTGAGCTGCCAGCTTCATGTGATGACTCCACTGTCACCATACCAGCTGGTAGGGATGGAGATACTCAGCACAGGACCTGCACTGCTGTAAAATCACAAAACATGGAAAGGTAATCCCCTTCACTCAGAAACCTGGGATGTTCAGTGCATGAAATCTCTTCTGCTGAAAGAAGAATTTGGGGAGATTTTCTTCTACAATATAAAAATTAATGTTTCTACAGCATGTATGCTTCAAGTACTCTGAGTGGGTAATCTTAAAACATTGGGAGAGGATGATTTCATATATCAAGAGAAAGCAGCTCTCTGCATGCCCCTTTCCCAGTAACACCAGCTATAAAAAGCATGAGGTGCTTGTCTCATGAAATTCCTTATACTGTAGTGATATTTTACAAGGCATAATCCTACTGAGAGATAAACATCCTGCAACCTACAACAGTCTGACACTAAGGATTTCCTGGTATTTATGATTTCCCTTAGAAAAAAATCAATCTTCTTGAAGAATCTGCATGCCTATGCCATACTAAACCTGCCATCCACTACAGAAAATGTACATCTTATTTGCTCGGCAGGAGCTTAAAAGGTCTATCTTAACTGATTCAGTCCTAAGTGTCTTCACTTTTGAAGTCACTCACTAATTCAAATGTAAAGAAAAAAACCTTTTTTTTCAAAGACATTGTAGTTTCTAACTCTTCTGAAAAAAATACTTTAAAAAACAAGCTTCAGGGCAATAAATACTGAGATATAAGTGTGGAGGTAAACTGCAGTATTTCTCTGCTTCACAAGTCAGTCACATTTCTGTCTAAATGTAAAATTCTAAGTGAAAATAATAATTTGAGTTTACTTTTCACGGTATATTTATCATTATAGTCTACAAAAGAGAAATGCTGCAAGCTATTATGCATCAGTGAAGTCAATTATTGGGACACAAAAGATTTTTCCTCGTGTTTTAGGAGCCTTTAATAGTACTACTGTTTGAGACTAAAATTTGAGGCTAAAATGAAAATAATAACTGTTTTTCTCAAGCTGTTTTCATTGATTTTTACCCTCAATTTTACCTAAGTTTCCACAAAATCCATTTTGATACAAGACAGCAAATCCAAACAGCCCTACCCTCCCAAAAGCCAAACACTTATTTGGAAACAGCACTTTACTTTCCATAAATATTAGAAGAAATAGAGTCATCTTTATTGTAACTAGAGGATTTATCTAGGCAAGCCATATATAAAAAAAGTTTCTCCCTTTAAGCTTATATCACAATTGTTTATAAAGAGGTACTTAATATAAAAACATTTCTGCACAGTGATAGGCATTCTACCACATCTGTCTGTCATCCCCTAACACTTCTGTTTGCAAAAACATGAGGTTTTGTGTAACTTACTAAGTAATGTTAATCCAGTGCAACCTGATACAACTTTGACTTTCAGTCTTGAAACTGATCCAGCTTGAAGACCAAGGGACTGGACCACATGGTTTTCATGACCTTTTTAACTTATATTACTTTACAGCCGTACAATTGCATATTAATTAGTAAGCTGATATAATTAAATGTAATTTTAAGAGGAAAAGAATAGTAGAAATGTATACTGTAGAATCTGTATTAGAGAATCTGTGCCTGACCTCCTCCAAAATTTTTCACAAAAAATACAAACTTTGGGAGACTGGAAACACTGAGCGGTTGTGAGGTTATTGTGTTATAACTTGTATGTATATTATCTATTTTATGCAGCCATGTGTTGCCATGAGGCAAATACATAGCATTACTCAAATTATTTTGGAGTAACTCAGCTTAAGGATGCTACCTTCTCTGTTCATTTATCTTGTTTTCCATCTTTTCCAACGTAATTTGTTCAACTGTCTTTTTATTTTGAGTTCTTACTTCTTCGTGATATTTGTTTGGGAGATACTAGTATCAGTAAGAAAATAATTAATTCTCCTTTGTTAGTTTTTACCTACATTTATTCATCGTGTGTGTTTCGTTCGCCCGGGGGCGGCGTGCCACGATGTACTGCCAGAACTATGGTACTTGGGGCCTTACATGTGGAGTAAAATACTTTCTGAAGAGAGAATAATTGCGCTCATAATTCTAATATGCGTAGCACATGCACTTAAACAAAATACATCACAATTTAGAGCTGAACCTTTTATTGCAATTACAAGAAGCTGCTGAATATGTAAGCTTGTCCCACAGGTTGTGCCATGTCACGTGCAGTATGACATCTTGTGGAGAACACAGTATTTGTTTTTGGCTAACAAGACTGGATGCACACCTACCAGACAAATGGTAAATGAGAATACTCTATGCTTACTTCTTAGAAAAAGTAGAGCTGTTAAAATACTGCCTGAGCAGAAACTTCAGTTTGTTAAAGGTGTCTCAAAAGCCAAAGAAGGTGGAGAATATACGTGCGTAAAAAAGAGGTCAAAACAGAAAGAGTTACAAGAGGAAACAGATGGGATGTCCATACGTCCTGGGGAGTGGTGAGGGTCAATTAACTTACACAACCATGCAAAAGTTGGAAAGGTCAGACAAACTGGAAGGAGCTTCTTGATCAGGAAGCATATCTTGCCACATATGGAAGAATGCAGTACATCAGAAGACCTTTTCTTTCATAATGAAATGCTTCTGAATAATAAATAAAACAAGGCAGGGAGCTGCTGCACATAGCAGTGACATGCTGATTTGTCAGCAAGTGAATACTGGTGGTGTGCTTTAAACACTGCTGCAATGAAAGTCTTACCTACACCCACCTCCTACCAATGACATGCACCACGAAGTAAGTGGTGGGAAATTAAGACACACCATGAATGTTCACATAGCTGGAATAGGGGGATTTAGCTACAGGGGGTCATAACAAAAAAAGTACAACTTTAATGAAAAGGAAAAATTTTGTAAAACCAGAATTTTGATCAACCCAAAAGCAGCTCAGGAACACAGAGCAAAGCAGCAGTGATCCCAGACAGAAATGCCAGGAGACTGAAGTTTGCCATCCCTTGCATACTGGAACCAAAAAAGGACGAGTTTGGTGAGTTTCTCAACACAAGAGTTTGTTCGGATCTCTCATTTGAACAGATGTGCACAGCAGAAACAACAGACTGCTGCACTTGCCTTCACTGTCACTTGCTTGATATTTCTAAAGATATTTTCTCCTCAGTATAGGCACTTCTGAAAGGATGTCTTTTCATGTCTGAAGTATTTGTAACTCCTAATAATAAATCATATTACAAATAAAAAATACATCAAGCACTGAAATAAGAAAAACTGTTCAAAATGTCTTTGAGCCAAGAAGTCAAGAAAAAATTAGACTAGTTTGAAAAAAAATCCCATAACTCTCTATATATTTCAACACAACCCATAATTATGCATCTAAAATTTTATTTCTTTTGAGGCACAGGCATGCAGTTTTTCCTCTCTACTGTTTACGAGCTATAATTTTCTTTTTTCTTTTAATCTCAAGAAGTAATCATTCCACTGCAAACACACTTCAGAAAACTGCTCAGTCTACCCTTTAAAGAAGCTTTTGAATCCTTTAATTATTCAAAGAAAAATTCAATAAATTCTTGCATAGCCAATTAAGTACAGATTTATACTCCAGCACTATCAGACAATGTTGAAATGATGTATAAAGAAAAGCATCCACAACTTCCATTAAGTGACACCATGAATTCTGTTTAAATACTTCATCAATCAAACAAATTAACTGTCTGTGTACATTACACATTTTGTTTACACTAATGCCTAAACATCTACAACAAAAACAGTGCAAGAAAACAATGAGCCTTGAATGTCTTTGTTTATCCATAATTAGCAATATTTCATTATGAGTTTCAGTATTTTAATTGTCTAGTCCATTGGCTTTACTTGGATAGATTTTTTTCACAGCAAATGAAGAAAGGACAAGCATTATAAAAGATATACATAACTGAAAAACATAGAAGCTTAGCATAGGAGTGATACATGATTATACCTTTAAAGACAGAACAGGAATTTATTCTGCAGCATCCATTTTAAATTACATTGATCCAGGCAACATCAGACAACAACTCACAGCCATCTTTTAGCAGTACTGCTCTAAGGATCCTGCCAAGAATGAGAGACAGAGGTAATGTGTGTTTTTAAAAACTACCTAACAAATTGGACAATATAGAACAGTTTCTAGAGGAAAGCAAACTTCTGTGAGATCTAAAGCTGCCTGAAAGCCTTTTGGATACCTTAAATAGCTGATAAGCCTCCTTGCTTCAAGGTCAGGCCAAGTTGTTTAGCTTCCTGTTTTCTGGTAATAAATGTAATGTAGTGACAAAATCTGAGGCATCCAAAGAGATACAGGATAAGAGAAAGTGGCAGACAAAAAAAGACAAACAGATCAGGGCTGGTGCCTATCTAGAACTCACAAGGAAGAAACATTAAGATAAAACAGGTAATCACATAAAAATAAACACTTGTGCCAGAGCACCGACTTTTTGTTCAGAACTTAAAATTATTTGATGTGCTTTGAAGTCTGCATATTTATTTCAACTGTCATCAAAATGTGGCTTTTTGTAAAAGCTGTTGGGTAGATTAGATGTTAAGGTATGGACATGCTGAGCACAGGACTCCTCAATGACAGCATCCAAGGGAAAAAAGGAAGAGTGATTTCATATTACCTAGGACAGACAGACAAATAGGGTAGCAAGACTAGTGAAGGGCATAGAACACATGTCCTGTGAGGAATGGCTGAGGCAGCTGAGGTTGTTTAGCCTGGAGAAAAAGGAGGTCTGAGGGATCATTATCTCTCTCACTCTATCACCTGTCTACGCGCGGTGTTAGGGTGGGGATTGGCCTCTTCTCCCAGGCAACCAGTGACAGGACAAGAGGACGCAGCCTTAAGCTGCAGCAGGGGAGGTCTAGGACGGACATTAGGAAGAAATTCTTCACAAAAGGGGTGATCAATCACTGGAATGGGCTGGCCAGAGAAGTGGTGGAGTCACCATCTCTGGAGGTGTTTAAGACTGGATGTGGCACTGACTGCCATGTTCTAGTTGACAAGGTGAGGTCAGGTCACAGGTGGGACTCAATCTCCAGGATCTTTTCCAACCTGATTGATTGTAGGGGACTCTCTGAAATAGATTACACGAAAACACTGAAGTGTGTTTAAAACTAAGCCTGACTATCTATCTTGGTCTGGCAGACTTACAGCTATGACAAAGGGTCGCCCACAGCAGGAAATGCTGCTGAGTGGCAATCTTGGATCATTAAAGCAATGATCCACTGAAAAATGCTCCTCTCTGGGTGCTGCAGCTTTTTATCTGCATGAGTTAAGAGGGAGTTACAGAATGGTAGAATTATAGAAGAGGTTGTCTTGAAAAGGAGGTTTAAAGGCAATCTAGTCCAATGCCCATTGCAATGATCAGAGTCATGCTTCAAGCGGAACAGGAGCCTCAATCACACTGACCTTGAATATTTGCAGGGCTGGATATTTTCCCAACACCCTAGCCAATCTCTTGCAATGTTCCATCATCCTCATTGTAAATAATTTGTTTCTTATATCTAATCTAAATTGATCATCCTTCAGTTTCAAAGCCATTTTCCCTTCTCCTAACACTCTATGCCCTGGTAAAAAGCACCTCTCCAGTTTTCCTGTAGGCTCCCTTCAGGTACTGGGAGGCTGCTCTGAAGTCTCCCTGGAGCCTTTTCTTCTCCAGGCTGAACCACCCTAATTCTCTCAGTCTCATTAGGGGACATACTCCATCCCTCTGCATCATCTTCGTGGGCCTCCTTTGGACTTGATCCAAAGGTGCATGTCATCTTTTTGGAGACCCCGAGCTGGGTGCAGTGTTCCAGGTGGGGTCTCAGCAGAGCAGAGCAGAGCAGAGCAGAGCAGAGGGGCACAATCCCCTCCCTCCCCTGCTGCCCACGCTGCTTTGGATGCAGCCCAGGACACGTTTGGCTCTCTGGGCTGGCAGTGCCCATGGCCGGGTCATGTCCAGCCTCTCACCCACAGCACCCCCAAATCCTTCTCCCCAGGGCTGCTCTGATCTGTCCATCCCCAGCCTGTGCTGGGACCGGGGGTTGCCCCAACCCACGTGCAGCACCTTACACTTGGTCTTGTTAAACCTCATGAGATTCCCATGGGCCCAAGTCTTGAGTCAGGTCTGTCAGCAGCACCACTCAGCTTGGTGTCATCTGCAGACATGCTCAGGGTTCACTGGATGTCTGTGACATTGATGAAGATTAAACAGTACAGGCCCCAGAACAAACACCCGAGGGACACCACTTGTCATGGATCTCCCTCCATCAGATCACCACCCTCTGGATGTCACCATCCAAACAATTCCTCACCCACTGAACACCCATCAAATCCATCTCTCTCTGGTTTAGAGATAGCACCTGACCACCATGACTAAAAAAAATCATGGAGAGCAGCTTGGCAACAACATCAGCCAATTCCTCTATGCTCCCCTCTTTGCTCACTCTCACATTGGTGAGGCTTCGTATTCCCAGCATGCCCAGGTCTTGCCTGCCAGGGTGGAGGGTCCATCCTGCCCAGCCAGAAGCAGAATGACTGAATTGGGAGAAAAGCCTCTAAAATAACTGGAGCTAAGAATTCCCTCCAGCAAGGTTTTTCTAGTGATAGGAAGATACGTTACTTCACAGAGGATACTCAGTCTTGCAGTAACAAATATAGACATTAATAATTTATTACTTCTAAGCTAAATTTCAGCAATCCATTATTTTTTACTGGAACAAAGAATAAGAGGTCAGCAGATTGCAAAGGTCAGAAACAGAAATGCTGTGTGATAAAGTTTTTTAAGGTGAGACAATGCATTTTAAATTACTGACGCCAGAACTTTTAGCATTGAAGCTTAAAAAGGATTGAAAATGCAGATTAATAAATCATAGAAAATCTCGTTCCAAGACATATTATAGAAGTGACACCAGAAGCAATGAGGCATCCTTTAGCTGATCCTGGCGGGTAAAAGCAAATTTGTAGCTCTAATGGCGCCATTTGAAGTTGTGCAGACATAAAGCTCACCACCAAAGTCAGCCCTCTACAGACTTAGCCATGTAATAACTCTCTCATTATAATTGCAGATGAAATTATTAGTAAAAAATGTGCGCCACATGCATAGTATTCACATCACATGGATCATACTAGTAACAACGGTATTTATTTCTAAAACCTTTGGGCAACAAAAACTATAAAACAATAGACTGTCGAAATGACTTTTCCTTGTTTTTAAATCTGGGAGCATATAAATCAGTTGACCAAGTCACTTTTTAAACTTCCTGTAAACAAGAAGAGCTGACACGAGTGCAGCAGGTCTACTCCTTAATTTGATCCAAAAAAAGCTCTCTTATCCTATGTCCCTAACCTATTTAAATACTCATTTCTGTTAGAAGTTAAATAAATGGGAATGGTAATATATTTTAACTAGAATTCTTGTAACACCTTCTACAATTGAGGAATGACTGAAGTCTGAGTGGGATAGATCTAAAGTACTTCCAAGATTAGTTATCCGAGAGAACTATGAAACTGAACTAGAGCAGTCAAGAGTAAGTCCAAGTTCTTACCAAGGAACGAACAGTAAATAGTACAGGAAGTCTTCCCTTGATCTTTTCATCCCCTGGAATACAAGGCTTTCACTCTCATCATGCATACTGCCAGATTTCGGATATGTAAGGCCAATTTATAATTGCTTAATTTAATTTTCGCTTACATACTGCTATACATAGAGCCATTACCCAAGCGTTGAGAAATTGAAACAGCTTAATTTCCCGGGTCAAGGGCGGAGTCTGGTCTCGTTCATGCCACTGTGCCGTTAAAATAATAACTTAAAGATGGATAAGTTCAAAGGATTGCATTATTGTCTATGCTGTGTAATCAAGGAGAGATAGTAATGGCCTATCCTTCCAGTGCTGTAATTGAATTACCAAAAGTTTTAGATGATAAATGATGAACGCCGTGACGTAAGCATCCATATTAAAATAGCCATACAGGATCAGGATGTCTGTTCATGTTTTCCCTTAGAAGAAATCGATATATTATTGTGTCATTATATCTTTCTAACAGGTAGCTATGCTTTCGACTGGTATGACGAAATATTACATGAATAATTAACATTGTAATTCTTACAGCATCACTGAGGAATCACTGCTTACATTACAAGTTTTTACAATCCAAGCCTGCTAAGGTTGATATGCTTCATCGGTAAGGGATCTACGATTGAACAGGTGAGGTCTGTCCATCTTCCCAGCTATTTAAATATAACAGGATACCTTCCAAGCTAACTTCAACTGTTTGGACGTTACTGCATGCGTTTATATAGTGTCAATTGAATGTGTCAAAAAAAGAGTCTTCAGCCAGAGAAGTGATAATCTGAAAACCCATTTTATGACTGCTTCCGTGGTGTTTTTATGGTTGAACATTTTATTAATGGTTTTATAGGATCTTGAAGATTTATTATTAAGAAAAAAAAAGTGATATTACCTTCTTTTTCAAGTCTAGATTTGAAACTAAATTTTTTTTATCCAGGTAGTAAACAGACCTGCACATTCATTGATTGGTTCTTTAGTAATAATGACTTCCTTACAAATCACCAAAATACGTCTAGCTTGGTGATTTAACTCATAAAGGAATGAATAATTTATATGCACTAGAACTTCTTTTATATTGTGTCACATCATTCTGTTTTACACAATATTCTGTCACAGATCAATCACATGGATAGAAAGTAGTTCTATATAAACTATAAACCAAACAAAGCAAAAAGCAAAACCCCAAAAGAAAACAAATTGGGAAGTGCAGTGGGGTACAGAAAATGGATGGGATTTATATATTTGGAGGATTCTGGGTGAAAACAATTCAGAAAAAAATATTAAGGACCTCAGATTCTTACCAATCCAATTGGTCTAAATATTTCAGAAATTAGTTGCTCTAGGTTTTATTAAATTGTTGGTTGGCTTGAGTTGTTCTTTGAATGGAGTATGTAGGACAGAAGAGAACAGGGAAAGGGTAAAAATTGAAACAGAGGGCAATAATCCATTTTACTGTTCTCTTGTCTCTCACTGTAAAACGTTGTAATACCATGGAGGAATGAGAATAGAACTATACATAACTGAGGCTATTTCTGAAGGATAACATTACATTTTTTTTAATAGCATGAATATTAAGAAAATAACCACTCTGTCAAGGTGGCCAATAGTTCTATTTCATAACAATGGCAACACCATGTATTAAGAAAAAAAACTTTCTTTTGTGATCAGGTTGAAATAACATTTGAGAGCTGCTTGAAAACCACCTAATGGCTTTATTGCATTTATCTGCTTGGATGTGTGCCTACGGAGAGCTGTTACTGCTGTTACAACTACGCATACAGAATACCATAAAAAGTAAAATGAGACAGTCATAGAATCATACAATGGTTTGGGTTGGAAGGGACCTGAAAGACATTCTGGTTCTAAACTGCAGCCATGAGCAGGGACAACTTTCATTAAACTAAGTTGATCAAAGCCTCATCCAGTCTGGCCTTGAACACTTCCAGGGATGGTGCATGCAAAGCACCTCTAGACAACCTGTTCTGGTGCCTCACCAACCTCTGAATAAAGAACTTCCATCTAACAGCCAATCTACATCTCTCCTCTCTAGTTTAAAACCCTTCCTTCTTATCATGTCATTATCTGCCCATGCAAAAAGTTCACCCTCTTTTTTTAAGTCCCCTTTAGGTACTGCAACGTGTAATGAGGGCCCCTGGGAGCCCTCTCTTCTCCAGAATGAACAAACCCAGCTCTCTCAGCCTGTCATCATGAAACAGGAGCTCCAGTAATTGGATCACTTGTGTGGCCCCTCTCTGGACTCCCTGTAACATGATGTCTTTCTTCATGAAAGACAGAAGACTGCTGAAGACTCCAGAGCTGGATCTGTCACGCATCAGGTGGGACCCACAATGGCAGAACAGAGCGGGAGAATCACATCCCTCAACCTGCTTGAGGTTGACAATGTTTGTTTAGAATACTGAACAGGATGGGGAAAGCAACAAAGAGCCTTTTAAAGAGATGAAAACAGAAATAAGTTCATTCAAATATGTGGCAACAAAATTATTCTTCCTGTATTGTGACTGAAGACAGATGTAGAATGAGGGAATGTAAGCAGAAGTTAAGCAATGGCTTTAAATTGAAAGGAGAATAGGTTTAGGTAAGATATTTGGAAAATATTCTTTACTGTGAGGGGAACGAAGGCACTGGCACTGGTTGTCCAGGGAAGCTGTGGATTCTGCATCTGAAAAAGTGTTCAAGGCCAGGTTGGATAGAGTTCTGAGCTAACTGGTCTTGTGAAAGAGTCCTTTAGAAAAATAATAAATTTTTGTATTTTATAAGCATAAAATATAATTCAGCTTCCATGCTCTGTAAACAAAAAGGATACCCATAGAATAGCATCCCATTGGAATAAATTACTCCATCACATTTCCAGTCCTGTCAACAACATTCCCTCCCACTCACTGAAGGTTTTCCTCAGACAATCTAAGTGATTTCATGTAATGAAAGTGCCAAATAATTATTTTCAAGTTGTATTTAATTGGAAATGATGCTGTACTGCAGACTTGAAGGGGGCTTGTATGACCAAATTCTCCCTCCTGTATTGGTAGGTCTAATAAACAGCATTGTCCATACACAGTTTTTCTCTTAGAAACACTCAAAAAACACTGACGCAATGAAAGAATTAAGCCTGACCTTCCCCAGTTTCTGAGTGTAGGAAATTTCAGTGCTTCAATTCTCTACTAAATTCTGGGTGTAATTTCCTGTTCCTAGGCAAGAAACAAAAATTAAAAGCAAATGTCCATTATTCCACCCATCTTACAGAAATAATTGCTCTTATTCAATTTTGTATATTACAATAAAGTTAAGGATCAAAGGTGGGTGACATGGCAGCCCAGGGTTGGAAGATTAGCAAGCTCAAAGCACAAAAGCTCAACCCTGGGTCAAAAATAGTCAGGCCATTTTGACACCTAGGTGCTACTATTATTGAAATGAAATACCAATCCTCTGCACATGCAGATCTTTTTTGAATTCATGATGGCAAATTAGAAAAGGACTTTTTGGGTCTGGTTCTAGCTATGGGTGAACAGAAAGGAGTATAGAAATGAAAACTCTGTCCATTCCAGAAGGTGAATGCTGTAAACCCTGCATATCTTCTGTCCCTGTTCCTGTCAGGATTTGTGATCACTCCTAAAGTATTTTCTCCTAAAAGCCCTGGCCAGTCCCTTCCGTTTCACCTCCTCAAGTCACTGCACTGAGGTATTGTGTAACTGCTCGTCTTGGCCAGACAGGAACTGTCAGATGGCAAAACATTCTTCCAGTGGATAATATCTTTTGACAGTGGTATTATCTCCATCTTTCCTACAAAAACACAGTTTGGAGGTAAATATTCACAGTGATGGGAATTATATATCTCCATCTTAGTCACCAACCCATTAACATTCAGCAGTCACCTCAAGTATAAATTTATCTGTAAGAAGGCATTTCTGTTTTCCTTAATACACATGAGCGATGTAGTTCCCCTAATCTTTTTCTTCAAAGGACAATAACATCTTTTACAAAATTTTATAAAATCTGTTCATTGCATAGAAAATCTTATCCAGGGGTTCAAATCCAGCAAAATTATAAGCAAAGAAAAGAAAGCCTTTTCATAGGAAGGTTTATGCAGCCCATAATTAAAAGCAACACAATTAGTGTAAGCTATACTAAATAACTGCATATGCTCTGCGGAAGAACAGTGCAACCTTGGCTTCTTTTACAGAATTA
>CM019236.1:41893510-41908051 GCA_009741485.1 Malurus cyaneus samueli
CTTGATCTTTATCTTAGATTAAGAACACATTTTTTTATGCCAGTTATCATATAGCATTAGGAAGTATTTAAAAAATAAAAGTATTTACCAAGCCAATTTACCTAATTTGGCCTTATTAAGGCAGGATAGACATTACTAGAGCAATTAGTTCTGGTTATACCTCAATTATTATACCTCAATTACACTCCTTACTTCAGCCTAAGTGAAAGCAGTTATCCTATGAATCAATACTGAAGCAAGCATGATTGATTGAAACCTCAATCTTCTGTAGCTCCAGCTCCCACAACTCCCTTAAATTACTGTTCAGTGTCAGCATCCTGTGGTTTTTAGGGCCCTCTTTCACACTTTGACCTGAGCTTCCTGATATTAACTTAACTGATCACTCAATTTAAATCAAGAATTTTTGTACAGAAAATCTGTAAAAGGCAAGACCAATGAGAGTACTCTTTCATTATCTTGAATAATGGCTAGAAAGTGGATTCCTGCAACAAGAGGATAAAACAGATCATTCAGGATCAGACAGCAATGGGAATGTGTGTGTGTGTGCAGATGCAGTGGCGTTGTGTGGGTGTGTTTCTGCATTCCGTGTGCTGATAGCTGCAGGTTTATCAGCCCAAGCTCCACACTACCCTGAAGCATCTGTTCCACTGCACCTGGAAGACACAGGGATGGATCTTGTGAAGGCACTGGACCAAGGACACCCAGCTTGGCAGAGGGTCAGCTCTGCGCCCCACTCAGTGTGCAGCTCAAATAATTCAATCTTCATTAACTGAAGTGAGAGCGCTGTCCCCAGGGCTGGAGCACAGAGGAGGATCTAAACCAGCCCTAAATCAGCAGCACTGCCTGTCACCGCCGTGTCTCCTGCTACTTGCAAAATTACCATTTATTGCATTGACAATTTCAAATCTGATTTCTGAAGGACTTCTTCCCAAGAAATTTTCATTATTATTCCACTTATCTGAGTTGCCAAAGCAGTATGTTTTGCTTTTTTTAAAGACATTTTAGCTATCTAAAGCAATATGGTTGGGTTTCTTATGTTACCTGCTGTAAAAGGTTATTAAAGTTTTTTCCCTAGACGAGGATATCATAGTTTTCCTTACTTTAATAGCAGTAAAACAGATTACTTTTCTCTGAGATTCTTTAGTAAACCTCAAGGCAAGTAAAAGAAAAAAAAAAAAAGGAAGCAAGATAACAGAAGACAAATACGTAACAGATAAAGTATAGTACTTTGCAGAAAACACTTACGAAGATGCTCAACAAGATAGGACTCACTGAAAACAGGAAACCAGAAATACAGAAAATTTCAAATGAAAAATCCAAAGAGACTATTTATAAATGCAGTATTTCTAATTTAAGAATTTCTCAAAATAAAAAAAAATAATTAGTTTAGGTGACCACCCTGGTCTCAGAACGTAAGATATAAGAAACATCCAGATGTACACAACATTGCCTGTGACCATTGCTGCAGAGTTGCCATGTCTCACTGCAGAGACAGGGAGAAGAACAATGTACAGTGTAGAGCTGCCATACAGACCAAGTGTAATAAAAACCCAGGAATTCCAGAAGGTGATTGAACAAAATTATTCCAAATTTGAGACTGTTTCAGTAACTGTTGTCACAGCACGCTTGGAATAATTATATCCTATGTTACAAGTATCCAATTATCATACAAGGACCTTTTTCCAACCTTCTTGAAAAATTTCCAACACCAATACAGACACGTGTATTGTTTCTCTTATAATGGGACGCTTGAATAACAGATAAACATAGTCGCGACTTCTCTGACCGTACTCTCAGCGCTCTACACACCACACGGGAGGTGACACACCTCGGCTGCCTTTCAGCATCTCTGGCAAATTAATCCGGCGAGACAAGGAAGAGCGTGAGATATACATGGAGCCAGATATCCAGATATTCATTATGTGAGCAGGGATATAGAGGGAGGTTATAGTTGCCATAGCTGGAGTCAGAGAGCTGGGTGCTTATCTTATTACGCGACTAATGTCAGACAGCCTGTAGCTCAATCTCGGAACACGCCAAATCCTTCACGGGCCTGTACATAGAACCATGGACTTCTCTCACTCTTTCCCTACAAACGTCAAGTCAGAACTTAGACAAATTTCTTGAATATTCTTAATTACTGAAAACTAGATCAAAATGTAAGTTTTTTCAAGAGGTAGAAAATGTAGGAACCCAGGAGGACCATTTCAAGCATGAATAAAATGGTGAAATGAAATCCCTAAACTAAGGAAAGAGGAAATCAATTTTAAAGAGGTTTTGACCTAATGGGTTTTTTTTTGGCTGTGGTTTTTTTTGGGGTTTTTTTTTTTGGGTTTTTTTTTTGTTTTTTTTTGTGCCAGGAAATAAAATGTTTCAAATAATTTGGAAGTGTTCCAGTCAGCTAGTTAAGAAGATAATATGAGGAGAATTATATAGATGAACATTTAATGATCACATCTGAGAATTGCTAGCTAGCTTAGAATCTCATAATAACTCATCACTTCCCTTGACCACTACTTTGCCTCTCTCCCTTGTCTTGGGGTGGCTACATGAGGTGAGGTGCCTCTCAGACACACATTCCTTCCTTTAATGATCAAAAATATTTAAAAACAAAATGGCAATTAAGACATCATTAAATTGAAGAGGGATCAGTCTTGTGTGCAAGACCAGAATTATTTTGGTTTGTTTATAGATTCTGATAACCTTAAGGAGTGGCACCAATGCTGGCAATCTGCTGAAATTGCTGTTCAACATACAATATAAGCAACGCTGCAGCACGTGGTTAAGCCCAGGCTTACACACATCAGTCTGTGTTTATAAATCTCTCCTTAGCCCACTGAATCCTTGAAAGAGTATCGCAAATAAATACTGCAGAGAGTGTAAGTTATTGATTACTTTTATTATGAAGCTACATGGATAAACTTCAAAAACGAAGCACTCCTGTACTGTAAAGGAGATAGGCTTAATATGAGCACAGATCATGCTAATTTGAACAAAACCACACACACACAAAAGCTCAAGAAGACTAGCTGATAAAACCAGCTAAATTTTAAGCAAAACAAAGGCAGCCATTTCAGTCATCTTCAGCTATTATTAGATGTTATAGTTAAAACACAATGTTGTATTTCACTTAGTTCCCTTGTTACAAATACAACCAACAACATTACTGATAAACAAGGTTTATTGTGAAACAATTTTGCAATAACTTTGTGGGAGCTGTTATCCCTCATCTGAACAAAGCATGATTTTATCACCATATTTTTTCACCTCCTTATGTCTTTTCCCAGCTTGTACTTCTCACATGCAAAACACTGTAAGAAAAAAAAAACAAACCACCAAACTGTTTTCTGCAAACTGAATTTTCTTTTCAGCTAAAAGATGGCTGAGAGCAACTAATAATCCTCTAACAATATTGCAATGATTATTATTGTATTGCAAATGTAAATTGAAATACAGCAATCTTGTAGATTGTATTCACAACTGTTCTTTAATACCATTATCTACAAGCAAAGTAATGAAATATATTTTGCAAAACTTTCTTTCTTGTGTTCTATTGTCTTTTGCCCCACAAAAAACCTCTTGTTTTATGCTGAAATAAAAATGAAATGCATTCACAATTAAATTTCCAACTATTTACAGTTTTAGTAAAAAATACTGTAATGGTGACACAAAACTGGAATTTGTGTGCTGTATTGAAAAACATGTAACGAATTGTGCTGAAAATTAATATTAATTATATCTGCATTAAGTGTGACTGTTTTCTATCTTCACTAGAGGATAAGGATAGGAAGAAATTGCTGGTTTCAGATTTGAAGGTCCTATGTGTTCTCACATTTCCAGATTCATACAAATGAGTACCTCACACTTTGTCTCACTATTCTGATACACCTAATGGAGGTATCTAATCTATCATAAATTATACTTCAAGACTTAAAAAAATAACATGGTGTAATAAACATTTGTTTTTAACAACCTAACCAAGACAGCAGGTTGTGGATATTCACAAAATTTCATAAGGAAACACAAGGGAGCTTGTTTTTCTCAAATCATAAAATCATGCGAGAACAACCTAAGAAAACTTCCATGTTGGTTTTACGTCTTCACTGCCAGACACTGTGTTTTCCTCTGTTAAATTGGTTGAATTTGTGCAGCAGAAGCATTAGGGATGAAAATGACAGCCCACCCTAGCTAAATGATTTTGCAGAGCGTCTGCGCTATTTCCGTAGTAAAAAGGTCCCAGTTATGTGTGAGCAACCACAGGCACACAGAAAACTGTGTTTCATTGCCTTCTATCGTATCACCTGCTTTCATTATGGAACTGTAATAGTGAAGTTACTGTGCTTCAATTAGTCACTTCCACATATGTGTTGGAAAGGAAGAAAAAGAGAAGCAATGCTTTTTATTGTTTTTCCCAATTACTACATAGTCAAGCATATTTCTTAGCCTTGACTAGAAGAAGGGAATCAAAAGTTATCTGACTTTTCTCTTGAAACTCAGACTCCAGTTTTCAAAACACAAACTGTGTTCTATATGAAACATGGGTAGTTAGGGGACAATCCCATTAAAAATAGAAGGGCACTAGGAAAAAAAAAAACCATACGCATTGCTACTTATGTGCACTGCCAATTCACAATTGTATGTATGCTGGAAATGGAGCTCGTTCTGTTTCTCTGGTTAGTTTGCTTCACTAACTTGGCTCTCTAACTAACTACACCACCAAAATGTGTCACAGAAGTAACGTAAGAATGGGCAAATATATTTTTCAGTGTATTTCAAAATCCTTTCCAGAGTTCAAAGTGCAGAAACACTGTTTGGAATAATTATCACTCTTCCCTCCAAATGTGTTAAAAAACACTTTGTAAATACTAGCTCTCCCCAGCACTGAGTATCCTTTACTGGACTCTCATCCTTAGGTGAGTTAAGGGGATAATGGCTTTCCATTACAGCTGCTGGACTGAAAATAGCTGTTTTGCAACTAAAAATGCAGAATACATGAAACCAAATCCATTATGAGCATATCTATTTTATGTGTCATATTTTATTATAGATCACAAGTGTTTTTCTCAATACAAAATGGAATACAAAGTATTTTCCATGGAAAAAGATATGTGTAGAATTTATGTGAAAATTTATTTTCATTACAGATAGCTACATACAGCTTTACTGTTTCAGTACCGTAAATAATATTATTTTTTTTCCCAACAACATTTCCAGCAAGAAAAGACTCATAAACAATCTACACCTTCCAAAGAGCTTATAGTCATCTACCTCCTGTCTTTTCAACCTACAGGACTCTTATTCCAGGCATCACAAAAGAAATTCTGAAAAAGATTTAATTGTGTAGCACTAATTTCTACTCTAACAGGCCAAAAACATACACAGAAAATCATCTTCAGTGATTCTACATCATCACATTGCACTTAAAATTTTTTCCCTGGAAGGAGAACACTTCAGGTTCCTTACTAATTTACTAACACAAATCATCACCTTTGAGTTAACTTTTTCTGCAGTCACTCTCCAGCATGTCAGATTTGTGTGACAAACACGGTTAAGAATTAATAACCTCAAATTTCCATTATTAGGGAACACCTTGCAAGTGCAGAATGCTTACCAAAATATGAAACCTTGCGGCTATGTTAACATATTTTATCATGCTCTCTACCAGCTCCCTGCTTCTTCTGTAGACAGATCAGTCACGTCTTTCATTTGCTTTAGGCAGAGATCTGATGGCAAAACCTTTTTGCTTCAGAGAAATGTATACTGCAAAATTTGTTGTTAAAGACTGTTTAATGGGTGTCCTGGGGGGATGGGAATGTGGGTGTGTGTTTGCCTGCTTTTAGAACGGAAAAAAGTGTCCTCATAGTTTTGAAAACTACATATACTCATGCCAGAAAAGGACTGACATAATACTTGCAAAAATGCAGATATTTTTCTCCATTGTAGCTGAAATGTTAATTAAGCAGAGTGCAAGAGCAATAACCAAAAATGAAAGAAACCTCTGTTCCATGATTCAGTCACTGCAGTTTGAGGAACACCTACACAGTTCCTTATGTCACTACAAATCTACCGGGGATACTCAAGACTGGTCGTTTTCAGTTATGATAACAAAACTGAAGCACAAAGCAACAAGGCACTAAACAGAGATTTGGGCCTCCAAAATATCCCTGAAATTAGTTGTAAAGCTTATGCAAATGCCTTCACATAAGGCAATACTTGTAGGTACACATCCCAACTTGTTCTGCTTGCATAGAGCAGGGCCTACTGCAACAAGATATTTAATAAATAACATCAGTTGCAACAGGCACTGAGTGAAACTACAGATACACCATATGATACAGATACATCATCTGTTTGGCCATTGCTGGACTGGCTCCCAAAATCTGATAAGCTCAGGCTCATGCAAGTGTTTCTCCTAAATTCGAACTACCTCCAGGAATGTGGGACTTCTGGGTTTGTGTTCTTTCCCTGTCTTTCTCTGTTCTTCTCTTCCCCTTCTTTCTCCTTCTGGCTTCTTCTTGGGAAATGAAAAATCTTTGAAGTTAAGAGAAAAAAAATATAGGAGACAATAAAAAAATGCAAACCTTCCTTAAAACTTTGGGGTTTAAATGCTGTAGCAGTTTCCCTCATTTCTGTATTTTAATGAAGTAACTGAAAAGTTTAAGAGGCAATTATTTGACAGATACAAGTATCTGAAATCCCAAGCCTTGTAGGACAGCTTAGTACTTTTCAGTGAGAGGGTCACACTAACACAGTTGAATTTCTGAGTTCATGTAGTTTAACAAAATTAAGACACTTAGAAAAAAATAGACACTTGTGGTGTGTTAAGGAAGGCACTGTTTAAATCCACAAGAAATCTGTCAGTTACCACCAGAAATTAACTGGATTTGTCTAAAATGTTAGCAAGCTATGCAATGGTTTGTAGTGTACTAAACACTTGAAAAGACTAAATCTTAAAAGTTATGCAGAAAAAAAAAATTTACAAACCTATAATAGGTATTCAACAGGTCTCTTTCAATGGATAATTGTCTTAATTGTGCAAAACTGTGCCTTACCTCTAGTCTAAATTAGTCTTTTTTCAACTTTTGTTTGCTTTTGTGAGGCTTTTGGGATTGAAGAGTGTTCACCAAACAAAAATATCCTACCCATGCAAAATATGCAGTATTTGCAGAAAAGGGATCAGGAATGCCTGAGGAATGTAAGATTGAGTCATTTTTGTGTACATCCTATGCTTCCACCTAGAATGACTTAAAATGTGCGTCTTTAAACACATTATTTATACATTCATAAGGCAAATAATCCTGGACATTCTTGAAGTAGGAAGAAAAAGCATTCCACACAAGAGGAAAAACCAGAAAGAACAAGGGGAAGAAGAGAAGTAAAGATAGATCTGTAGGAGAAATTGAAAAAAACAAAATGTATTCTATTCTCAGCTGAGCAGAGGAATTATGCTTCGGGGGAAGGGGAAAGAAATGCTGGAGAACAGCAGTCCAGGAGAACCTGGAAATATGTTTCAAGGCATTCAGAAGAATTCATAAATTTTTTCCTTCCCAGAAAACAGAGTAAGAGATAAAGAAATGCAGACTCTCCTTGGCTTTGCTAGATAAAGTGACATGTGTTTTGTTTTTAGAATACAGCTGGGCCTGATACCTCATTCTTTTTAAACTTTGCATCTGTCTTTCAACTATGAAATGCAACATCTTTAGATTTTCTCAGTGCATAGGCATTCTAAACTAGAGGAACAACATAACCTCTGTATATAAAATAGTATATTTATTCTGTTAGTTCCTATACATTTATCTCTTAAATTTTTGACACATTGCTGGTTGCATCTTAATAGCTTTAACATGTGCTCTCTCCAAAATGTACAATGCAATTAAGAAAAGTTATACCAAGCAGTATTAAACAGTTAACAAAAGTCATTAGTTCTACACAATTTACCTCTATTAATCAAATTTGAATCTCATCAATGGATGCCAATCAATCTGGCTGACAGTTTTTATTTTCCATGTAAGAGTTCTTATGAATGCTAACTACATTCTCCACTTCTAAGTCTAATCTGTTTTTCTTCCAAAAGTAACAATTAATTGTGGACAATTGAATGGAAAGATGTTAATGTGGTTCCAGACAGAATACATTTACAGAAACAAGTTATGGAAGAAGTGTAATCCATAACAAAGGAACAAAGAGGGACATAGAGCCGCTAATACAATCAGCCTGCAGAATCCCTCAGAAAGAGCCTACAAAACAAGCTATGGTCTAGACATTTTGTTGATGTTACCAAACTCTGAAATTAGTTTGAAATGAGAAGGTTGCAGGGAACATGATTCCCTATTGTCAACCCAAAACACAAGGACAAAACAAGATAATGTTTCCATGTGCATGCAGAAAGGAAATGACCAGCAATACATGGGAAAGATACGTGACAACTGCAAAACAACTGCTGTCCCAGTCTACAACAGACATGATAGGATCTAATACAGTAAAATATTTCATAAAGTTGCTAATTACACAAAAAAACCCAAACACCTAAGGTCTTACAAAACCACTAATGAAAGTCCTTAAAAAGTCAAATCAAAATCATTTCTTGTTGCCTGAGCTAAAGCTTCTCCCACTCTTTAGCCTCCTTAAATATAGGATCAGGCTTCAAGGTTACATGAAATCCTGAGAACAGAGTGCTCTTCCCAAGCACAGTAATCTCTTACTTTTTATTGCAGACTTATCACGAAATATCTAGATTATAAAGACAAAAACAAACAGAATGGCCACAACCATAAACAAGATAAAATACATTCATGAACTGCAACCATGAAACCTTCAATGTGAACAAAGTTTCTTCTGTTTGAATGTAACTGACTGAGGCCAGCAGCCAAAATAAGCAAACAGCCTAACTGTGCTTTTACAGTAAATTACATAATTTCACATTTGTAGATCCTATTACCAGATGACATCATATTTTTGAGTTAATGCTTGCAAATTCTGGCTGAAATCTGCTATTGTGAGCTTACATTCAAAAAGTCTAGCTAGCTGTCCTGAAGTGTGAATCAAAAGACAGCCTTCAGTCATCATACAAGAAGACTACCAGGGGTCACACAAAGTGGTCACAAGAACAAATTCTAATAGAGTAGCTGCTAAAAGGTTCCCTCTAAATAAGGATTTTTTAATAATATTTGTGCAACTTGTGCTGTAGAACATTCTGTTGATAAGTATGCTACATACAGCATTCACCACGAATCACAGAAATTAAATGTGCCATAAACTGTGACTAGTGGCAATAAAACAGGGATCGTAACTGACTGAATTCAGGAAACAGCCTAATATGAGGCCATTTGTGTATGTACATTTAAGAGTATACAACTGATTCATCTACAGAGTATATTTTACAAGTTTTTACCTTTGACTGGACTCTTCTAAAACACTAAAAATTCTGACAGCTTAAAATGAGAAAAGATTGGAAGAATTGAACAGGTAATGATGAAAAATAAGAAGAGACAAAAAAAGAAATATAACATTAATAAAAAGGTGGTAAGAGTGTATGATACTACATAGCCAGGTTAGTGTTTACTGCAGGTTATGTAAACATCTGTGGAAAATATAAACCCATACATATTACAGTAAAGAAGATACTAAGGTCTTAAGTGTCTATATAAGAAAATCTCCACAAAAAAACAAACAACCAAACAAACAAACAACCAAACCAAGGACAGCAAAACAAAGAGGCTCACTAAAAATGAATTCTGGAAAGGGATGAAAGCACTGTGATATTATTCTGCTTATTTCAAGTTTCAAGACAGTGTGTAAGATTGAAGGTAAATCTATCATTCTGGTTACACTGTTCACAAACAGAACAAGAGTATTTAGGGCAACATCTGCCTGAATTTACCACCAAATGCTCTTTCTAGCCCCAATTTGTAAATATATCGCCTTAGGTTTAAAAATTAAGATAACTGACCTCCTCCAGATCTAACTTTTAATAGTGTCAGTATCCAACAAGGACAAAAGTGTAAATGTATTTTAGCACACATTTCCAAGTATTTTATTTCTTTTACAGAATTTCTGGTAACAAATACATAAAGTTTGGGTTCCCCCTCCTTAATTTTTATTTTACTTTTCTTCACTGATTACTTTTCAGTCCAATTAAAAGCCATCGCTCTTTCATCCAGATTTGCTTCAAGGGAATCTAATCTTTATGCAGTCTTTCTCTGTGTTGGTTAGATTTCAGACTCTAAAAGACTATGCTATATTCTAGCACTTTTATCTTCATAACCTTTAGACCTTACCACAGAGTTCATGTCTACTGAAAGTGCTTGACTATAACAGTACAGCTGGTGTGCTAAGAAGGCACAGGGAAGGAGCTGCAGATTTTGTGGTATCATCATTATCCATCAGAGATTCAAATCTCAAAGGAAGAGAAAAAATCCACAGAACCTCTCTTTTACATTAGTCCTTTTCCAAAATAAAAAGCTCCCAGAATACTAAATACATAAGCATACATATAGGACCTTTGCAGTTACAGTATTTTAGCCGTAAGATACATTTTGTGTGTGTGTATATACAGATATGCGTATATACATATATGTACACACACATACATACATATTATCTATAGCATCACCATGAGGGGAACCAGATTGATTCTGCTGTTTTTTTGTTAAATCCATGTATAATCACATCTGCATTGCTATCAAATGCACATGATGAACACAATAACAATCGAATACAAAAATCAATTACTTTACAAGAAGATGTTCTAGGCAAACAGCAGGTTCACAAAATCAGAAAGCACTCAACATCTGAGGCATATACAGTTCCCTTAGATAATTCTCTACACAAGAGATAAGCAGCAGCTTATCCCAGGTGTTTTTTATTTCGCCATTCTGAGGTACAAAGTAGCTGGTTTCAATTCATGGGGTAGAAATTTACACGGATCACTGAAATGATTTAAAGAGCATATAACATCCACCAACCCTAGCACCATATATCTATGACTTTAAATACATCCGTATGTCTCAGGATAGGACCTGCTTAGTTAAACTCCTGTAATACTACTGTTACTCAGCTTTTACAAGATCTGCCATTCACCATTATATTCATTTGCAGGAACGACCAGCAGATGCTGGCTGCAGATCCTGACAGCAGATGACAACATGCTCAAACCACACGTGCTGAAGATGCAAGTGCTGTCACAACATGGAAGTTTCAATTCTTTAGAAAGAGTTAAAATAACAAACTCAACAAATAAAGCCTCTCTCTCTGCCTTCCAGAAGAGACAAAGATCTTCCAGTGTAAAGTAAAAGTCCAACTCTTTTAAGAACAGAGAGCTTGAAAGAGCAGGATGAACGAATTAAGATACTAAAAACACCTTAAAAGTATGATAAAAATAGGCTTACAGAGGGCCTTAGTGATAGTAATAAATTCTGATTGGATTATTAGCAATGATATTGGTGAAGAAAGTCTTTATAATACCCACTCCAAAGCCAGTAGTATGGTGATAACTGCAAACATATTTACTTGAAGAAAGTGTGAAGCCCTCTAAATCAATTTAGATTGTGGATTGTGTTGTGGGAAAACAATCTGATCAGTTTTTAAACACAGAGTAAAACAAATCTTCATAAACAGAAAAGGTTTTCCTTTCTCCCATAACTTCCACTTCCAAAAAAACAAAACCAAAACAAACAAAACAAAAACAATACCAAAAAACATGTAAAGTAAATTCCACACAGCTGCAGTCTTCTTTCCACCATAAAATCATAGTGTGTCGGCTCCAAAGCTGGGATCTTACACAACATAGTGTGTTCTGGGATTATGTGATGTGTCTGTGTCTCAGTGTTGCTGGCAGAGGGCTGTGCAGTGCCATGTGCCTGTCATGGCCTGCGAAGATCCACAGCTGGTGGTGACTCCGTGAAAGCATGCTTAAGGACAGGCAAAAAGCACTGGACAGAGGGAGAAAGAGGAAACCAGAAGTGTTAGAAGCAGCAGGGAAAACATGAAGGTCAGAAAAGGAGGTGCTGTTTTAATTGGCAGCAAATTCAGTTAATTTCCCCCAACCTGAGTTTACTTTATCCATGATGACAATTGTGAGTATCTCAGAGTCTTGCTCTTTTCTCCCCCCACTCACTGAGCAAGTGGCTGGGTGGGATTTTGGTCCTGAGCCAAGATTAACCCACAACACCCTGTCAAATGCTAATAAACACCTTCTGGTTTAACAAAAACAACTACCAGAACAATAGAATCCAAACACTTTTTTTGTCATGGAAAGCTTCTATGTTCCAGACACAACACTGTATTTTATCACCAGTCTGTTCATAATCTAATTTTCTAATTTGTCTGCACACAGCTGCCAGGATAGGTATCCCTGAGAACACTGAACCTATTAGCTGAAGGTAAGCTTGACTCTAAAACTGCAGATTACACCAGCATAATACTGATTTTGAATATTACCCTGGGTTTCCTAAGATAGGTAAAACTGTGATCAATAGATATAGATATATCTGAACAAAGATTTAAATTTCTCCAGGTGTAATTAAATTAAAATGCAATCCACCGAGTCACTGGTTGATACAATAGGCTTAGTGCAAAACTGATGATGCAACACTCATTTTATATGCAAGAATAATTTTAATCTGAGTTAATAAAAAATGCAACTGATATGTGCAGTCCGTATCTTTTTCCACATGCCTTGAGTGACGACTTACTTCCTTATCTTGAGAATATGCTGATCTGTAGAGCTTTCTTCAGAGGCAGAACTCATCAACACAAAAGGGACAGATTAAAAAACAAACAGTTGGTCCTTAATTCTTTAAAAACTGATTTTCACTCAGCCAAGCTTCAGGAGTACTGATATTTTAACATGTCAAAACCAAGACACGAGAAAATCTTTTAACGGATATTTGCATTCACCCAATGTGACTCTATTGCAACGCACGGAGAGAGGCACATCTGTTGCATAATTGGCATCCAAAAAGCTTTTTCTAAACAACTCAAACCACTTTAATATTACAAACACATACTCTTAAAACATGCCCTACTCTTGACTTTTCCAACATAGGATAGCTAGATAGTCTGTTCGAGGAATCTGATGTAAGCAGTCATGTGAGGATACCAAGAAATGTAGATTTTAGGAAGCAATGAACCTGCACAATTTAATACTTTTTGGGGTTTTTTTTTTTTTTTAGTATGAGCTTAAGACAGAGAGCAATTAGTCGTAAAATCAGCTTCCCACCATTATTCCAAGATGTAGTTAATGTACATCAGAAGCATCAACTACATCTGTTAGGCCATTGGAACAGAATTGTACAATGGCCTTTTGTATCTGTTAAGAACTGGAAACACAATCTGGTTGAAGAAAAGAGGAACTGCAAAGAGAAAAATGTGCAAAAATAAGAAGCAACCTTCCAGCATTCAAGAAAACCACTATGAGGAATTTGCCTATGAGCTTTTCCTCATATTTACTGGGACTCCAGGGAAAGACTATGAGGAATGGGATTCAATCTGCAGCAAGAGTATTTTGCTTGCACATTAGAAAGAGGCTTTTCAACTATACATGCAGTAGAAAAACTACATTATTTCATTAAATAGGATATGCTAAGATTGTTCTAACCAGTAGACTTTTAAGAACATATTTCCATATTCTTAAATTTCTGTAAGGGGTGGTTAAGTAGACTTAAGAAGGCCTCAGTGGACTGAATCCTTTAAGGTCAGATGACCTTCACACAATTGTATTTCTGTGTTTTAAATTTAGCCATTTAAAATTTATATAGTCATATTAAAAGGAAAAAATCAGATATTAAATATATTTTAACAGTGAGCTAGGTTAAAAAATCATCCTTTTAAAAATGACTGAGGGATCATCATGTAAGTTATATATAGAAATATCTACTTTTATATAGATACAGATTAGTAAAACTTCTGAATTTTAAGTAGCATCAACAATAATTTAAAAAGAAGAAAAAAAAAGAGTGATCAAACCAAACTAAACACCCTCAAATCTGTGTATAAGTGATGCAAGACCGTTAATATCTGGAAAAATACCATTTTCCTTCTGGAGGACTTCCAGTAACCTTGGGATTTTTCAAACTGCTCAAACCCAAAAGTCAGCAATAAAAACTGGTTATAATTCAAAGTCGGTATTTGTTTGACTCTAAAATACAAAGATAGGTCAAAACATTCATGGTTTCCCAGAGGAATGTCTTTCATGTCCTAAGAAGTTCTGTATCTACTCTTGAAGTAATCAAAGCTTTTACACATCAGGCAGAACAAAGTCTCCCTCTTCCTTAATTTTGTCCTCCTGAAGACCACTACAAAACTCTTGCTCAGAGGCACTAAACTTTGTCTTCTAACTCCCATTGCTTGTTTGGTCCTGTTTACTGACGGTTTTGTAAAGGGAAGAAATCCAAAATTTCATTTAAAAAATGATCCCAAGGACAGACATCATGTAGCAGCTCATTCATAACCAAATGGCAAAAGGAGTGTAATTCTAGATCACCTACAAGAGCTCAAGCTCTCCAGCACATGGGCAGCAGCTCAATGATCCAACACATTCTG
>CM019236.1:41912181-41929223 GCA_009741485.1 Malurus cyaneus samueli
TTTCTTAATTCTGGTTTATTGTTTATTCTTCACAAAACTCCTACTGTTAACTTGCTATACTGTGAGACATGATTTAAGTTTCATTTGTAAAGGTGTTACAGTGGTATAAGTAGTACCCTGAATGTACACTGTGAGTACTCAACGAGTATTCATCTGCCTTAGTAATGATGTGCCCTCACTGCTGTAGAATGCATCAACATTCACTGATATATTTTAAAGCATGGCAACCCTACTGTCTAGGTTATCAACATCTGAGTGCAGTTGGAGGTCTTACTACTTCGAGAATGTGTTGTACAAACGATTAAATTATAATAAGTTTGGAACATGAAGAGTGGTGGGGAGTTGGTTTTTTTGGTTCTTGTTTGTTTGCTTGTGGGAAAGGCGTGTGTTGTTTCTGGGTTATTTCTTCCAGAGAAGAGAAGGACTGAGGGGGAAATTTTATTAGTGATATAAATATCTCAAAGGTGGATGCCCATGGATGACATAAATAGAAACCTATTTATTAATAATAAACATAGATACTGGGCACTGGCATCGTTAGTGTTACAACAGTGTAGCTGTTAGCACAGACTTATGTATTTATGCATCAGCAAAGGTTCACACATAGAATGAAACTGTATTTCACCATAACAAATTCCATTTTAATGCATCTGAAGATATTTATTTCAGCAATTAAGCAATTAAATCAGATACCTGACAAACCATATTCCTACTCACTCACATTTCTTTATTCTTATATACATACTCTTATTTGCCCTTTTCTGTTTATAATACAAATATAAGTTAAAATTAAATTATCGCGGGAGGAAAAAAGGATAAAAAAAATGAAAGAGCAATTGAATGTGTTCCTGAAAACAGCAGTCACGTTCTGGCCCAACATCCAGCCAGTCATAGACAAGGTCACCCATGTGGAATTGGAGGAGAACATTAACAGTTTGTCCTTTTCATTTTTCATGTGAGATGATTTGAGCTGTTGTCAGACTGAATACTGTAATGTTGTTGCCATTGCTTCTAGCCAAACAAATAGTGAACACTTCCAGCTTGTTTAGGTTTTGATGTGGGGTTTTTTTAAAAACTGCTTTTTTTTTAAAAAAAAAAATCAATGTAATACATATTTTTTATGGATAAAGTATTGTTTTTCTTTTAATGATGCTTTCATCTTTACATTACATTGCCCAACAGGCTCTTAAATATCTCTTCAGCTTCTTCAAATGTTAAAATTTATATGACAAATTTTGTTTTTAAACTAGCACTTGCATGAAGCATCAGCCCAAATGACCTTTATAGAGCTGGGATTATGTCTGTGGATGATTTTTAGGGGAGGACACCTGGTCTGGATATGATTGGTTGGAAAATTTGTTCTGCAAAATTTTTAGTTTTATGTGGCCTTCCTTTGGCTAAATTTTATTTATCGAAAGGTGATCTGGTGGCGATGTAATGTTGCAGCCTCACAGGGTACTGGAAATGTAGCTTTAACGGTGCATACAAAGTCTGACATTAGGTATAGGGAGCCTATCTAGCAGGATTTTACACAACTTGTTAAAATCATTAATTTGATTCCACCTAATGTGATAGTTCAGTGACAGCATGAATGTGTAAGGGAGTGTAGAGGGAGTCTCTTCACAAAACAGGAATGATGTCATTTATTCATTGCCCAAAATCCACTAACAGGATGTGAAATAACTGTTACATTTTGAGATTAGAAAATTGATAGTGAATGATAAATTGGTAGATTTGATATGTGGATAGATTCCATGTGAAGCACATTGTGGCTTGGCTTCTCCATGGCTTCTTGGGCTCAGCCTGAGGTGACACAGTCCATCTCTGCAAGCCTTGGCATTGACAAAGTTATTCCTGTAGAACTTGCTTAGAGTGGAGTCGTTGCTCTGCTGTGAAAATATGTCCTAGCCTATGGGAGAAGGTCTGTTTACCTAGATTTTAAATGAAACTTATTCATCTGGCATAACACAACACAGCAAAGTCTTGATGAGGACTAACAGCTGTTCTGCTCCTTCTCTTGGGCAAGTTTCTCTTCTGCTGCAAGAGTTATCGACACTGTGCGCCTACCACTCTGTGCCAGCCTGAAACACTTCCAGCTGGAGCTCTGCACCTCTAGAAGGGTACCATGGGATCAAATCAACTTCTGTTCATGAAAACAAAGACCAGGTTTTCCTCTCATTTGTGTTCTGCCAGTTTGTCTGCAACCTGTAATTCAGGATATCATGTGGTTCGCATTTATCATTGAGAGGCTCCTCATGTCTCTAGATGTATTGTTCTTGGGGGCCTTGGAGTGAGATACTTCTTAAGAAACAAAATTTTAAAAGTTAAATGGTTACTGTGGAAGCGTAATGTTTCCATTGAAAACAATGGGCTGTTTAAAAGGCAGAGTTGTTAACCCATGTTTTGTTCAAGCTAATAATGTTCTATATTAAGGCAGCTGATCGACACTGCAATAACAATGTTTTCGCAGAAAATAAACCAAAAATAACTGATTTAAATTGTAAATTATTACTAATATTTTTTTATCCTTGTGGGGCGAAATGTCTTTAGTTGCCCATTTTAGAAGATTAAAAGTAATTCCTCACAAAGCTTTCAAAAAAGCACCGCACAATTTACTTTTATTTCTTTATTTTTGGATTAGTATGGATTGAGAGCATTATTGTCAGTAAGGCAGTTTTAGTTAAATCTAGACTTACTTAAATATATTCAATAGTTCTAAAATTCTGTGATTTTAATACATGTGTCAGTTGGTGAGCACCTGCATGCCTGGTAAAGTCCTACGTCAAGCTTAAAACTGTGGGAAATGTTTGAGGAATACCCTGGTCACAGTGGCTTGTTTCGAGCTAAAGGTTGAGATGCAGATTGAAGTTGTGGGTAGAACCCAATAGACGAGAGGCCGTGAGCTGCTGACCCTTCGCATAACAAAGTGCACCCGAGAGCAGTGGCTCCGGCCAGAGTAGTGACAGTGGTCAGACACAGCAGGAGCCAAGGGACTCCAAGGGAAGAGTAGGTTGGGACACTCAAGACTTGCACGCGCCTTGGACCGTGGATGTAAAAGCCGTGAGTTCCTTTTTCGGATTCTTGTGGACCCAGCTCGGATGCTCTGCGTTACAGCTCAGTGAATAAATTGCTCTGTGGAATGGGGCATCTGCCCTGGGAAACTGGGTCGGGCTTGAGGAGAGTGATGAACAAGGACTCCAAGCTGGGCTGCTCTGGGCTTACTGAAGCCCCTTGCTCTGAACGGGCTGTTGCGTCCCAACATTGGGAAGTGAAAAGTCTTGTGAATGTCAGATTCTGGGACCTTTCTGTGGTCACAAATCGCTGTTACATGTTAAGTATAATTAATAACACACCACTGTATTTAGCCATTCAAAACATACCCCTATTCACTTCCAGTCAGCTTTTAATTGTGGGAAGTTTGACTTTTGAAGTGAGTTCATCCAGTCAGAGCCATTTTTTGCATCATGCCCTCTGAACTAAATATATTTTAAGTCCATGCTAAATCATGGCATGTATTTTTGTACGGTCTGACAAAGTTGAATATAATATATTGACCAGTATACACACCACGGCAATAAAGAGCTTTATGCTGAAAATTTTCAGTTGGATAGCTCTGAGCCATATGCTGCAGGCTTTTCCTGCAGTGACTGGAAAGCTGGAAAAAAAGGAGTTAGGTTATGCTTAGTGGTTCCATAGTGTGAGTTGCCTGCTAACACATCTGTCTGCGATTTCAGTGGTGTATGCAGCCAGAAGCAAAGCTCAGCAGCAGCAGGTGGGTTAACTGTGATGCAGAACCAGAGAGCTGTCAGCAGAATTGCTTCAGTTGGTTCTTTTCCTTCAGTGCTGAGACAACGTCTTCCAGCACTGCGCAAGAAGCAAGGAGCACAAGCCAGAGAAATGTGACTCTCTCGTGTGTCCTACCTCAGCATCTAGAGACTTAAGGTGGCAGTTCTTTTTGAGTAACAGGACTGTGGAATTGAAATGAATTTTTTTTTGTCATCCTTCTGAATATAAGTTCCTGTTGTTCTGTGCACTTGCAAATCTTTAGATATTTAGAGCCAATTTATCTGGGTTGGAGGCGGGCACGAAATTAGTAACTGAATATACCTAGTAACAAATTTTCAGCACCAAACAGTTGCACTTACAACTATGTATATTTCTGTCAATCATCATCCACAAACAAAGTATTTCTAATGTCCCATGATATACTGTTGTATGTGTAGAAGGTGGTCACATTTAGAAAGTGGAACTTGCTGGGCACTTGTATTCTTGACATAGAAGCATTTGGCTTTTTTAACTAATTTAGATTTTTTGGGATGTGTTGGGTTTTTTTTTTTCCACTCTTCAGACTTGGTCCACACTGGGAATCTCGGTGGCATATCAACCACGTGGTATCATGTGCTCAATTTATTTCAAAGTAATTTGGATAAGTTAGATTAAGTACATTTGTGACCCCACTCTGAAACAGGGCAACCAGGTCAATTTTACACAGATCCTCTGGGGTGGATTGAAGTGAAATTGTGCTTAATTTTATTAAAACACTGTTTTTAAAATGTAACTTAGAAAAGAATGATGGTCTAGAAAGTGATCTGTAGTCATTTTGGGGTGTATGATCACCCTTATGAGAAGAGAATTGCCAAGAGAAAAAATTAGAGAAAAGAGGGAAGATTTCTTGGAAGTCTGGTTGGTGTTGAGAGGGAGATGGAGTTGCTGTCGTCTGTTGTCGGGTTGCTTGGAACAAGGCTTTTCTGACTAAACCATTTAATTTTGTAGCTAATTTGTTGGTTGCTCAAGAGTGGGTGATTGTGGAGGGAGACTGGCGTAAAAATCCTCCTCCCTCTGCTTCTAGAGCTTGACGACAACTTCCTTGCTCAAACCAGCTTGTTCAAGGTACATGTAGCTGGTGAGGTAACAAGTGGTTTCTAAATATTTTTCCATTAAAAAAAAAAAATAAACTTAAAAACTCATTGTTGTCCTCCTTGATGGAACACTTGAAAGTTTTGAACTAAATTGCCAAAGCCATGTTGGAAAACTCTTCAAGACACTTCAGCAGGGATGGAAAATGAGCAAAAAGCAAAAAAAAAATCAAAAAATTCCCAAGTTATCACAGCGGAGAGTATGACACAAATTGTTGGCCTCCATCTGCCTGTTTCCTGCCTAATGTAAGCTCTGCACGTTGCAGCATCGGCGTGGCAGAACACAGGTTATGTTTTGTATGGTTGACTCTGCATGTAGATCTCCCTTGGAAAGTTCTTCTTGCATGAGATACTGTTGCAGATTCCTACTGTCTGGACTAGAGAGATTTGTTGCTGAAGAGAATAAAAAAGAAAGGGCATTCCTCAGCCTTTGCCGTTAGTGCACATAGGGACCAGTGGTTCTCGAAGAGAGCAAGCTCCTATTGCAGGTATAAAGAGCCAGGACCAGGTTCTATACCAAACAGCCATCCAGAGTTTTGACCAATTTTTACTCCTACCTAAGCTAAACACTTTTCCTAATATCTTTTCTAAGGAGCTTTCTTCAGTAACCCAATGGGAACTGTCTCATTTAAACAAATTCTTGCCGTGTGTGAAGTTTAGATATTGTGACGCCAGTGTAATTGGTCATTGATTTCATTTAGCTTTGTTTGATCCCAAATGTGGAAACTGGAACTACTATTTTTGCACTCAGATCAACGCAAGTTCACTTTTCTTCTGCAGGGCTCATGGTAGCATAGTGAAGGAAAAACACAACCAAATGAAGTTCAAAGGTATTAACAATTATTGGAAAAAATCTCTTTTGAGTTGCTCCTCTCAGAGTTCAGGTGAGCATTGCTTGCAAAATGATCCTAATTACAGGCACAGTAGTTACGCCTTATCTAAATTTACCCAGGTAAAAGCACATTTCAGGATTAGTGAGTTGGGTTGGAGTGAGTTGGGAACTCCTAAAGACTTCACTGCTAGTTTATTAATTTATGAGTGTTTTGCTAATTCAAGACCACGGTGGAGAACATGGCAGAAAGCTTGAAAATATGGTGCGGGAAGAGTTTCAGATGACTTTGAAAGCTATAAATTTTTGCAATACGCAGTGTATAGTCTATTTTTACTTTTCCTCGCAGAATGTAGAGTCAGGTTGGTTACGCTAGCCCTGAATAACATCTCACATATTAACATTATTCAATTTTTAAAGAAACTATGAGTCTTTTTTTTTGCATGTTTAGATCCACAGGAACAGTAAAAATTATTTCTGTTAGTGATGCAAAATACAACACTGCAAATAAGACACTTTTTTAAAGTGATACTATTTATCCCAGTGATTCTCAGGTTACCTAATTAATTGGCATGGTATTTTCCTATTCTCTATAATAGCCAAAAGGACTGCTTCCTAAACACACAAAAATCTGCATCTCCAGCTGCTGCTTCATAATATTTTTTCTGCTCACCATCGTTCTCTAATTCTGTTTCCACCAAAGCAGTCAGACAGTAGTCAGACAATATATTGCCTTGAGGAACAGTTCCAGGAATAATTTCTATGTCTTCAGTGACCTAGAGAATTCTATTCTTGTTTAATAGCTTTCCATTTCAACTAATTTTTTGTATTCAATATTTCTAATGCTTTTCAATGTTTGAGGTCTTTATGATAGTTTTTGTTTTTTTTTTTCTTTCAAGGGAGACATTTAAATACGTATCTTTAAATTTACATTGCAAGTACATATTAATATTCAAATATTTTCTGCTTGTGTATCTTATCAGGGAAAGCTGAGATGCCAGATTTTGTGTGTCTTAGGAACAGTCTTTTGGCTTATAGAGAATAGGAAAATAACATGCCAATTAATTAGGTAACACTGAGAATCACTGGGATAAAATAAGTATCACTTTAAAAAAGTGTCTTATTTGCAGTGTTGTATTTTGCATCACTAACAGAAATAATTTTTACTGTTCTCTGTGGATCTAAACATGCAAAAATAAAAGACTCATAGTTTCTTTAAAAATTGAATATGTTAATATGTGAGATGTTATTCAAGGGCTACCGTAAACCAACCTGACTCTACATTCTGCTGAGGAAAAGAAAAAATAGACTATACACTGCGTATTGCAAAAATTTATAGCTTTCAAAGTCATCTGAAACTCTTCCCAGACCATATTTTCAAGCTTTCTGCCAATGTTCTCCCCGTGGTCTTGATAGCAAAACACTCAAATAAATTAATAAACTAGCAGTGAATCTTTAGGAGTTCCCAACTCACTCCCAACCCAAACTCACTAATCCTGAAATGTAGCTTTTACCTGGGGTAATTTAGATAAGGCTGTAACTACTGTGCTGTCTTAGGATCATTTTGCAAGCAATTGCTCCCTGAACTCTGAGAGGAGCAACTTCAAAAAGATTTTTCCAATAATTGTTAATCCTTTGAACTTCATTTGGTTGTGTTTTTCTTCATATGCTACCATGAGCTGCAGAAAGAGTGAACTTGCTTGATCTGAGTGCAAAAATAGTAGTTCCCAGTTTCCACATTTGGGATCAAACAAAGCTAAAATGAAATCAATGACCATTACACTGGCGTCAGCAATATCTAACTTCACACACGGCAAGAATTTGTTTTAAGATGAACAGTTCCCATTGGGGTTACTGAAGAAAAGCTCCTTAGAAAAAGATATTAGGAAAAGTGTTTAGCTTAGGTAGGAGTAAAATTGGTCAAACTCTGGATGGGCTGTTTGGTTATAGAAACCTGGTCCTGGCTCTTTAATAACCTGCAATAGGATTGCTTGCTCCTTCGAGAACACTGGTCCCTTATGTGCACTAACGGCAAAGGCTGAGGATATTGCTCCTTCTTTTTTATTCTCTTCAGCATACAAATCTCTCTAGTCCAGACAGTAGGATATCTGCAACAGTATCTCATGCAAGAAGAACTTTCCAAGGGAGATCTACATGCAGAGTCAACATACAAAACATAACCTGTTTTCTGCCACGCCGATGCTGCAGTGCAGAGCTTTACATTAGGCAGGAAACAGGCAGATGGAGGCCAACAATTTGTGTCATACTCTCCGCTGATAAACTTGGGAATTTTTTTGATTTTTTTTTTGCTTTTTTGCTCATTTTCCCCCTGCTGAGTGTCTTGAAGAGTTTTTCCATGGCTTTGGCAATTTAGTTCAAAACTTTTTCAAGTGTTCCATCAAGGAGCGACAAAATCGAGTTTTTAAGTTTTATTTTTTTTTTTTAATGGAAAAATATTGTAGAGAACCACTTGTACCTCACAGCTACATTTTACCTTGAACAAGCTGGTTTGAACTAAGGAAAGTTGTCGTCAGCCTGCTAGAAAGCAGAGGGAGGAGGATTTTTACGCCAGTCTCCCTCCCACAACTTGAGCAACCAACAAATAGCTACAAAATTTGGTTTTAGTCAGAAAAGCCTGCCAAGCACCAGCAACAGACAGAACACGCAACTCCAATCTCCCTCCTCTCAACACCACCAGACTTCCAGAATCTTCTCCTCTTTCTCTATTTTTCTCTTGGCAATTCTCTTCTCATAGGGTGATCATACACCCCAAAATGACTACAGATCACTTTCTAGACCATCATTCTTTTTCTAGTTACATTTTAAAAACAGTTGTTTTAATAAAATTAAGCATCATTTCACTTCAATCCACCCCAGAGGATCTGTGTAAAATGAACCTGGTTGCCCTGTTTCAGAGTGGGGTCACAACATGTAACTTACATCTAACTTACTTCTTTGAAATAAATTGAGCACATGATACCACGTGGTTGATATGCCACCAGAATTCCCCAGTGTGGGACCCCAAGATCTGAGAGTGGAAAAAAAAAAACCCAACACAATCCCAAAAAATTAATTAGTTAAAAAAAGCCCAAATGCTTCTATGTCAAGAATACAAAGTGCCCAGCATTCACTTTCTAAATGTGACCACCTTCTAACATACAACAGTATATATGGGACATTAGAAATACTTTGTTTGTGGATGATGATTGACAGAAATATACATAGTTGTAGTGCAATGTTTGGTGCTGAAATTTTTACTAGGTATTTCAGTTACTAATTTCGTGCCCCCTCCAACCCAGATAAAATTGGCTCTAAATATCTAAAGATTTCAGCAGTTGCACAGAACAACAGGACTTATTCAGAAGGATGACAATAAAAAAAAAAATTCATGTTCAATCCACAGTCCTGTTACTCAAAGAACTGCACTCTTAAGTCTCTAGATGCTGAGGTAGGCACAGAGAGAGTCACATTTCTCTGGCTTGTGCTCCTTGGCTTCTGCGCAGCTGGAAGACGTTGTCTCAGCACTGAAGAAAAGACACTGAAGCAATTCTGCTGACAGCTCTCTGGTTCTGCATCACAGTTAACCCACCTGCTGCTGCTGAGCTTTGCTTCTGGCTGCATTACACCAGCTGAAATCCAGACAGATGTGTTAGCAGGCAACTCACACTATGGAACCACTAAGCATAACCTAACTCCTTTTTTTCCAGCTTTCAGTCAACTGCAGGAAAAGCCTGCAGCAATGGCTCAGAGCTATCCAACTGAAAATTATTCAGCATAAAGCTCTTTATTGGCCGTGTGTGTATACTGGTCAATATATTATATTCAACTTTGTCAGACCTAAAAAATAACATGCCATGATTTAGCATGGTACTTAAAATATATTAGTTCAGGAGGGCAATGATGCAAAAAATGGCTCTGACTGGATGACTCACTTCAAAAGCTCAAACTTCCCACAATTAAAAAGCTGACTGGAAGTGAATAGGGGTATGTTTTTGAATGCTAAATATCAGTGGTGTGTTATTAATTATATTAACATGTAATCAGGATTTGTGACCACAGAAAGGGCTCCCAGAATCTGACCATTCACAAGACTTTATCACATTCCCAATGTTGGGACCACAGCCCGTTCAGAAGCAGGGGCTTCATGAAGCCCAGAGCAGCCCAGCTTGAGTCCTTGTTCATCACTCTCTCAAGCCCGACCCAGTTTCCCAGGGCAGATGCCCCATTCCACAGAGCAATTTATTCACTGAGCTGTAACGCAGAGCATCCCGAGCTGGTGCGTCCAGCAAGAATCCCGAAAAAGGGAACCTCACGGCTTTTACACTCCACGGTCCAAGCCGCGTGCAAGTCTTGAGTGTCCCAACCTCACTCTTCCCTTGGAGTCCTTGGCTCCTGCTGTGTCTACCACTGTCCACTACTCTGGCCGGAGCCACTGCTCTCGGTGCACTTTGTTATGCGAAGGGTCAGCAGCTCACGGCCTCTCGTCTATGTGGGTTCTCACCCACAACTCAATCTGCATCTCAACCTTTAGCTCGAGAACCAAGCCACTGTGCACCAGGTGTATTCCTCAACATTTCCCACAGTTTTAAGCTTGACGTAGGACTTCCAGGCATGCAGGTCTCACCAACTGAACACATGTATTAAAATCACAGAATTTTAGAACTATTGAATATATTAAGTAAGTCTAGATTTAACTAAAACTGCCTTACTACATAATAGCATCTCAGTCATACTAATCACAAAATATAAGAAAATCAAAGTAAATTGTGCGTGCTTTTTGAAAGCTTGGAGGAATTACTTTTAATCTCTAAATGCAATAAAGACATTTCCCCCCAAAGGATAAAAAAATTATTAGTAAATATTTACAATTTAATCAGTTATTTTTGGTTATTTTCCTGCAGAAAACACTTTATTGCAGTGTCATCACTGCCTTATATAGAATTATTAGCTGAAAAACATGGGTTACATACTGCCTTTTAAAAAGCCCATTGTTTTCAATGGAAACATTACGCTTCCACAGTAACCATTTAACTTTTAAAATTTGTTTCTTAAAGAAGTATCTCACTGCCAAGCCCCCAAAACAATAATCTAGAGACATGAGGAGCCTCTCAATGATATGCGAACCACATGGATATCCTGAATTACAGGTTGCAACAAACTGCAGAACACAATGAGAGGAAAACCTGGTCTTTGTTTTCATGAACAGAAAGTTGATTTGATCCCATGGTACCTTCTAGAGGTGCAGAGCTCAGCTGGAAGTTTTCAGGCTGGCACAAGTGTAGGCGCACAGGCATACTTTGCAGCAGAAGAGAACACTTCTGCCCAAGAGAAGAGCAGAACAGGTTAGTCCTCATCAAGACTTTGCTGTGTTGTGTTATGCCAGATGAATAAATTTCATTTAAAATCTAGGTAACACAAGCCTTCTCCATAGGCTAGGACATATTTTCACAGCAAGCAACACTCCACCTCATAAGCAGTTCTCAGGAATAACTTTGTCAATGCCAAGCTTGCAGAGATGGACTGTGTCACCTCAGGCTGAGCCCCAAGAGCCATGGAGAAGCCAAGCCACAATGTGCTTCACATGGAATCTATCAACATATCAATCTACCAATTTATCATTCTATCAATTTTTCTAATCTCAAACATGTAACAGTTATTTCCATCTGGTTAGTGGTTTTTGGGCAATGAATAAATGACATCATTCCTGTTTTGTGTAAGAGGACTCCCTTACACTCCCTTACACATTCATGCTGTCACTGAATATCACTATTAAGGTGGAATCAAAATTAATGATTTTAACAAGTTGTGTAAAGTCCTGCTAGATAGGCTCCCCTATACCTAATGTCAGACTTTGTACTGCTACCGTTAAAGCACATTTCCAGTACCCTGTGAGGCTGCAACATACACCACCGATCACTTTCGATCAAATAAAATTTAATGCCAAAGAGGCCACATAAAACCTAAAAATTTTGCAGAACAATTTTCCAACCAATCATATCCAGACCAGGTGTCCTCCCCTAAAAATCATCCACAGACATAATCCAGCTCTATAAAGGTCATTTGGGCTGATGCTTCATGCAAGTGCTAGTTTAAAAACAAAATTTGTCATATAAATTTTACATTTGAAGAAGCTGAAGAGATTTTAAGAGCCTGTTGGGCAATGTAATGTAAAGATGAAACATCATTTAAAAGAAAAAAAATACTTTATTCCATACAAAAAATATGTATTACATTGATTTTTTTTTTTAAAAAAAGCAGTTTTTAAAAAAAACCCCACAAACCTACAAGCTGGAGTGTTCAACTATTTTTTGAGCTAAAGCAATGGCAAAACATTACAGTATTCAGTCTGCAACAGCTGCAAAATCATCTCACATGAAAATGAAAGGACAAATGTTCAATGTTCTCTCACAATTCCACATGGGTGACTTGTCTATGACTGGTGGATGTTGGGCCAGAACGTGACTGCTGTTTTCAGGAACACCATTCAATTGACTCTTTCATTTTTTTAATCCTTTTTTCTCCCGCGATATTTCAATTTTACTTATATTTGTATTATAAACAGAAAAGGCAAATAAGGAGTATGTATATAAAGAATAAAAAATGTGAGTGAGTAGGAATAAATGGTTTGTCAGGTATCTGATTAATTGCTTAATTGCTGAAATAAATATCTTCAGATGCATTAAATGGAATTTGTTATGGTGAAATACAGTTTCATTCTTATGTGTGAACCTTTGCTGATGCATAAATACATAAGTCTGTTGCTAACAGCTACACTGTCTGTCAACACTAACATGCCAGTCCAGTAAGTCTATGTTTATTATTAAATAAATAGGTTTCTATTTATGTCATCCCATGGGCATCCACCTTTGAGATATTTATATTCACTAATAAAATTCCCCCTCAGTCTTCTCTTCTCTGGAAGAAATAACCCAGAAAACAACACACGCCTTTCCCACAAGCAAACAAACAATGACCAAAACAAACCAACTCCCCACCACTCTCTTCATGTTCCAAACTTATTATAATTTATCGTTTGGTACAACACCAATTTCAAGTAGTAAGACCTCCAACTGCACTCAGATGTTGATAACCTAGACAGTAGGGTTGCCATGCTTTAAAATATATCAGTAATGTTGATGCATTCTACACAGTGAGGCACATCTTACTAAGGCAGATGAATACTCGTTGAGTACTCACAGTTACATTCAGGGTCTACTTATACCACTGTACACCTTACAAATGAAACTTAAATCATGTCTCACATATAGCAAGTAACAGTGAGTTTTTGAAGAATAAACAATAAAACCAGATTAAAAAAACTGCAAAACAAAAACCAACAATGGAGGTTAACGTCCCAGTGTATGTCATAAAAGACACATGAGATATTGCCAAGGCACAGTTCAACCTGTGAGCAAATCTGTGGCAAATATTCTTCAGTTCTCATAGGTGGTTGAGAATATGCAGCCTCAGCTCTGTTTCCTGTGTTGTGTAGGTCCTGCAGCTCTTTCATGGAGGGCTCTCATCTTCCTTCCCAACCTGCTCCAGCGCCCAGATTTCCTTTTTTTTTTTCTGAATTCACTCACTAGTTTCCTCTGAAGCATTATAGCCTTTCTGCCTGGCTTCAATTATCAAGTAATTTGCTATTAGTAAAGAGGAGGAAAGAGAGGGTATATATTGGGAAGAGATATGATATGTATGTTTATGTATAAGGAGACATCTGAAGACAGAAGAAATCTGGCCCCTTTCCAAGGCAACATCTCTGTTGAAGGGATTCAGGCTGCGAGTGGTAAGAGTCAGAGGATAGAATTCATATTGTTTATCAACACGGGAATGGACTCTTGATATTTATAATAATATATGTTCATTCAGTAGATGATTAAAATTATTTTAACACCATATTTATTAGCCTACACCACATTATTCCCAATAGGAAATACGATGAGAAAATACAGAGTTTTTCAGTATGCCTGTTGAAAATTAGTTGATAATTGTCTCTTTAATAAAGAAAGTACCATGGCATGGAAATCAGCATTAAGTTTTATATTAATCTTGGTTATAAGTCTGTTTCATGCTTGCACACACTTAGGTCTTTCTGCTGGTTTCAGTGGCTGGGGTTAAACCACAGCAATCACTCATGTGCTATCCTTTGTTCCATCCAAACATTCCTCAGTACTACACATTTCCTGTATCCAGGTAAAAAATGTACTTTGATATAACACTGGAAATTGTGTGACATTTGTCTCAGCACTGGCTGAGGCAAACAAATTAAGCTGGTATGGTCAATATTCACACTGACACATTTTTAAGCATGTCTCTAACTTCGCTGTATTGCCAATAAATAGTATCAGAAGATTTGGCCCTGCCTTTAAAACCATATCCCTTTTCCTTGTTGCAACAGTAACAAAAACAAACATCAAGCAATCAAAAGCTTAAAACAGTTTTTTGATTTGCAGTATGTGTTGCAGACAATCATCTTCACTTCATTTAACAACTTAGAAAGTTTGATCTTTCAGTTTTGATCTACTAAATCTTTACTAACTGGAGCACACAGCTTCATGTCCTTTATTGGTAAAGACAAATGTGCACAAATGTGTGTATATGCCACTGAAAACCACAGAGCATTCAGCTCAGTGAAGACAAAACTAGCTGCATTTGTTTTCCTGCTTATTTTCTGTTCTCATTGTAAGAATGACAAGTTCTATTAAAGTGTAGGTTTAAAGTAAAAAGGAGTCATCATTTTCTGTCACAGAACCACACTGTTTCTAGATCTATTTGTACAGTATCTCTGTGCTACTGGTTAACACGATCTGAAGCTAGTATGATCATTTCAGATGACACTGAAATGTCATTATATGATAATTAATGCTGAAATTATCTTCTTGTTGTTTATATTTCAAAGAAATAGATAAGGGAACAGTTTTCACTAAAGAAGATTCCATTTGACTCCTTATGATTAATGTTGAAACCAGCAGAACTATCTTCAGCAGACTAACATAGGGAAAATGTTCCTCTGTTTTCTCTACATAAGAGAAAGCATTAATTTTGAAGATTATAGGAGGTACAGTAAAGAATATTGGAGGTACAATGGCAAATGGTGTAAATTAAGTCAAAATGTGAAATAGTGTCGACAGCTTTCCTACATGTTCCTGTAAATTCTAGTATCACAAGATCACTTTGTCCTGAGGTGATAATACTGGCAGGTTCTGAATAACTAATTTGAAATGGAGAGAAGTGGAAAATTTAAAATTATATTCCTGTAATTGGGAGGACATATGAACTGAGACTCCTTTCACATTTGCTGAGGATACATTTGCAACTACAAATATCACTAGGCGGTGCAGTGGATGTGCAACTGACAGCTGAGGTAGATTTTCTAGGGGGTTTGTTTATTTCAAGGCTGTTAGAATTCATTCAAAACAGCATGCGTTTCAATAAATCTTAAAATACACTGAAAAGTAGTATTTTCAGTTTGTCAACAATAAAAAATTATGCTAGAGGGAAGACTTTCTGGAAAGAATAAAGTATTCTAAAGAAACAAATACTTCTAAAAATTAATAATCAAGTTAGCATAACAATTTAAGAATTGTAGTATTATGGCTTCCTTATTGTCAGAACTACACCGTCCACTCTGTGGATGACAAGCTTAACTCTACATTGATAAAAGCTCACATTTACAGTAGGAAAATCAGGAAGTGTTATTAAACCTCATAGACTTCTATTTTGTGGTCCCCATAGTTACTTTATCCAACTTGAAATTTAATTAAAATTATTCAGAATAAAATTAGCAAATGATTGATCAATTGAAGTACGTCTTCTAGTGAAGACAGAAAAATGTAGCTATTCTATAAAGCAAGAAGTTATGTTGTACTTAGTACAGTGTGTTTGGAATAAAGACACAACAAGGCAATATGCTAGACAAGGATTTGGAAAAGCCTGGAATCCAGTCAATGGCCTGCTCAGGGCAGCACCCCCTCAAAAAAAGGGGATTTGCCAAACCTCCTCTGTCATTTTTAAGCACAAACTGAATTGTAAAGTTCAATGTCCCTGTAAAGATAAGCCAGAAAAACTCCTCAGCTCAAAAATAAAAGATTAGTATTTTTTCTACTTGATTTACTTAAAATTTATTTCTGCACCTCAAACAGCCTTAATTCGGATGCATATTATGAATACACATCAACAAAAATGCAGTAGGACTCCTAACAAGTTAAAAAGATTTTGAAAATTTCCAGTAACAGTTTGAAGTGCATTACCTCATTTCACAGAACTTCATTAGATTCCTGTACTCAACTCTGTTGTTTTTATTCCAGCCAACTCTCACTGTGAAAATTCCTACAGTTTTTTAATCTGGCACAATTACACTCTGCACGGCAGAGGCCTCTACAGTAATGCTGAAAGCACACAAATGGATGACTTTGACAAAAAAATTGGGCTGTAGGATCCACACAAATACAGCATTACATTAGCAGTTAAATTGCCTTTAACTGCTTAGGAACTGAGGTACAGTAGACATTGCACTGGAAATACAGATGGATTCTACAAAAGAGGGACAACTGCATACACTTCAGATGCAGTTGTAACATTAGCTATCATTCCTGATAACCAGTTGTTATATAAGAATTGGCATACTTTCACACCTCTTTAATTGTCAGTTCATTATAGGTGACTTTCCAATATAAACTGTAACACCAGAGAAATAAATTCTCTTCAGTAAAGGGAAACAGACGTGTTAATAGAATATGAAGCATATAAGCACAAACAAAAACTTAACTTCTCCCATGGGTAGGTATATCACAAAGAGTATTTTTTCACAGGATAGTTTTTTAAATTTAAAAATACCAACAAGAATATTCAAGGGAAGATAAATAGGGAAATGTCAGACATAAAGCCCAACAGTCCAGCACTCAGAGTCAATAAAGTTTTCCATTTTATAAACAAAATAGTACAAGATGCAAGGAAAACAATTCTACTTTCTAAAATATTATACGTTTACACAGCTTATAGATGAAAACCTTGCCAATGCAAATCAACAGTAAGTAACAGAATCTTATCCTGACTACTGCTTTTACAGATGTAGTAGAGAAGGAAAGATAGTTGAGATTAGTTACAGTGCTCTGAAATATGCTGAAGGACTTTCTTTTGTTTGCCATGTTTGCATAGAATGATCTGAACCACAAAAGCATTAAGAATAATTTCACAATCTTTAACAAATGTCCCTGAAAGCCAGCTACCAAAGGTACACTAACTGTACTACCTGACATCAAGGAAATTAACAGATACAGTTCTACTATTCAAAATAC
>CM019236.1:41934292-41969422 GCA_009741485.1 Malurus cyaneus samueli
TCTGTTCTTTTCTGCTTTCCTTATGTAAGTTTTTTAAAGATCAAATATTGACAGATTTTCACAGAAAAGACTGGTGGCAAAATTTAGTTGAAATGAAGTCTGAAAGGCTTCACAAATCCTTCAAGTATCACCTGATGCAGTACAACCTTGTACCCATTTTTTTTTTTTTTTTTAACTTTTAAACAAACACAACAAATACTGAAGGCTTGCAATATATTTTACATCTAGATTGACTTGAATGAAGTGATGCTTTCAAGTTAATACAGAGCAGTACAAATGCTCTTAAATTTAAGGCTTATGGGGTGAAATTAGAGGGCAAATAATACAAGCAGGTGTCCATTTTTAAGCGGTGTCAGGTAGGCAACATTATTCCTTTTTTATTTGCAAAGGCAACAATTTCTTCTTAAAAACATACTTAGTCAAAATACCACCTGTTTTAAAACTTTAGCAGTGACCAAAACACTTATTTTCAAGTAATGTTATTACTAGGATGGCATAAACTGGATTTATTGATGGAAGAAGCCAGAAACATACTCTGTGTTACAGAATAGCTTAACAGCACAACAGCCAGACCCTTTAGTATGGAGGTCCACTGGTTCATCATCATCAGCCTAAAAGTGGAGCATGTGCATGGGCAAACATGTTGTCTCTGTACTGAATCACACTACTTTGGAAGAGACATGCAATAAACCCTCACACTTGTTTTCCAAAACCAAGTTGCAGTTCATTTTCTGTAGCAGTTATCGCTAATCATACTTTGCACTATGTCTAAGTGAGAAATTAAGTAAGAATTCTTATTAACAGAACTTAGAGTTTTCATTTAAGGAAAGATTATGTTCTTTAGAGAGTACATTCTTCTAAAATGGGAATATATAAAGGATTTGCACTGTATTCAAGTGCAAAGGGTTTATATTATTTATCAGTAATCCTCAAAAACTTCTGTTCAGCAATATAATATGTATTTTCTGTCTGATGGCAACTATCTTTTATCACCGTCTTAAGAACAAGAAGCTCCCAGTGCCCTCCCACAAGAAACAGCCATCATTCAAAGCTGCAAAGAGAACAGTCATGAAGGGCTATATTTGTTACCTAAAATGTGACAGCTGTTGGAGTGCTTTGCCTATACAGAGAAATCTGACCACAGAGCAGCCAATTATCCAAACTCTATTCCTGTAGAAACAGCTAATCCATAAGAACTGAAAGCCACTGTTGTTATATATAAATTGCAAAAATGGGCCTTAAGATTTGTCACCACTTTCATAATCCCTGAAAAAAGACCATCTTAAAAGTTTTCCCTCTAACACTCCAGACACTAGTTTCTGATAATTTCTACCCACCCACGACTCTTACAAGGCTATAGCACAGTAGCTTCATCATGACTTTCGAAACCTTCACTGCTCTGAAGTTTTTGCTCTGATCTGCTGCTGGCTTTGGAAGATACTTATCATGACTCTTCCCAGATGTGTCTTCCTGTTTTGCCTTTAGAAGTTTTCAGCCATATGTTGTCTTTCCTTAGCCTAGATGGTTTTTGATTCATAGTGATGCTCATGTACTCTAGAAGTAACAGAAACACAAGTGTTCCGCAGGTCTCCACTACTGAGAATTGCTGCTACAACACAGAAAAGATGTCTTGGTTTGAAAGTAAGGTGTCTGCCAAGGAAGGTGGGAACCTCCCTTGGAATAGAGAAAATGACCTCTCTTCCCTCCAAATAACTGTAACTTTGAAATCACAGGCTTCCAGGCAAAGATATGGGAAAAGCAGTAACAGCTCTCTTCTGGTATGTGTAACAAGGCAAAAAACAACAGCCACAGCAGCAACAACAAACAAAGCACAAAGCCAGCGCCAGCCCAGGAGTGACAAAGAAAAGATAAACAGAGACTCTGGGACTGTGACTGAAGCTGCAGGGAATCTGGGTAATGGGTTACGGTACAGCAAAAAGCTCTGGAACACCGTCAGAGAACAGTGGGGGCTGGGCAGGGAGTGCTCCCTGGGTAGCTCACTGGCGGTGGCTGGTTTCTGGGTCCGAGCTGTGCAGGTAGGGCAGCTCAATCTCAGCACAGTGGGCACTGGCTCTGGGCTCCCAAGAAGCCGGGAAAGCAAGCCAGTAGTCATGGTACAGAAGGGAAAAGAGAGAAAAAAAAGGGCAAAAATACAAGTGGAAACTCTATCTCTATAAGAGCAGTCCCAGCCGCTGTTTTCCACAACCCACTCCTCCACTGGAAGAGAGAGACCAGTCCCTTGTGCCCCTCCCTCCCAACTCTTGCACAAAATCTCGCGCTGCCTGTCAACTATCGCAATATCCCCGGGAACGTGGCTGGGCAACCACCCCAGACACAGAACAAAGAATGGATGGGATGAAAAAAAGGCATTCCCAAGACAGAAGATTTTACTGCCTTTCACACTGGTGAGCAGGAAAAAGGAGAAGAAACTACAAACTTCACCACTAATACAAAAGGTCTTCAAGCACCAGACAAAAATAAATCAGAAAATACCTTTTATATAACATCAAATCACTCTACCTGGTTTTATGTCATGAGAAATTCAAATAACCTAGATGCACATGATAGTTTAAGAACAACTGGTTCATAGCAAATCAGTCAAATTCTTACAAGAATATTCTAGTTTTATTCTTTGTATAATTTAAAATTACCTGCTTCCCTTTCCAAATCAAAATATCTTATTAATGGCATATAGTCATGGTTCTAAACATATGTAGAGAAGATGAAGCTCAGCTGAAGGGGTATGACAGACAGCAAATTACCAGTAAAATGTGGCCATTTTATGCTGCACTTACTGGAAGCTTTTCTGTATAATGATCTGTTTCTGTACACTGTTAATAAGTGTGGTTTGCAGTATCCTAATGGTTAAAGGTATCATCCCATAGAGAAAAGACATTATCCAAATCAGAATTCAATCCCAGGATTATTTCTTCAATCCTGAGCTATGCTCTGTGAGCTTTTGAACCTCCTCCCCTATGTTTGTGTTTTTTCTTTAACACTGAACTTCCCTAATACCATCAACTTAAATTTTTGTCAAACACATGAGAAATGAAGCTGATACAATATTACCATAATAATTTTGGCAAAGAATTTTAAGTTATTCATTAGCCAAACTTTACAACATTCATTTCCAAAAGTTAAAATTTAGTCAGTCCTTCCATGGAACAACAATACAATGGAAGTCATAACAACATCAATAATATTAGCATCCCTTATTAACAGCAATGTAAATGAGACATTCTTTATTCATCTCTTTATAAAACCATCATATCTTACAAAAATGAATTCTGCAACAAAAAAAGGCAAGTAACTTAGCAAGAAAGAATTCTTATGTGAAGGCTAAATGTAAAGACATTTAAATTTGATATCTGAAGCAATGTTATCTCATGTGTGGTTATGTGGCATGGCTGCGAGGTAAAGTTTAGGCAATGTACATCATGTTACAAGCCTAAAGACGAAATGGTTGAGGAAACAATGACTGGAATGAATGGCTCTGCAAATATAAATAACCTCCCTTACATACGCTAGCACAGAAAACAGGTGGAAGACCTAACCCACTTTGGAATCAAATATTTTTCTACTAACTTTCACTACATATATACTGAAGTGAGACAAAAAAAAGGCATGCGTGCAACATTTTTTCATCCTCAGTTCTAACTTACTGTTTTCATGACGGTTTTTTTTTTCATTTGTTATGGTGGCCTTCCAAACAATGTATGCCTAGGAATGACAAGATTTTTCCTAAGAGTTGAACTGGCAATTTTCAATTTGAGTGATAAGAATCTTAAAAAATATGAATTAACTTGAACAATTGCAGCTCTGCAGCTCTAGTGTTGTTATTGTCTCTTTCACCCTAACAGCACCAAAGAAAGAATAAATGACAAAGCTGCCTTGTGTCTGACCCTTGTCTTTTTCACTCTCCTTTTTTTCTCTACTGTGAAAACAACTCAAAACTATCCATAATGCTTGAAGAACAAGGAGTTATTACCTTTACAATAGCCTGTCATTACTGGCAATACTCTTGTAAAAGCAGGGGAAAAACATGACAGGTCTTAGTGGATAAAAAATGCTACTTCTTAATGCTTCCTAATAAAAAGAAAAAAATTAAACCCATTAAGCAGAGATTTTTATTTTATCTATAGCTCACTGTTTCTTAAGTCTTTGAGAAAAAAGTCCTAGGCCAAAAACAAATTCCCTGATTTCTTTATCTGGTCTCATGGGAAAGGCATTTGATTCAACAACTTTTCTCAACAGAGTATAAAAATACAACCTTAATTTAACACTACAAGATTACCAGGGCCACAGTGATGAACTATGTATCCAAAATAGAAATTAATTATGCTAGGAAGTTCTAAAAATATTCCAAGATTAATCATCCTCTTCATTCACCCAGAGAGGTCAATCCACTCAGCTTTTGCTCTTTATGTTCCAAATGTGCAGTTTACACATCAAGAGGATAAACCAGCTGTTACAGTTGAGATGGTAACAAACTGATTTCTGTAAGACTTTTTGTCAGTTATGTTACAAGTTTAAAAGAACAGCAAGGATATCATATTTATGAAGTCAGTATAAACCAAGTAGTTTGTGAAGACATTGGTTGGAATTTATTTTCATTGTTTCTTTAAATGCTTTATTATTTCTAAACTAAAAAAGCCATTTTGTTACATAACTTCTGTAGCGAAGCCTTTATAATACCACTGTGAAACATATACAGCCTTCTTCTAATTGTATTTCTTAAAATTATCTCAGTTTCTTTCTCTTATAATCTATGGCAACTGTGAAAATATTTATGAATAAAACTCAGTTTGTAAAGTCATTTCCTAAAAGTGAACCATCTCATCACAGCACTGCCTGCTGGAGCAAGTACAGCCTCTGTGCTGAAGCAGCTATGGATTTTTACTGACTTAAAACTATTGATAAGACTGAAAATGCAGAAATATAATATACTTGAGAAGGCTCTGACCATTCTTTAAAAAAGAACAGAGGAAGGCAACAGAAAATACTGCCTTTTGAGATCTACCTTTTTCATAACAGCAGTTTTATAAACTACATTCAAAACTTACTCCAGGGTTGTTGCTTTTTGGAGATAAAAGCAATATATCCTGAACTCAACAAAGAGCAGAAGAATAACATAATATGCAAAAATATTTTTGTACTGCTTATAAATGCCACACTATTAAGGGAAATAATTAATAAAAATGGGATTTTGCTGAGACTAACCAGATCCTCCTCAATGAAGAACTAATTGTCAGCTAAGGACAGTGTATTGAAGCCTGCCTAGATAAGTCTAGAGAATAAATTGGTATTTAAAAAGTATTGCTGTAACTTAATTTTTGCATAAATTATAAATACATGCACACACATATATGTCTATAAAAATACCCTCCTTCTAAAGGACATACTTTGGAACTAGATTATTTAAATAGACACACACAAACAGCAGGAGCTAATTAAGGGGTCTCCCCTCTACAGATAAGCTCTTAAAGAATATTTTACATTCATGTATCAGCATCCAGACATTCATCATCAAAATTCAAAATAGTTATCAAATATAGAGATTATGTAATTACCAACAATATTTTTTATCATAAGTAATGCATTGTCTTTACATCCAAGCTGCAAACAGTTAAAAGTTGTTAATCATTACGTTACATAGATATTTAAATCAATTATTGAGACTAAATAAGAAGATGCTTAAGTGCTGTCTTATATCAACAAATAAATTAAATCTAGACTTACGGCAAAGATAACCATGTTTGTATCTACTACTCACAGGAAACAGGCCTCCTTGAAAGTAGGATTGTAACTTACCAAGTGTTTTCCCTGTAATTTTTAACTGTCCATGATTATTTTTCAAGCTGCCTTACAGCTCTGCTGGAAGAAAAACTCAGTTGTTTATGCATTTAAGATGTTTACCTATATAGCCCCAAAAGCCCAGCTTTCCTAGAGACCTGTTTCTAAATGAGACATGTGAGCCTTGTTCCATGTAATGCCTCTCTACACGTATCTTCACATATCTCTACACATATCTCCACAAGTTTACAGACTATGGCTGCTCTACGAATTGCAAGACTACGATTAGTACTTTCTAGGGACAACAAACTTTTAATGTTTATACACTGACTAGCAAAAGGAAAATTAATATTTGCTAAACAAATTTCTCCTGTGAGGCAATATAATCAAATGTGTATCCATGTCAAGTATTTGGTGACTGACAAAGCTAACATCCAGTTTAGGGTTTGACCACCCTTTAGTGCTAGCTAATCAAGCTGACATGACTGCAATACCACTTTAGTATGTCCATCACTGCCAGAGACGTCCAGTCCCTTGATTTATCAGTCAGGCTACTTGCTTAAATTTAAATGTACACAGTTTATTTTCATTAAAACAGGATGAGGTGTAATTCCAGTGACAGCAATCTGAAATGACAAGGGCAATAGGCAGTGATGGCCCTCAGCCCGAATAGTTATAAAAACCTCAACTTTTCCTTTTAAAACCAGTATGTTTCAATATCAAAGAAGCTGCACAAGCAAAACATGGAAAAGTACAAGAACCACAAAGGTACTACCATGCAGAGAGTGTGAAGATGTGGCATAGCAGTGTAAAGCCTCTGCAATGTACAATTTTTATTTATCTTTTAAACAATTGTGGGTACTTAATTAATGATTAAAAACCTAAGTATTATAGATAAGTAGACACTGAGATGATGAAATGAAAGTAGGAAACGGAAATGCACTTCATAATGTGCTTAGTTCAGTTGAGCTTATTGGAGAGAATGCTTTTCCACAGAGTGCATATGATGCAATCAAGCACTGGATGGTAAATAATTAATATACATTAGTCTTTAAGTCCAGGTGTCTGAAAGAGACGTTTCCACAAAATAGGTAGCTCAGGGTTCTAATCATGACACAGTGAAATTAATTTCCACAAGCAAGGAAAAAGAAAGCAAACACATACCCTTTTCTGCCATGTGTATTTTGTTGCTTCGTAGCTACTTAAATAAGCTAGTAAATTAATCTATCAGTTTGTGTGGCTTTAAAAGCACCAATATATACTGTCAAACATTCACATTCATCAAGTAGTTCCTTACAGGAGAGCTTGTTTTTATTATGCTAACAGCCTAAGCCAAACACATAAGTAAAAACTGCTGTGGAAAAAGAGGCAGGAAAGAAGCCTTTGGCACAGAAAATAACACACTGCTATCTTTATCCTTTATCTTTGAACAACATAATGCCAGCTTTTTCTTCCTCATCTTTCATGGGGCAAAGCTTTAACTGGTGGAAGTTTGCTTCACGTGCCCAGTAGCTGCCATCAAAGGCTTTCTGAGTCAATGAATTGTATTCAATGCTCTGAAGATAGGATGCTCTCAAAAAACAAATAAAAGCGCGTGATTTTCAAGCCAGCCACATATTTTGGCACAAAGATCTTGATCAATAAGTTTTTGAAAAGCCTGAAGAAAAGTTTTCAAGAGACAACTTTTGACCTATTGCAAGATAGCCATAAATTAAATTGCTATTTGGGTCTTCCAGACTTAGAGTAGAACAAAGTAACTTCAATCCAGCTGCAGCCCAGACATCACGCAGTTTGCCTCTTTTGATGGCTCATGAATAAAGGAACAGATACCCTGTGGCAGTTACCTAAATAGCATTGCCTCCTCATCTCAAAATATCCCATGTTCCAGTCTTAACCTTGAAAAACAAAGTGTACTTTTAACTGGGTAATTGCAAGTGCCCTAAACTGCAAAACTGCCAAGCCACTTGGGCAAAGTTCCTTTCATGAATTGATTAACATGTAAAGAAACACTTAACGAAGAGGTAGTGTACTGAAGAATACTGATTCTCACAAGCCCTCTATTAATCAGAGACTGATTATTTAGGCTGAAAAGCAAAAATTGAACAAATGGAACAATTTTGTACAGCTTCTATCAAAGCCTTCAAGGGTAGGCTACAGTACTCTGATTCTATTTCATTTGCACTTCCACACTGACATTTCTTAGCATAAATCAGATCATATTTTGTTACTGGGTATGGTAGAAAAGATTAATTATAATGGGAACTTTTAGCTTAATTCACCAATGTTTGATGTTTACACTGTTTCTTACTCTTAAGAGGCGGGAAATAAAGTAATGTGGCAAGATCAGCTTTAGTGAAAGTCTTGTCAAAAGGCCTGTTTCCACTTCTTTATTAGTCTGACCACAGGGTACTTCACAGATACATGACAATGGTTAAGTTTTAGGGGAAAATCATTAAATAATTTCATGTGTTTCAAGGAAGAAAAATTGTACATACACTAAATAAATAGATAAAAATAAATAAAAGGACAAAAAAATGGAATATGTTGCAATCTGTATTGTACTTAGTATCACTGATTATTATTGAATAACAGTTCACACCAAAATACATGTAAAATGTTAACCCTTCATAATATTTCTTTCTGTCCTTCTGAAAAAAAATCAAAGTGTCCAAATAATTACAATGTCCCGACCTGCCAGCAGTGTTCACATGGTCATGCCTAAGAATATTTAAAAGCCTGATAAATGCATGTCTTTGGCATTTACAATTAAATTCTGCCTTGGAAGGAGCTAATTTATGCTCCCAGCTACGCACAGCCTGACCAGAATTCTACTCCTGAAATTCTTGATATAGATTTTAGCATGTGCTTGATTAAATGGTAAAAAAAAAAAAAAAAAAAAAAAACCAAAAAAAAAAAAACAAAGAAAAAAAAAACCAAAAAAAAAAAACAAAACAAAAAACAAAAATAAACACAAAAAATAAAAAATTTAAAAAAAACAATCTGAACCATTTTAAGATTTATGTGATAAATAAATTCCTCAAACTGTCAGTGCCAGTAGACATTTGCTTCTAGGATGTTTAACTCTATTTGTTATCTATAATAGAAAAGTTTTCAAACATGCCACATATTCTTAACTTGGAATACTGTGTGCATTCTTAAATAAAGTTTCCAGGCTCACTTTTCCTTTCTCTTTCTTCCATGCAGTGCACAGAATTGCAAAAAATTATTATTTAGTATATGGAGAGACGGTGATGACCCTATTTACAAGGGCTAAAACACCCCAAAACTCATTGCGCATGTTGGCATGGTTTCTCCTTCTATGATTTTTTTTTTTTCATGTTAGAATTTTCTGTAGACAGTATGCAAAAATCCCCAAACAAACAAAAAACAGCAGAGGAAACTGCTGCAATCTGAAACTTAGGGTGAAACACCTTTAGGAACATAATTTAATTATTTTTCTACCATTCAATGTTGGTAAAGAAAACTATTGAAAAAGACTAATATTCCCTCAAAAGAAATATCATGTAATAGGGCAAATACAGCACAATTCATAAAATACATTAAGTATATATAGTGTAGCAAGTATCTTTTCAGTTTCTGTTACACTTTCCTAAAATTGTGCAATTGTAACAGGAAAGCATCTTCTCATATTTGAATCTTAAAAATCAAAGCGAACACAATTCTGTGAGACTACCTTTTGGCACATAAATTTCAAAAGCAAGAGTCTATCCAATTGAAGGAAAGCTGCAAAGCCAATTGTACTGAAATCGATTAAATTTATTGCAAGGCTTTGCAATAACCTGACAACAAATGCAATTGGGCTTGGGAAAACATTAATTCACAATTTTATTTTTCTATCTGTTATGTAACAACATGCAGCTACAGTCTGAATTAAGACACCTGTTCATGGAGCATTTAAGGTGTTTTATACATTTCTGCAATTGCAGATACCAAATGCAATTTTAATATAGCAAGCTCATTAATGAGGAGCTCACCAAAAATTTTAATAGGAAATGAAATTATGATGCAATATAGGAGATACTCTGTATGCAATTCAGCCATATTTAAAGAAAAATGGTTTTTAGCTTGCTATGAAAAAAGCCCTGCTACTTATACATCATCAAAATTCTTTCTAGAGAGCAGCATTTTAATTGGGTGCAGCAGAAATCCCTAATCTAACTGAGATGCAGACCAGAAAGACAGAAATAAAATGGGAAGAAGTGTATACTTCTCATTTATTCTCAGTTCAGCCTGAATAAATGAAAAGAATATAAACCAGACCATTTATAATTCTACAATTACTGGCCAAGACTTCATGCAAGGTAGCATTGCGAATTTCATTTTACGTGAAGGATTTGTAGAGGATTAGAGAAACATGAATATTTACCATAAGCCTGGATACTTTCATTCTTTCATTTTAAATTTTCACTTGGAACTTCCAATGATCTACTTTTGTTCCTTTTAAGATACTCTACAAGATTCCTGATTAATTTCAATTAAAAGCCCAATGCTTTGTTTTTTGTAAGAGACATGTGCAGTAGTTTGAGAGGTGCTGTGATACTTTTATGATCCAGTATGTGAATAGGCATCACAGTGCATAAGTAACCATAGGTTCACACAAAGGTCATGGTCCCTTCCAAATGAGAACAGAGAAAAGGTTAAAAATACCCTTGTTTCAAGAATAAGAAAGTGCATTTAAGGTATTCAAAAAACTGACAGTCCATGAAGATCTGTTAAAGAAAGTTACATAGTCAGCTAATTAATATAACTTAGGACAACCCCATTTCACATGGGAATTTAAATTTGGATTTCAAAGGCCTGAGTGTGTAACATCCACTGAATTAGAGTTTGAATCAACTGAATAAATTATTTCTTTTCTTAGATCTGACTGAATTATAGAACCTGTATCATCAGTATCAAAACCAAACAAAACCAAAAAACTCCCCTCAGCACTTTGACTAATTTAGCTACAGTTGTAATTACATATATTTACAAACTGAAAAGAGTGAACTGATAAAATTGGTGAAACAGTCAAAGGGCCCATGTAAATGTATTACCCACTGGAACACTCTGCAGGTTGCAATGACATCACATTTTAGGCTGATTTGAGTCCAGGCTGGTTTAGGCTGCCCATGTCCAATCCTCTTTCCATCAGCAGCTGTGCAAGTTATTCCTCTGGCCACTGCAACATCAGAAGCTTCCCTTCCTCTGAGAAAAATGTATATACTTGCTGTTCAACCAGGGTGCATTAAAAGCAACTTGTAGCACTATATCAATTTTAAAGATCCAAATCAGGTAAACTGAATTACATGAGAGACAACTTCTAATCTCTTGGATACCTGAGTTGCTAAATAAATTAATTTTCTCTCAGAGTCTTTGTTTTTTTATTTCTGCAGTTATGGAACACTATGGTATGTGATATTTCAATTCTATTTAGCAAAACACTGCCAACTTTTAAAATCCCAAATAAATTTCTTGGTGCTATAAGAAACATTGCTGGCAATGTGGCAGAAGGAGATCTAGTACTAGTGGAGGAGGCATTTCTATATATTTTAATATATTTAAAAAATAACAGTGCTATAATAATGCAATTGGAAAAATGACCATGGGAAGAATCTTAAGGTAGAATTAATACCACAGACTCATATGTTGCCTAGCTCAAATTAACAATCAGAGTTAACAGAGTTTTCATATTACCTCTCTTCTACTCTTTTGTGCACATTTCCACAGATAGAGAAATCCCCATACAAAAGTTTAATCAGACCTACATTCACAGACATTTATAGTGGAAAAAGATGCCATGTACTGGGCAGTAAAATAGTCACTACTTACTTGATGCAATACAGATACTACCAAACCTCTAAACAATTTTTATTGAAACATTCTTTTAATGTTATTTTACCTGTAGAGCAGAACAAAATCAAATTTCAAAGGCTTGACAGTCACAATGAAATGAATTCTAACCCACCAGACATGTCACCAAATAACTTCGCCTCTACTGAGAATATGTAAGCTATTGCAAAGATAAAAATAAATGTAATTCAGAAGTTAGAGCCATGCAATCTCATAAAGTACAGTCATAAAAAGTGGTTCAGAAAAAATAATGAACTAAAATCAACATTTCAGTTTATCTCAGTCACAAAATACGGGCTTAACACTGACTCTGGAACTGATCCTTGACCAACATTTGACTAGATTTCAATAATGGTTTCTTCAGACTTAAAACACAGACACACTCTATCACAGACACAGCTCTCCATGCAGAAAATACTCTGGAATTTTTTATCACTTCTCTCTGAAATTCCCTAGTTACTGTGTTAAGAACACAGACACACCACATTTCAGCATTTCAAGGATGACCTGCAGAATCAGCAACACACCCATAGGAGCTATTTCAGCATGATGCCTAGGATAGCAGACAGGTTTTTTTTTCAGTCATCTCTGGGGCAATGCACTCAGCCTGAAACAGCAAAGCATCAAAGTGGCTTATGCAGCACGATTGCTGAAATGGGTCCTATTTAATAAAACATACGGGATTCAGTTGACAGAAGAGGTGTTACCACTTATCTGAAGGAGGTGGTTTCAGGTTTATTTCGGTACCATTTCTTGAGGCTAGAGACAGAGTAGGCTGCTGCCATGACTGGAAGCCTCAGTTCTCTAATTCCATCGTAACAGCTGAGGAGCCGGCAGCACTAACCCACACCTGCATCCGTGGGGAGCAACTTACAGGGCATTAACCACAACGAAGGGCACAGACAGGCACTTGCTATTTTGGAAAAACAGCAGAGTTTTTCCACACAGTTCTGCAAAGGTCAAAAGAGCAGCCAACACTTTAGTGCTTTACAATGGATTGCCAGGTTCTTCTATCACAAGCTAACATATAAGCAGTGTTGACCTGACACTCTCACAGCCCTGTACACTGACCTTCAGAGCAAAGATCTGGCAGGTTTTTCTCTAAGATGTACAGTCAACTCCATCCTAAATTTTATTCCTTACAGATTATTAATATTTAATTTAATAGGAAGCTGCAGTGATTCCATACTGTTCTGTAAATACGACCATATTTAATGATAGTTTCTGTACTTTGTACAAAATGGCTCAGCAGAAACTATGAACTATGAAATAGAATACTACCACTGTGTTCCTTGAACATTTGAGCTTCATGGAAATTGCTTAGTATCCTGTTCACCAGACTTAAAACATCATTCTCACAGTCACCTCTGGGTTGTTGGGGCTGTGTAACAGGTATGCCTGCAAGAAACCTCCAAATTGACATACATTGACTATAAGCCTGACAGAGAAGCAACGACTTCAGTTTTTCCCTTTCAGAAATGGTGAAGCCTGAGATTTAGCTATATTGAACACAGGCTCTTGCATTCATAATGACTTGTTCCTTATGCTCTTTCCATATCAGCAAATGCTTGTCTTTTCAGTGATAAATATATCATATCTAAGCATCATATCTTCTGGTAGAGATTATATTAAAAGGTAATAACTGTGTATTTGATTTATTGAAGCAAGTATGCAACAAGGAATCAAAGAGACAGCTTTAAGATGCATGGTTTGGCTTGGATATGTTATAAAAAATATTCATTTTAATTAATTATATGTATATGTATATGTATATGTATATGTATATGTATATGTATATGTATATGTATATGTATATGTATATGTATATACACACAGATACACACAGTATTTGCAATAGTTCTTTAGGGAAGCCCATTTTGCTACTTCTCCTACTGCCCTTCTCTTACTTATTAACCCTGAAACTGAATACTGAAAATCTTACTTCTGATAGAAACTTCTAAGTATTTTTAGTGCAGTAAGTACATAGCTGTATCTACAACGTAACAATTTCTTATCCTAAACTCCCGTTCAGTTAATGGTTTTGTGGCAAAAACTGGCTGCGGAAGGAAAATGTTGAAAAATCATGTATCCTCCAGAAACATTTGTCAGAGTCAGGAATTAAGGATCAAGTGTGCCACTAAAGCCTGACTAAGCTGTATCAGCAGTAAGCATCATTCGAGATTATGTTAGGATTGAATTCTAACATTCAATTTCTACAGTGGTGGCTGTGTATTTATAGTTTGTCTAATCCAGCTACACAGCAGATTTAATTAAAAGGCAGATTCTTTCTCTTCACGTCCTCCCCCTCTTAAATCTAGCAAAATCAGTACCCCAATTCCAACTCTGAGCTGAACCAACCCATGCTGTAGCGTAACTGGTACACTTATATATACACATATATGCACAATATGTACATATAGTCCTTAGAAATTGTTCACTGAATCAGCTTAGTGCTAAAAATGAAACTGAAACTTCTATCACAAATCAGAAAATAAAGATAAAAAATGTTAATTAACAATAGCATTCGTAAAAAGCAGGAGGACAACACAAATATTAACTTCTGGGGATTAAACTGAGAGAGACTAAAGCATAACAAAAACTTTACAAGCTGATAACAAGAATGGCTGAGGTCAATATAATGCACTTGGACCATCATGCAAAAAAAGTACGACTTCGTATCCTGGAAAACTAAAAGTGATAGGCTGTTCAATGAACACTAACAATATATCATGACCAAAACTTTCAGGTTTCACCATTAATTTCTGCAACTTTATTATTCTAACTTGATGTCACATCTAAATGTAGGTTCTGCCCTTGCCTGACAGATTGCTCTTCTTGAACTTTAAGATGCCCCTTGGCTTCTTAAACATCTGACTCTAATAATTCTCCTCATACCAAAACCCTGAACCATCTTACTTTGATCAATCCCACAACAAAGAATACAACTGAAAGCTGCATTTCCTGGCCTGGCTATTTACAGTCAAGACCCAGGACTTTTGCTCATTTTGCAGCTAATCAGAATTTCCAAAATAAGGTTATAAAATAACTGTTCCTCAGACTTTTTTTACTCCTACTTAGGCACTGCACTTTTTAAAATGTATGCAGACTAACAGATTCCACTCTGTAGCCACTGGCAGCCAGCAGTTCTGCAAAGCTGCCCCATATTCTCTCAAGCTAGATCTGTGACTATGTAATTTTAGTAACATCTAGAGATCTTCAAGTTTGGAACACCACTGAGCTGGGTACTGTGAACACATTAGAAATAATTTTTTTTTTCCTCACCACAGTTATTGTGAAGTCTTTTAAAAAAATACACCCTTATTATCAAGCATTCAGCAGGATTCCTCAAAAGCAAGAAAAAAGAAAGAGAAAAAAGTATACGTAAAAAACAAGACACTATTTAAGCTTGCACCTTTTCATTATTATGAGCAGTAATCAGATGAAAATTAAGAACATCTTCAGAAGTTTGCTTCCAGTTAATATAGACTATTACAGAAGAAGATGATCTAGGAGCTGAAAAACCCTTAGCAACTGAAGAGCATTTAAAACACAAATATATGTAAAGTTGGAAAAAAAGGTCAATTTTTCTGAGTTTGAAAATAAAAGAAGGAATCTGTCAAAGTTGCATGAGCTAGCTGATCTCCAAATCCAAGTTGTGAATAGAGGCAGATTAAAATTAAAAGGTATTGAGTGTAGAGACAGTTACTCTATTGATAAACTTGAATTTTACTGTGACTCTTCTCATTATTATAACACCTTTCTTGAAGAATAGATTGTCATTGGGCATAGGAAGACACAAAATCTCATTTTTTAATCCAGCATTAAACCAGAAATATCTGCTAAGTGTCTTTTAAAATGTATGGATACAAATACTATTTATAAAAATCCCTCTCTCTGAATTTTTTTCATTGAGTTTTTTAAGGTTCTGAAGAATAAAACATAATTAAACTCAATTTTTCTAGCAGATTTCAACATAGGGGCTGGAAATCATCATCAGTACTTATACAAATAAAACATGGGCAGATTTCTGTTATCCTGAGCTAGTTAGGTTATTGAAGTCAATCAAACTGAAATGAAAAATCTTAATGAAAATGGTATTTTTCACCTTTATACTAAGAAAAAAAAATACTGGTTTCTATAAAAGCTATTATGGATAAATAATCTGATGCTAATATTTGTAGCTGACACACAAGTTACTGTAATTCTTTTTAGAAGAATATGGAGTTTGGGTGTGGCTTTTTCTTAACTTTCATTTTCCGCCTAGTATCTTAACATTTCGTTTCCTTTTCATTTTCAGTAATTCTCTTTCACTCTTCAGTTTATTTCCAGAGTTACGTATATTTTTAAAGGAGACTCCATTCAGACTCCACATTCAGCTAATCTGTGAGAAAGAAAAGTGTGACTAGACCAGATTAAATTTTAAAACTGCATTCTTAAAAATAAAGCTCTTTGAATGAAAATAACTAATATTAATATTAAAGCATCTTTAATTAAAACTGCTGAGAACAGAAAATGTTTCAAACATCACAGCTTACCTCTTAAAAAGCACACAGTGTAGACATTGTTAAAACTGTGAACCAATATACCCCGTGAATCTACAACAGCACCTAGGAATTATTTAATATAGAGAACTTTTTGGAACTCCTGTGGCCTATGGGACAAATAATTTGCCTTCTTAATGCAATTTTGTATATGATTCATTTAAATGAATCTGTGTACTTCAAAAGAGCTTAAAGTAATAAATGATTTTATTATAGAGTATTCCCATTTCTTTTTATTATCTCACTACAGGAAGGACTGTTTTACTGGGGAATAAGCATTAACAAATTAGTCAGGTTTTTTCTTTCTAAAAAAGGAGTTATATTCCTTTAAGGTTTTAAGAAAATCCATGAGACAGGTGGTGAACTGTTGGTATTCTGAGCTCTTATACAAGGCAGCTGAGGGAGAAAAACAGTGCCCAACTCAGCCAGGACATCAACTAATGGTTCATTTCTCATTCTGCTCACTCTGCTGAGGCTTTCTCTTGCCACAGCAAGTGGGTATGGTGTGTTCAGGAGGTTTAAACTGCTTAAACAGTTTCAGAATGTGTTGCTTCCAGTCTCAGTAGACAGAAATTCCATGTATATCAGGCCAAGAAAGAAAAGGAAAACATAGAAGATGACCACCATGTCCCACTCTGCTCCAAGCAACTTGTCATGTACATGGATAATATTTATCCATGTTCTTTTCCCAGAGGCAACCCAGTATAATCAACATTACCTCACCCACCATTCTCACACGCACACATTTTTGATTTGCAGGATGAAGTCAAGCTCTGATATTTAAAAAAAAGTTGAAAATATGTAAGAAAACCTGGTTAATTTCAGAAACATGAGTCAGAGTAGAGGAGCCTCTGTTGTTAAAAGTAAAAAACATTAGTTTGCATTAACTTAAAACTCTATCAAATCCAAGTCAGAATTAAAAACTTTAATGCTTACTATCTGTTAGCCTGATGGACCAAATTAATGGGTTGCATCAAAAAAAATAATTAGAGAAATCTTAATACAAACTTTGAAATAAATTTCCTGCAATGATATGAAGAAAACGTTTCAGGTTTCACCCCTGCCAAACCACCAGAAGCAACAGCAGAAACAGGAATGAAATCATTGTTAGTGTACTAACAATAAACAGTCTGATAAGGGTGAGAATGGGAAAATATTTTCTTATCTGGAATAGTTATTAAACTGGGGAAAGTTTAAAGCAAAAAGTTATAAATCAATTAAATATATAAAAGTTTAATATTTTAAAAGCAAAGAATATTTTTTCCTTTTTTATTAAGTTGACTGGAATTTTCTGAACTATTTCAAGTGAAACAACACTCAACAGATTTCCTACAGTGTCCAAATCAAATTCATGTACTTGTACCTAGTTTTTTCAAAAGACCTGAACCAGGCAATAATAGAGATAGAAGTGCTTTATAAATTGCTTTCTATTTAAAACCAGACATACTAAAAGATTAATATTGTAAAAAAATAGTATTTATGAAGGAATTTCCTTATTTTCTAATATTGTTAATTTAATTTGGAACTTTCTGAAAGGAGATTTATCAATGCACTTTATTCATCTTATTAAATTTTGCAACTGTCCGTAAATTTTGTCCTTAAATCAATTTTGTGCATATGTGCTGCTTTATACTGTCTGTGTGAAAATAAGAACTAGTGGAAATCTGAATACCTCTGCAGCCTGTCATAGTTAACCAATAGGCCATGTTCTAAACACTGTATAGACAGCACCAAAACTAAAATAGTAGAAGTAGTGCTTATTTTATACCTTAAATTAATACAATAACTAATGAATAAATAAATAATTTAATAATTAAATTAACTAAGTTAATACAGACACAAAAGAGGAGAGTTTCTTAATAGCATCAATAGTCATCTAACTTAGCAAAACTTAGATTTCTTGGAAGAAAAGCTTATTTCTCCAAAGTAATTCTAAATTAAATATATGTCCTTCTGAAGCATTAATATGTAGCAGAAACAGTTCTATCTCTAGTCATCAACAAACAAAGCCATGCAACGAAAGGCGAAGAAACACAAATTTTAAATCTATTCAGAGTTCCTCTCACTGGCAAAGAAAATGAAATAAATTATTTGGCAAAATGCATCTTTTTCTATAATCTCTGTGGACATAACCTTCAGTATATCTATTATCTGATTCAAAGATTTTGTTGTTGTTTTCAAAGATCACGTATAAGCTAGTTTTTGGTTTATTCTGTTTTTGCAACATTGCATAGAACAAGGTTGAGTGTTAGAAACTGATTGACTGATATTAGTATTAGTATTGGTTTCATCCTAGTAATAGTGTTAGAATCCAAATCGTAAAGAATGATAAAAAATAATAAACTCCATAGTCAATTTTCTAGAATACAGTGCAGTGAATACTTCTATTTAACACTGACTACCAGCAATTACATTGGCTCTGGCTTCAGAGCTCTGGTGTCGAAGACTTTAGCTGCGTAACTATAGTCTTACTCAAATCTTATAATCACACTTGTAAGAAATCTCACTTAGCTCAACTTGTATTTTCTGTCACTACAACAGAATTGGGCAGGTGTGTAGTACCACATGTTCACCCACCACGTCCACATTCCAAATGTCCAAATGTAACTTTGCAAATTCTTATGGCTGACATTACACATATTCCAATAAACCCTGAACTAAAACCACACTTTGCCTGCCAAACTACATTTTCAACCCCTATTTTGAAACTACAACACTGTCTTAAGAAGAAAATGAAATTTACATTATTATATATCATAAAATCGGAATTGAAATTTAAAGCAAAACTCCCCAAGGAGATAAAATCCACAGTACATAGTTGATACATATTATTTTTGTTTTGATACAGACACTTATATTCCCTATAACGTAAAATCACTCTTCAAGTTAGGATATTTGAATACAATAGTAAAATTGTTCTTCTACAGTGAAAAGCAATAAAAGTTTAATATATAATAGTTCTGTCTTATCATAAATGAAGGACAATAGCACTCTTTCTAACAGGCAATTCCACTGAAAAGTAATAAAAAATTATGTTCTGAAATTCTTCAATGACAACACCCAGAAAAATGAATTATAAAGAAAAATGCAAAAATATTCAATTTCAGCTAATGAATAATGATACCATCTTTCAGTCTTTTGGGGACAATATTTATGTGCCTGGGATTTTTGTTTTTTCAGTACTAGGAGGGAAAAAAACAACATAAAAACAAGACAGAAAAGAAAGAAGAGCTGCAGGTACTCTAAGGACATAAATTTAAAAATATGAAGCTAGCTTGAAAAAGCCTCAGAATGGAAGCTTTAAATTCTTCACTTTGTTGTAAAACTTAATCTAAGAGTCAGATGAATGAATTATTCTCCTTCTCCAGTCAGCTCATCTAACTCTGCTGCTTTCATATTCAGGAGAATGCTACAGTAATATAGCTGCCATAAAATCTCAAGTGTGTCTTCTGGGTGGTAATACAAAATGTTTTCAAAATTATGTAAAAATCTGAAGTGTTTTATTTTTCAAGATATTCACCAAACATCAAACTAGCCACAGAAGTTTTTCTCTGCATATTATGGAGGTTGACATGTATTTAAGAAACAACTCGACCTACAAACTGTCTTTAAGAATAAATAAATAATGAATTTAATCCCATGCCATTAAATTCCTGGTTTGAAAATAAAAATTATTTGAGAATCCACAAAAAAGAGAGCTGTAAAACTAAGTTGTCATATCCCGTAGCAAACCTAGGAGTAAGAAGAAAATGGATAAACAAACTTTCTCTTTGCAAAGAAGACAGGCAGAAAAGAGGGCAGAAAGAGTAAATAACAAAGTAGTAATAAAACAGTAAATAATACAACTGTCATACTTAAACGTCTGGTGTAGGGAGAAAATTTGAAACAATGTACAATGAAACAGAATTCTCCAGGAAGGACATACCTAAATTAAAAGAACTAACTACTTTACATGAGTAAAGCAGTGCACTTGACAAAAGGAGATAAGGTACACAGTCTAGACATCAGTCTCGTAAAATTTGGAGCAGGCATCTACTTTGACCATATTTGTTTACCAGAACAATGTGGTGGTTGTCTTAGTGCTGACCTCATGCCTGCCATTTCACACCTCACAGCCACCAACTAATCTACTTTACAATAATCATACAAAATAGCCAATCAAATACAGCGGGGAGAAAAAAAATTAAGTCTAGCTGCATCTTAATATCCAGCTAAGAAATTAAATAAAAACCTGACTTTACTTGACAGAGCACTCAAAGTTAACATCTGCAAAAAAACCCCAAACAAAATAAGCTTTTTTTAAAAAAATCCCTTGACATTCATTACTAAGAAGATTTTTTACAAGACAAAAAAAAAGCGCTCGATATAAGACTTCATTACTCAAACTCATCAACAGCAATTTGTAAAAAAGTCTCAAAATTTACAAACCTTAAAAATATGTTAACCCTCATCTTTACTAGCTTTCACCCTAAATTCTATCAAGTCAAATTCTAAATAAATTCTATCAAGTCAAATCAAAACTTTCAGTAGAATATGCATGTTTTAAATACATACATTTCTAATTAAAAAGATTTCAAGTCTATCTTTAGAATTCTGATAATTTTTTCTAAACAGCATCTGAGCAATATAATACCATTGTGTACTACATTAGGTATCAAAATATTTTAGCAATGCAAATGTCCTGGAGAGGAGAGGAAAGAGTAAGAGATTTTTGCTTTCTGCTTACTCAAAATTTTAAGCATTTCTGATTTCCTAGAGCTCTCAATAAAGCACACATCATTAGCAATGTATTCAGTTTGTGTATTGATATATGTTTAGTTTTCTCTAGCTTCGTCACAGAAATTTTGTATAATTATGTTATCTTGCACAAGATAATAAATTAGATCAGGTATGACGGAAGACAGTGTTAAGAATCTGTACACAAGCTTCTTCAGTATTCCTTTAAAATCATCAGGAATGGTCCTTTTCCCTTAGTGTAGGGAAAACCAGCTTTGAGTCTGATCTTAATTATTTCTGGACTTGCTGCTACTTGGAAAGAACGTGCCACTGATTAAGGCATTGGAAGAAAAACGGCCAATATTTTTGTGTTTCTATTCCAGTAAGTTGTAGTGTGCTGAAGATGATTAAAGGGACAACTCAGAAGAAGGGGTGGAATGAAAAGCATAATGAGGCAGCTGAAAAAACAAAACACTCTTTGCCTGTCACATAAGCACAGCACTATGAACAGTCTCATACCTACATTTTCAAAAAAACAACCAGCCAGAAGATATTTCCTGATGAGTCAGAGCTAAGATGTAAAAAAAGAGAAAAATTAGCACTAACCTAAACCACCTAAATAGCTAGTAATGTGAACTGTAGAGATTTTTTAGAAAACCAAAATACATTTTAATGGTAGAATTACCATTTCACTGTAATTTACACTTTACAGCAAATATTTTACAGATGATAAGATAGTGCTTGCAACCTACGCTGATAATTACTACAAGGATGGCAGCTAACATTTAACCCTTGGAATTAATATTGCATATAGAGCGCACTCAAAAAAAATTTTTAAAAAGTAAATCAAACTCTGAAAGCAGCAGTCCCACAACAACCTACTACAGAGCCTTGTTAAAATTCCGGTTCCTGTCAAAACGTGAATGAACACGATGAATAAAAAAATAGTGATTAGAATTCAGGCTTATCAAATCTCAGCCAGTGTTACATAATACATAAAGTGTCAGGGATGCACAAGAGATGTGTGAAAAATCTATAATCACTTCCAGATCCCATTACCTTTACGGAAGGAATATTAGTAGAGTGGACAAAGCACAGCAGCAGATTTAGCTAAAATGTTAATTTTCCCAGGAAGCAACAATAACAACAAATCAACAAAACCTCCCAACCAATAACAGCAACAAAATACACAAAAAACGTCTTCTGTCTTCTTAAAGGTAGTGACTCAGAAAAGCACTGAAGTGCACGTATTATAAAACATTTCTGAAAAGGAAACACTCACTTTGCAGCACATTACAGGTGGAAGACCAAATAGCCCCTGATTTCAGAAAAGGCTTCAATATTTTCATCAATGACACAAATTATAGGTAGAAATAAAGATATTGATAGAAGGATAATAAAACCACAATTAGAACAGATCTTGACAAATAATTTGAAATTAAGTGAAAAAAGACTGTTGAGTATGTAGAATTTAGGCAAACATTGAAGAATAAACAGCCTAAAAATATAGGTAGTTGAAGTTAGCTTAGAGAATGAGAAATGTATTGAGTAGCTAGAGGAAAGCTCCTTCCTCCTTAATGAAACAGGAGGGAAAAAAGAGAGGAAAAATATTGAAAGATCTTTCTTTAAAAGAAAGCTCCCCAGCTCAGAATTATAGGTGTATGTACGAACAACATCAGAGAACTGACACATTGAAGAGAATGTATGATACAAATCACCAGAAATGGTAACATAAAATGGCAATTTTTTTAGAAATCAAGCACGAAAATATATCAAACCACAAGATAAAGAGGAGACGAGACATCAGAAGACATTGAATACTAACAAGGTCTTAAAAAAGAGTGGCAGAAATGTGAAAGAATAAGTAAAACAAAATCACAGGGAAAACAATAGTGAAAGATAAGAATAGACATGGAGTAATGGGGAAGTAAGACTCAGTATAATTATGAAAATGAATAGAGAAAGAGAACTTGAAAAAATATTTTACAAAGCTCCTCCCAGACATCAGTCTCTGATAAAAGCAATATAGTGTGACAATTCCAACACCAAAAACTCTTCACACTGTGATGAAGAATCACCTTCAAAAAAATAAGATCCAGGGAAAGGATTTCTTTCTTTAAAAAAAAAAAAAAAAAAAAAAAAAAAGTCAGTAACTGTTTTACATAGGGGAAAGCAGAGACAGATAAAAAGATCACCATAAAACAATAAAGTAAACAAGAAGAATAATTTAGAAATGGATACAAAGCATGACTTGATTAACCAAACTGAGGGTGAAAACAGGGAAGTGCATGAACTCCCAAAGCCTACAGAACTAGAACATAAAGGAGGATACATGGAGAACTCAAAGACTTCTAAATATTCATAACCAAAGAACAGTTATTGGAACTCAGTATAGTCATAGTTACTATACAGCTGAGCACAGACTAAAAAAGAGAAAATGTTAATTAGGTAAGAGAAATGCCCTGAGTAGATATGAGAGAATGGATGAAGAGATTATGTAGTCTATAGAAACAAGAGTGAATGGCCCCTCTCTTGGCCACAAATGTTAATAAAAAATGAGCAAATTGAAATAAACAAGATGCCAAAAAAGAGCATTAGCATGGCTACAAAGAGAAAGCATTATCAATTGAATCACACATACCATTTTAAATATATCTGTTCCTACTGCCTATAATCTCAACACTATGGAACTGCAAACCTATCAGAATTTTATGTCTTAAAAATATTATTATTACCACTTGTAAGAACAAAATACAGTAGAAATTACTTAAACTAAAAACTTTGGAGTTTTTTTCCTCATTGCACATGTCATCCCAAGGTGATGAAATCTAAGGCATCATATAAGTTTCTATAGATGGAAGGAAGAACAGCATTACAAAAAAAACTTGACACAGGAAAATCAAAATTCAATATAATTGCCATAATTATTTAATACACAAATGCGTTTTTCTCCATGGAAATGCACACTGTCTTGTTTTTAAAATACAATGCTGGCTCTGGGAATAAAGCCATATTTCTGTTTGTGATATCACTGAGAAAGAGCTGCCTGTGTTAGTGATTACTGTACTCTGAGACTAAGTGGTTCGTTAATTCCTTTCTAACAGAACGGCTGGAAGCACGGGTCAAGCAAGTCACCATAATCTTATGTTAAAAACTCCCTACAGTTTTGGTTCAGAGAAATAGAAAAAGAAAGCACATCATTGTTTTTATAATTTTAGCGGTTGTGTTTATTTTCTTATCTACTGAGAGAGCCTTTTATTAATATACACAAAATTCTCCAAGTGTACCTAGTATAATCAAAACATTAAAATCATTCATAAATAAAATGATACTGCACAACACACAATTTAGGAAGTGTTCTTGCTCAGATAACCTAAAGGACTGGAAGATAAGGCTCGTTTAAGTGAATGTTACACCGATCTCGATATATTCAGCCAATGCTTCCATTTACGTTACTAACACAAAGTTCTGTGTTTGCTGTTCATTTATATGAAACTTCACTGTGTGACAAAGCAGTATTACAAATGCTACATTGCCTTAAAATTGCCAAAGCTTTAGGTTTCACAGTAGATGTAACTGCTAATCTCACTGTTTTACAAAGTCCTCTCCAGCAACACTACAAAAAACAAAACTATGAAATCTATGTGACTACCTACCAACACAATGATTTTGGATTGCTAGAACTGAGAATCCTCAGGTTTTTGTATGTGCTCTGTGAGATCCACAATTTGCCTGAAATACTGTCTGAATTGACAGTGCTCTGCTAGAAATAACCAACTCCTCTCCAAAACAGTTTCAAGGGTGTGGTGAAATGGTGAAGCCATTTCTTAAACATTACTTGCATTTAACTAAGTTACCATAGAAAGCTTTCTGTATAAATACACTCTATTTTGCCGTGAAGTGGACAAAGGAAAACAGGCACCCTGGCAGCAGTTAGTGGTAATCATTTTGAAAGCACGTCTGTTTTGCAGTATTCAAGTGCTTCTGTTCTTCAAAAGGAAAACTGGAACTCATCAGGATCTTCTTGGCAGGAAAGGGACTAAACTGCTGAATGAACAAAGTATGGCTCTGTAGAGCTGAATTACAACAAAGTGAGCCAGTGTCTCATTGCAAAATCAGAATACTTGCAAGAGAACTGCTACTTCAAATTTTGATGTAAATCCAAGAACAGCCATGGACATTTGCCTACCCAGAATGTGTCAAAAATTTATGTTGCACTGTGCATACAGTGAACAACAAGCTGCTTTTAAAGCAGTAATCCTGAAAACCAGGTTAATGTTAAATTTTTTAAAAAATAGGTAATTTGATTTTCATTAAAGTAGTAAATTATGCTGGTGTAATATATCCCAGCAATATTTAAACACTGTTAAAATTACAGACTTACCAGCAAAACTAACTGCAATGTACCTGAAACTCTATATTTAAATACTTACGCATTACCTTGTATTTTATTAAGACATAAATCACTTACAAGATACCCAATAAACTGACACTGTAATTAGCTTCCTCATTTTTAAAATTTGTATTTCTTCCCTAACCATTACATACCCTTTTCTAAATTTAAATCTTTGATTCTGTCACTGTCCAGAATAAATTATTAGAGAGCAGTTTTTCTATACTACGAAACTGAGTTAATAGTTTTCCACCATTAAATATAAGGGCTCTTTCTCTCATTTGCCCTCCACAATTCACTCACCTCCTGACTGCGCATTCACTGCTTACCTTGCCCTAATTCTGACATCTTTCCAAGAGGAAGGTAAGCCAACTGATCTTCATTAAACCATAATATTAATGCTTCTATATTATTATTTTGATGCTTCAGTGCGCATATGTAGCTTCCGATTCAGAGGAACCTAAGCAGGACCAGGACAGGATGGGACTGCTGTCCTATTAGAGTGACACTAGTTGACCATTCAAACTGTGCAAATATGCAGCTATACACTTAATATGTAATGGCATAAGGTATAACTGAAAGTGCAATGAAAAATATGACAGACTCTTTTCACTGGTGCCAGTCTTGAGACCAGAGGCAGTGGGTCCAAACTGAAATACAGAAGATGCCTATGAACTTTGGAAAACACTCTTTGCTGGGAGAGTGACTGAGCACCTGAGCAAGGTACCCAAGGAGGTGGCAGAGTCTTCAACCCAGAAGATTTACAAAGTAATCCCAGTGTGGTCGCTGGAAAACAGCTCCCTGTTTATTTCTGGTTGGAAAGATATATCAACCCTTCTGGGATTCTGAGTCCCACCCAATTGCTCTGTACTGTCTGGCTGTGAAAGAAAAGTCACTCCTGGGGCACACTAATAATGTGCAATTCTTTCTCAAGTTCCTCTTGAGTATATATCGATTCAGTCTTCACTGATTCAGTTTTTTTTCTGACATTACTTTTTTTTATCGCCCATGGAAAAAACCTATCCAATAGGTATAGCTTACCAGTTCTCTCAATAGCCCACCATGACAGAGACTCTCCTACTCTATCATTTCTCACTTTGGATTATTTTCAAAAAATACAGACAGAAGTTCTTCTGTTACAAACTTGATATTCAGCTAGGAAGAAGGTACCATTGATGTCATCAGACAACAGAACAGCAATTGATATTGTCCATCTTGACAGTAGAAAGGTTATTGACACTGTCTCATGAAAGATGCTCAGAGAAAAGATGATGGAGTATGAGCTGCATAAACAGACTGAGGCAGATGAAGGAGAGGCTGAAAGGCCAGGATCGTTGCAACAGGTTGCATTACACATCTTAAATACTTTTACATCGTTTGCCATTAATATGATGGTAGCTTTGATGCTACACGTTTAAGCAATCCAGCCAAGAGCTGAGGTAAAAGAGGCAGGTAAAATATACTCCAATCCCTGACAAGAAAGCTGCTAATTGTGGAATTTTTTAGAGGATTTTTAGGAAACATACTCAACTAAATACTTACAGTATAATTCATTGTAAAACTGTCTATTAGAAATGCTAAATTTTTACTGTAATTTCTTTAATATAAACTTTCTCCAAAATGTAAAGGGAAATATCATATTGATAGCAATATGCAGGAAACCAAAGTCAAGTGAAAATTAAAATAACTCAGTTTAGCAGCTACTAAATATATGACTTTTGTTTGCTTTATTGATCAAAAGAAAATACAAACTAGCTACTTTATAGATAAAATTATGTTTACCATCTTAAACATTACATGCTGATATACATCTTCCTCTGTTCTTCAGTTATTAAAAGTCTACCTAATCCTGTGTAAAGAGTCACACAAATCAACTTGATTTCATTTGATATATTAAACACTTTAATTTCCAACACCCTATCAACTGGATAGAAAAACCTGGAAAGAAAAATGTACAAAAATACATGCTGTGGATGTTGTCTGCATGCTCAGGCCACACAATACTTTAGAAATCCAACTGTGATTTGCACATTGGGATTGATGCTGTTTTGCAGTGGATAAAAGGCCAATACAGCCACCTGGCTGCTGTCATGCCACTTGCACAGTGGCGTGTATTATTCATAAACACTAATAAGGAACCCCTAGCTAAACTTGCCCCTTCCTCTCTTGGAATGTAATTTTAGCAAACTCCTAATCCCTAAATTTCAACATGGAAATTATCAGTGTCTACCTCAGAACAAATGTTGTTTTCTGAAGAAGAAGGGAAGCCAGACAAGGGAAAAGTCACACCAACTAAACAAGACACTCTTTAATCATGTCGAAAATGCACAAGAACTGTTCTAGCAAAGCTGAAAACAGAAAACAGATATTTGAAATCTGGCAAAAACTGAGTGAAGGGGGTGTTGCTTTTTGCTATCCTTTTGGAAAAAATATTGTGCAAAACAGACCTCTTAAAAGACAAAGCATTTTATATACCATTTTAAGGACTGCAGTTGCAAAGTCCAACATTCCATAAACTCACTCTGAAATAACTGTATGCAGGTTTCCTAATTTGGATCACATGCATTCACAGAATACAGTCATAGGTATACATTTCTCCAAAAGGGCTGACACTTCAATGAAGGCACAAAAAGGAATGCAGTTGTTGAAAAACATAGTGACAAAACATTCATTACCTTATTTTTTCTCCATAAGTTTTACTGTGTATCCCATAAAATATACTCTGAGTTAACAACAATTAGTTTTTCCTATGCTTTTCTGCAATGATTATAGCTATGGTAACCTCTCACACATATTAATAAATTTCTCCCTCTCAGAACAGACTCATAAATTTTTTCCACTTTAACAAGTGAAAGAATAAAAACCAATTAAGAACCTAAGGATACACTAGCTCTGAATTTCTAGTTTGAGAAATGTAGACTTAATTTACAAGTGATTAAATACAGGGCTAGTGCTAAATTAATGTTAAATTCAGCAGCCAAAACTAACATACTAGAGGTTGGTTGATTTTTTATTTCACTTATTTTTAGTTTAGATAAATAGAAAGTGTATTAGTTACACACAATGTCAAAACACACGCTGGCCTGTCCACACCAAAAAAAATCAAATTTTTGCCTAAAAACCAAATAAATTGCTGGATATTTGTAATGGCCAAATCTATGGTATAAGAATACTTATTTTTACAGCAACCAATTATTCAAAAGATGCTAGATTTAGACAATGTTGAGGCATTGGCTAAATACTCCATTTTTTGATCCACAAATTAAATTTATGCACAAACCTATCTTACCAAAATTATAGGCAATTATTTCATTCAATTGATTTTCATGAATTTATAGTTGTGGTTTTGTCCTTTTTCTCAGTCATGGAGCAATCCTTTTCAAAGTTTTAAGAAGACCTAAATATTAATTTAAAAATTACAGTCTGGAACATGAGCACCCAGTAATCCTTTTAGCTTTTAATTTTCTGTTTTCTGGACTTCTTCAGATTTGACAAGGTCATTAGAGGGCTTAATGTTGGAGTAGTCTGACCACACCCTATCTGAGTTTGTGATCTTGAGGAGCTCAAGCTCGGCAAAGAGCAAATCCAAGATCCTGAACTTTGGAAGAGTAGAATTCCACCTACTCAAAAAGTCAATGGACAAGATCCTCTGGAAAATTGTCCTGAGGGAAAAAGTAGTGGATCAGAGCTGGCAGCTCTTTAAGGACACTTTTCTTAGACCACAAGAGCCCTTCATCCTGATGTTTAGGAAATCAAGCAAGGCAAACTGGAAACCTTCACGGTTTGAAGAGCAAGGATCTTCTCCTCAGACTGAGGAATAAGAAAGAAATGCACAGGCAGTAGAAGCAGGTACGTGTGGCCTGGAAAGGTACAGGGATATGGCTCAGATGTGTAGGGATGGGGTAATGAGAGCTGGGGCACAGATATAATGGGATTTGGCAAGAGATATGAAGAATTACAAGTGGAATGTCAGAGAAGAATGATCAAGGAGAGGATACAATCTCAGTAAAGAGAAGGGGAAACTGATGACAGTGGATATGTAGAAGGCTGAGGTTTGCTTCAGTCCTCACTGGCTTCATAAAGCACTTCAGGCTTCTCACTTCTCTCCAGTCCATGAACCTCTAAGTGACCGTTGGGGGAGTGAAATCTCTTACTGTAGATGAAGAGCAGGTTTGGGACCACACAATAAAACTGAATAGCCACAAGTGTATGGGGCCTGATGAAATGCACCCCAGAGTCCTGGCTAATGTTGTTGCCAAGCCTGCAACAACTGTCTATCATATCTGAAAAGACATGGCAGTCAGACAAAATCCACTGTGGCAGGAAAAAGGGAAGTATCATTACTACTTTTAAAAAAATTCCTTAAAAAGAAAGGAAGACCCAGGGACTGTAGACCGGTGAGCCTTATCTCTGAGCCTGGGAAGGTCATGGAGCAGATTCTTATGCAAGCCTCTTAAAATACATACAAGACAAGGAAGTGAACCAAGACAGGCAAAAAGGTTTTGCTAAGGCCAAATTTTGCTGAACCTGAATATGGTAGCCTTCAGTGACTGAAAGACTGCTACACTCAAAAAAGGAAAGATCGACTGACATCATCTACCTAGATTTCTTTATATCCTTTGACACATATTTGAAGGGTAAACTGTTTGGGGGATAGTGAATTGGCTGCAAGGACATAGCCAGGCAGCTGTGGTCTAAGGTTGTGTGTCCAGATGGAGGCCAGTGGCAAGTGACGTCCCTTGGGGACTCTCTCTTGGGATTGGTGCTCTTCCATATCTTCATCAATGACAGTGGGATCAAGTGCACCCTCAGCAGATTTGCAGATCACATGAAGCTCAGTCATCCCATTGACACAAGAGAATGACCAAATGCCATTCAGATCGATCTGGAAAAACTTTACGAAATGGGCCCATGACAACCTCATGAAGTTCAACAAATCCAAGTTCAAGGTTTTCCACCTGATTCAGGGCAATCAGAGACATAAGTACAGACTGGAAGCAGAATTGAGAGCAGTCCAGCATTTGCAATAAGAACAGCAGCAATGTTACTTTCCAATGCTTTTCCACAAAACAAATTTTGTGCCACAAATAGGTACACTAAAAATACGTCTCTAATGCCAAACATCCATGTCAAACATGGGAATACTGTGAAATGCTGCATATTTATAACAGTGAAATAGTCCCCTTTAAATGCAGTTCTACAAACTGCTTCTACTGCTTTACTTTTACTGCTTTCCTTCCCTTGACCACTGAAGAGTCTGTAGGCGATTGCTAAGAAGCGCGCCCTCACACAGCTGTTATGAGCTACTTTTCATGCTAAGCCTACAGACTCATGATCAATTTACCAGCTCCAAAAGCTGTTTGTTTTTTTTAAAAAAAGCACTTACATGGGCAAACAATTTAAAAGTCATTTGAACAAAAAAAATTTGCATCAAGGTAATATACTGAACAGAAAAAAAATACCTGATTGTCGTATTAAAGAAAAAAAAAAGCACAATTTTGGCTCCAGGGGAAAAATTATTACTCTCATTATCTCTGCTCTCAAATAGCAAATATGCATCTTACAGACATTACATCTCATGAAAGTTATAAAAGGTATCAAATCTAATATCATAAATAATACAACACCCGCCTACACATAAAAGTATATACATATATATCTTCTCATGCAGTGAATTAGAGAAAGACAGAACTACAAAACAATAAACTATCTAATTTATTTTGAAGTATGTCATGCCTCTTAAATCCATATAAGTTGATATGACCAAGTAGAAAAATATTAATGGATTTGCTTAAAAGGGCTGAACAATACTGTTCACCATTTTATGCTTCACTAAAAGCATTTTCTGGTCTTGGTTTTCATGTTACATATTACTTAGCTGCCACCTCTTTTCCTCTCTTCTTAAACACACTTTCAAAGCCACAAACCTTTTCTTTTTTTCTCTTCACACCTGTAGCTCAGCTTGTTTCAGGAGCCTGATTTTGTACTTCTTCTCGGGACACGTAACTGACCCTTGACAGCACAGGATAACTTCTTGAATAAGTAAAATGTGTCATTGTGTGGTCATTAGAGTAGATGGGTGCCTGTAGCAGTAGATCTCCTTGCACTACCACAGAACTGCTGCTGCCAATAGAGACGTATTTGTGATGGCATGTGAGGGATCACAGCCCCAAAACACTGTTAGTCGAAAAGGCACATTACTCCCAAGCTAATCATGCCTCTGAACAGATTGTGTGGTCTCAGGGGAAATGTAACAACATGGGTTCTTGGATGTAAAACGAGACTGACTACCATAAAACAATGGCAGAGGTAACAGCAATAAAAAGTTAGGATGTTTGCAGAAAGTTTGCTATTATCCTGAAAGAAAATTCCCCTGATTTCCTTTGTTTTGGAACGTGAATCCAGAAGAGGGGAAAGTAATGTACTAAATGTTTTTCCTTCCGAATGAAACACAATTCCAAATGAAAAACAATTTGGAATAAATACAGACATCTTAGAAGATTGGCAGAGGAATGTGTCATAGAAAAGCTCATGTTCTGTGATCTGAAACTTCCATTTAGTCATGTAGAATATTATATTGTTTATACAATCATGACTAAAGTTCCAAGAGCCAATTGTTACAGAATCTAAGCAGAAAATACTGTTGGCCTACACTAATAGCGCATACTAAAAATGATTAAATTCCAGGCAGACAGTAAAATGCACTGAAGAAGACACCCATAGCCTGCAGTTTTAAACTTCACCTTCTGGAAGCAATTACAGAACTGATGGATCTAATCATCAGTTTCAGATGCAGAAGCTCCAGTCCATGATAAGGATTTTCTAGGGGAAGAAGAAATATATCAGACTCTCAGCTATGAACACTAAGGCTTCTCTGAAGTCTTCTGCTTCCAAAACCACTGCATTGAACTGAGGCTTTAGGAAGTGACAGATGAGTTCACTGAGGAGAAACCTTTTAAAAACTGTTCAAGGAAAAAGGAAACACAAACTGCTACTAAAACATGCTTCAATTTGGCCAGTCTTGATGGAAAATGCTTGCATGACACAATACACCTTTTCCAACATGACATTTTTGAGAACAAACTTAGCAAGACCACCAGTATCATCATCATCTCCTAAAGAACAAAATTACTTAAGTAATTAAAGATGAACTTAAACAATATACTTCTGCTCTGAACAATAAATTTGCCACCAAGATTAAAGTTTTTATTCCTTGTGGTAAGCTAATGTATTCTGATCTTGCCTTGGATCTAATGCAGTAGTGGAGACATGGCTGTGGACTGCAACTCCATGCCCTGCAGCAAAAGAAAGATTTGAGTGGATCACGTGATAGTTCATATGATTTACCAAGACTGTTATTAAGCCTGATGTGAACACCTTGATTTTCACGTCTTCATTGTAGATGGACCAGCATAATTACAGAGAAGAGCACTTGTAAAGCAGTCTCCTATGCCTTTCACTGCACTGGCAACAAAGAGGAAAGAAGAAGGATCTCAGATCCTGTACTGAAATTGATTGTGAAAGAAGCTGATAGCAGTTAATTTCCTTACATCACGGAAATAAAGAATGTAAATAGTTATCCTAATTTTTTACACGGCTCAGGTTCTTATCCTACTTTACTATAAATCTGCTTTTACACTGCACCAGCCCTAAGCAGAGCTGTCTATTTTTGGCTTAAAATTACAGTACACTATGTGATACCCTCCAAAAACTTGCCAAAACCCAAGTGACGCAGGCCGCATTACAGCACACAAACTCCACACTGTCATGCCTCCTGCACCTCTGTTATTCCAGCTACCTCATGTAGCTTGTTACTATCCTGAAGTCTGCAGTACAGAAAAATTCATATACAAAGGTATTTGAATGGAATTGGAATGTCATTACATTTTAACACATATATTTTATTGCTCTGGAAGAAACAGTTTTGCATTCATCTAAATCCTCAGAAAAGATTGCTCAAAAAGTAGCAATTATACAATTGTGTCAGAAGGCAACTCTCCCTCATATTTAAACTGTAGCAAGATTAGATAAGAGGATTACTGAATTATACTTAACAATATTTTCACATATTTTTCTGCAAAATCTTTCCCTTACTGGGGGGTTAGCCAAATAGAAATTAAGCCACCAAAATTCAAGAAAAAGTATTGGAAAATTATGAAGCATCATTAAAATTAAATTATTTTCCAAGTCGGCTGAAATAATCAAATCCTTTCACCCACTCAGGGAGCATTCAAATAAAATTTTAAGAAAAGGAAAAACCCCAACTGAGAAGCAACATATAGTTACTATACTAGTATTAATCAAAACATGAAACATCAATTATGTCACCCTTACTGATCTAGAAAACACAAGAGACACCAGGTTTCCTTGAAATAATCTAAAGTGGAATAACTCTGAAGACACAAGGACTGCACTTAACAAAACACAGAGGGATTATAGGGAAAGGAAAATACCAGTTTTGCAGTAGAAAAAAATGCTCACATCTCAGATGAATGAAAGAAACTCAGATATAGGTAAGACTCCTGAAAATGAAACTGTCATGAGTTTGCAAAAACCCAAGTATCTGTACCAAATATACACAATGGAACCACAAAAAAACATACTGTATGCATCTAATCGAGTAAGTGTGAATACTACTCAGATAAACATCCTCTCACATTTCCAGTCCCAAAAAACATCTCACTAAATTTTACAGAGTCAAATTAGGCACTCCAGGCACTGGGCCAATCACAGGGATTAAAAAAAAAAAAAAAAAAAAAAAAAGGGAGGAAAGAATTTTATAAGGAATAGGGGAAAAAGATCTTATTGCTTTTCAAGAAAACCATGCTCTTCTACAGAATCATTTAACTCATGAGACAACTGAAAATCAAAATACAGTGATCAACTAGTGACATTAAGATTCTGGAAAGGAATTAATTTTGGTTAGTCTTCAGTCCCATCAATTTCTATTTTCTTGTTTCAAATGCAGAAATGTTAAATTAGCTTCTATCTAGTAAAAAAAAATCTCAGAAAAATATATTCATATAAATCAGTTAAATAAAAAAATAGAACCTATTAGAAACATGCTTTATAAAAATCATGCAATTTTCCACTTTTATAATAAATGGTGTGGGCATTCACAAAATTTTTAATAATAAAATTTGTTACAAATCCACTAACACTTTTTAAAATTCAAAGCAATCCCTCAAGGAATGTAATGACTAATTACAACAAAAGGAAAATTATTCCAAGAAAATGCCCAATAAAAATTAACATCTTTTTTTCTAGAGAAGTATCACTGTAAGAGTGAAGCAAGGACAATTTGTCATTGAATAAAAGTCACTGACAAGGTGCTCCCTGAAAAATGCTATAGGCATAGCTATAGCATAATTGTTGATGCAACAGCAATAGGAAACATTAAGGTTAAACTTTTAATTTTCTTTAGTTGAATGAAAAATTGATTTTCCATCTGCCTTTACTAAGTAATTTGCCAATGTCCTTAGCTGGACTTAAAATTTGTGTCCTTTGATATCTCTAGCATGTACTAAAATAAAAGGTTACAAAAAAAGCCACATTTCTAAATTCCATTCCATGGTGAAATTAAAAAAAAAATCTGTTCAAATTAAATTCATAGTAGTAGCTATGCATTGTGTTGCCCTACTGTGATTATGAAATCACACTGGAAATATTTGTAATTTTAACATCAAGGCAAATGTTACTTAGTAAGAGACAAAATATACTATTTTTCCAATTCGAAGTGTCTCCTCTAGTTAAAACTGCCTTCAGTCTTCAAGATGAGAATTATTTTGGCCTATGTGAGTTTCCTGTTTTTTATCCAAAAATGTCACAGACTTT
>CM019236.1:41974430-42004367 GCA_009741485.1 Malurus cyaneus samueli
AAAAAAGAGAAGAGATTGACGAAGTCTCCTGTACATTGGACAAACTAAAACATGAATAAAAGTTGCAAAATTTTCAGCATTAAAACACACCATTAAATTCAAACAGCCTCAAATAGGAATGACAGCAGCTAAGATGTGCCAATGTAAATGCTTCCAGAACTAAACACTAATAAAGCACTGGAAATCAGGTGATTATGATATTTTGCTGACCTAGAAGCATGGGTGAGAATTCACATCTCAGCCTTCCACATCTAAGTTCATCCCACAGAGAATCTGGACTTTAGTTTTATTTGCTGAATGTCAGAGAGTTGATCTTTGTGTTGAAGTCTCTAAGAAACCAACAGCTGTGAAGTATCTGTTGTCAGACAAGCTTTGAATAACTGTAGAAGGCCACAGATTTAAAAATAATAACACTGTTTTGTTTCTCCTGGAGAGATCACCAGAAAAAAACAACTCTACAATGTGTTTAGAGATTCCGATTGTTTCTATAAAAAGCTGTATTGTAACAAAGAAGAATATACCACAGTTTTATGCTGCAAAAAATTCACAAGAAAAAAAGAAACAAATACGAACATTCTGGAATTACACTTGAAGAGCTATTGTGGTTTGACAAGACACCAAGAATCACATGACTACCTGAGTACTTATTTTTACCACACTTTAGGTCATAGCTTTATCATATCTTAATTGTTTCAAAATACTGACCTCTTATTAACCCATGTCATTATATAGCTAAAAGCTAAATATTGCAGATAAAATATTCAATTTCTGTTCTGATCGGTGTTCGCCATGTTCTTCATTCAATACACTGATCTGTGACACGGTTTGAACAGGAGCAAACAGCATACATTAACTCAAATTTTTGGATTAAAATATAGTGGCTCCTAATTTTCCATAGAACTTACCAATCTTGTGTTTTAAGGCGCATATTGGCTGGAAACAACTGCATAACTTCGTGAAAGCCCACAGAAAACAGAAAGATGTGGTTTGCTAAAGGCTGATGGTAAAGCAGTAATTTTTAAAGTTGTCTTTGACAGTTGAAGTGGCCAACTTGTGTATTACATCTGCATTTAAAAGTGCTATAGGGATGATTCACACAGTTAATACTGTGCTTTGCTTGAAGATCCATGAAGGATTAAAGATCTTTCCTTGATGCCTTTCCCGAATATACCCAAATTACTTAAATGATAAGATCATTCTACTTCCCAAATTACAATGGACTTTCAATCAGTTTAGACCAGTGAGCACAGATCATTCCAGCTGAGAGCAAGAGAGGATTGTGGGGAAAGTCCACAAGCTTTTAAGACCTGAAAGTAAGCTTGAAACCTAATCGTACTCCAATCAAGCTAAATATTCTACAATGTACCTGCTTCCATCTCTCCCTGTATAATCCAGAGGTTTTACTAATCCTATCTCTAGCAAGCACTCTTTTTCTTCCTGCCAAAGCAGAGTCAATTATCAGAATATGGAGTTGCTTCACAGAAGTAATCGTATAACTCAGTTCTCAAGTGCACAGAAACAAACAAGTCAAAATCAGTCAGAGTAAAGTTAGGCATGGCATATGCAGTTACTCAGTTTTCCAATAATTGCCATTATCACCTCAAGGCTGTCAGAACAGAATTCTAGCATCACTAATATTTCCAATATTTTTAAAACATATTATAGTAGCTGGATTTTTCAATATCCAATTATTATTGTTTCCATATTGTTTTTATACTCATCAAAGTGAGTAGACTAGAGATTAAAGACAATTTACAAAACTTTATACATAAATCACTACATAAAATTATCCTTATAATAGCTCTTAAAAATCTTAAATAGCTCTTAAAAACAAATCATTTTCATCTGACTAGCTTATTTTCAAGCACAAAAATGAAATCATTTCTTGCCACCTCACTTGGAGTAACCAGATCCTTTGGCATCCAACACTGCTACCTCCTCTGGAAAGATGTCACAATACTGGACTAAGCTTCAACCTTTGAAGGCTTTCAACCAGACCCTGTGCCATTCAGCAATTTATCAACCCACCTTACTGTCCACTGGTCCAGCCCACAATTCCTGAGCTTGTTTATGAGGCATATTACAGGAGACAGTGCCAAAAGCCTTGCTGAAGTCTAGGTAGGCAACATCCACTGCTCTCCCCCTCATCTATCAGTGGTCCCACCATAGAAGGCAACCAGGATGCTTTAATAAACCCATCTTCCACATGCTTAGAGTTGGCTTCCAGGATGAGCCATCCACAGTGAAAGCCATTCCATCACCTTTCCAGGGTCTGAGGTGAGGGCTTTTTTAAAAAAAATTTCACCCACAGCAAAAAGCCAAATACACACCATGGCCATATTTAGTTTCAGAGTGAATGAGATACCTTGTTTGATTGAAAGCTTATTTTGGCACACTATATATTTTTGCATGAAGCTGAAATTCGTTTCTAAATGCCAATTCCTTTGGGAACTCAAGAAACAAAAAATGGCACAACTTTCTGATTTTGGAGCAGAAGGTGCCTCTACCACTAGCTCAATTAACTAGTGAAAATTAGGTGAACTCACCCAAAAAAAGAAAACCACACATTATATACCACACACCGCATACCCGTGGCTAAGCTACTTGACTGCAAGAAAAACACAACACATGCCCTGTTCTGGCCCACTAAATAGATATTTAAGTACTACTCATTTCTTCAGAGTATGCTGCACACTCCTTTTAAATATGGCAGAAAGATCTACTGAAGTTTCTACTTCATAATGACACAAGTCAACCAGTTCTTGCAATTTGATTTTTCTTTGTATGTCTAAAATACAAGACTCCCAAAGACCCTCTGCTGCACTGAAAACTTTACATGGTGAAAACTTTGCATTAGTAATTTTGCTTTCAATCTCATCACTATGATTCAAAAATTCTCCCCACGACATGCTGAAGAAATACAAGTTGATCAGTTTTGCTGGAAAAAGAACAGAAGAACAGTCTAGTCAGCCAACAGTTACTGTGACTCTAGGAGACACAAGTATGCTGCTCTCAGTTTCCCACACACACTTCCAGTTGACCAAATTGAGACTTGCTTAAAATACATGATTGGATTAAATATTCAAAATGCAGAACTGTATTTGTTGAAAAAAAAAAACAGGTTCCAAATATATATTTATATGCCACTTCACAGTGGGGCGAATCCTTCTGACCATTCTTCCTGTTAAGAAACTTCATCAATTCAAAAGTCACAACTTCCAGAACTCAGAAGGAGGGAAAACCTTGGGAAGAGTCCAAGGCTGGAAAATTAAAATGTCTCCTCGAGCATTATAAACCTCTCTGTGGCTGATATCTCAGCTGCCTAGGTAAGTAGTGAAAATGCTTTGGCTTTCTTCATTCCAAGCATAATATTAGAACTTATTTTGAATCTGAGTTCATACAGCTCTTGTTTTCAGATTGTAAGTCTGATGCAATACTGTGTTTCATTGTTTTCATCAGTTGTATTTCCCATGTAGGTAATTCATTCATCAGTTGTAAAGGGATCACTTGATTTTTTTTTTCTTTCTATTCATGGGTATGCATGAGCTACACACAAGAACTAAAACCTCAAAACTTACAAAATTTTTTACATCTTACAACTATTTTGCAGTATTTCAGAAGTAATTTCTAAACCCAGTATCAACTTTTCCAACTGAAGACCATGTGGATCATGATTCTAATGATTATCTGAAGAAATTGCTTTAATTCAGTCCTCTAAAGACACATGCCTCAGAAAGAAATGATCTATAAGTGTGACTCAACCCCACAAGATGGCTCTAGAAAAAAACATTTAGGTGTTCATTACATCTTTTCTCACAGATTCCATGCAAAATTTGCCCAGGTGGTAGACTAAAAGCTTTCCTAGTTGGAAGTGTTGCAAATTTAGTCTAGGCTGAGAGCCAAGATAGGTACTATCCATCTCAGGGATTACCATGAAAACTAAAATGATCTCCACTCAGCAGCGTTTATTAAATTCTCTCAAATCTGTTGGGTCAAAAATTTATTTCTTCCAGCAAAGGCCCTTAAAAACAGGTTTCCATTTTTCAATTCTGATATTGCTTTCAGGGCTTTCCACTAAATTTTCAGGCCACATGGTATTCTTCATCATTTCAGGCAAACAGAACTTCTCCATTACAGAGAGTGCTGGTGCTGGTGGATCCAATTCCCAGCCTCCACACCATCACCTTGGAGCTTCTGTCCTTATTCAAAGCAGAGAAACAGTGATCCTAGCAGAGCCATGTGACACCCAAAAGTAACACACAGTCACAACAGTATTCATCAGAAATACAACTGGGAAGCTATTTACAACTCCAAATTCTGAGTGACATTTATCCTGCAGAACTTTAGGATCACTGCCAAATACAGATTACATGTCTGATCTTACACAAAGAGCCATGATGCTCCACAGACTAACACAAAATAAGCTTTTTAAAAAGAGAACTTTACTTAAGGGTATCATCAGTATTACTTTTCTTCCAACATACTATTTCCTCTCTTTTTTTGTGCAATATAAATTATTATGTTTTTGCCAGTGATTTACAATATGGACACAAATATGGATCAAGAATTCTTCCAGCCACCCTACATTTCATTTAAAAAAATAAGGGAAGGAGAGGAAGGAGTGCCCTCCCTATCTTTCAGTACTAATTTTTTGTTAGTTAGTTTACCCCTTTCTTCCTTAATGCAATAGCAAATGAAAAGAGAACATTACCAAATGTTTCAAGCTCAAAGGCACTATATCATCCACACTTTAGTGAGCTCCCTAAACTACTTCTGTTACAAAAAAACACAATATAACTCACTAGGATTTTTTCCTCTGTAGCAGAACACACTGCCATTTCACTTATCTTTGCAATATAACTAGTTTGCCTAAAATTTAAAGCAAATAATTCCCTCTCTCTGCATTGTGCTTCATATCACATCTGCAGTATTTCATAGAATCATAGAATTTGGTTGGAAAAGGCGTTTCATACCATCAAGTTAAACTGTTATCTGCCATATTGCCAAGGCCACTCAGGTGCTTCAAGTGGTATTGCATGATCAAACCAAGATCTTAATTGTATATTTCTTAGGGCTTACAACCAGTAACAAGCTATGGCATTAAATCTTCCACCTAAGTCTCCCTATGCTGTGCCCCCTAAAGTTTTGAGCTATCCAAGAGATTTGTAGAATGTGATGATCCCATCAGTCATACTTCTTCATACAAAGAAAGTACTGCCTATAATACATGGTTCCTCTAAATTGCAGTTGAATACCACTTAATTTAATTTTTCAATTATTTATTATTAGGTCATTAAAAATATGCCTGTTTCACTTTCAAAATATGCAGCATAACCAAATTTAAGTATATAGCCATGGCAAGTACAAGTAAAAAATCTCTCACAAATAATGTGGCTAACAAGACACAACATATTCATTGACACATCTTTATAAAATGTGTAATTATATCCTGAACTGCATGCTTTTAAAACACAGTAAAATATTACTGTGTAATTCACAGCGGCAATTTTTAACAGCCTTTCAGCATCACTTACAGCGTGGGTCGGATTTAAGGCATATTAAGAGGTATCACTCTTTTTGTCAGATTGTACACATCATGAACTCTATTTGCTGCTTTCTATCTCTGAGAAGCCTATAACAAAGATTTTGAAACAAATGACTTCACAATAGGCTAAATTAAAAGAATTCCAAACACAAGTGATAATTTTGGGTGTGGCCCAAAACACTTTATGCTTTATATTCTTTATCCTAGCAAAATTTAAACTTTCTGTTTAATTAAGACCTGTCAGTGAAAGGGTGTAATGCTTAAGGACAAAAGCAGCTGTCCAGACAGTGTGTCTTTGTATTGTCCTTTATACATTCACCCAGTGTCTTGTGTACAATTAATAGCCACTCTACAAAAATCACAGGCCCATTAACAACATGCAGACAAAGGCCTAAAGATCTCCACAGGAACTCTGTCTTGAGGACAATTAATATCCTTTTACTAAGGTACTCCATCTACATTTGGCTTGTCCTAATAAATAGACGGATTTTACTGAAAAGTGACAGTGGGTGGCAGAAGGTAAGCATCGTAAAATGGCATCAGTTTACAAACTCAAGAAGAAATCTTTCAAGGGTGAGTTTATATCTCATTCAGTTACCATCAGCAGCACTGAAGAAATGATGGGTTACTTATAGCATGAAGATTTGCTTCGAAAATACACAGGATAGTAGTAATGCCAACAATACTAATATACAGCAGAAAATATTCCACTATGAATTACAAAAATGACTAAGAGTCTAACACTGGGAGTGGGGACAAAATTTATTTTTAAAATTCTAATGCACTAAGAACTTCTGTCCCCAATCTGTTATCAGAGACCACATCAAAAAGTTATGGTTAACATCTTAGTAACATTTTTGCAACATTCCACCAAACCAGGCTTCATAACAGAAGCTAGTAGCACTGCTGCAGACAAAGCCTGTGCATCAGTGAGGTATTCAGCAGCATGAGGTCGTGTTGGTTACATCCAGGACTTACTTATCCCAAACAAAGGAACAAAAGCAGCTCAAATCCAAGCAGATCTGAAAGAAGTTAAAGGATAAGGCTAGCTCATGAAATTTAATAGGGGGCAAGGGAGGTAGTAGAATGGAGAGAAAACAGAAAAAAATGAAAAAGATTTTTGTCTTGAATCAATCCAGATTACCAGATGCTAATTTAGCATGGTAGGGAAGAGGAAGAAGTGGAAAAACAGGATGCCACAAACACAGAGCAAGAGGTCCAGTTTTCCTTGGCAGATACTCTTCCCACACTCTCAAGTCCCTGCAGTTTAAGGCAGGCACTGGTGAGTTAGTTCCTTTCCATCATTGTAAGATCAGGTTGAAAATCATTTGAGGGGACCCAAACATACAGAAGACTACAGGATCCAACAGGCTGCACCTCAGGGTCTTGAGGGAAATGGCTTATGTAGCTGCCTACCATTCTCAAGCATATTTGAGCAGTTCTGGAAGACAGATGAAGTGCTCTGTGACTGAAAAACAGAGGGACATTGCACTCAAAAAGGGTAAAATGGAGGTCCTCAGAAGCATAACTAAGCCCACAAGATCACAGAGCAGATCCTCCTGGAAGCTGTGCCAAGGCATATGGTAGGCAGGGAGGTGATTCGAGTCAGCCAACTTGGCTTCACCAGTGGAGAACTGTGCCAGACTAATCTGGTGCCTTCTATGGCAGGGGGACTGTGTTGCTGGATACATACAGCAAGAGCAACTCTGTCTCCCTGGACTTGTGTAAGACCTTTGATATTGTTCCACACAACATCTCTGCCAATAACCTGGAGAGACATAGATTTTCTCTATGAGCTATTGTGTGGACAAGGAATCAGCTGAACAGCAGCAGCCAAAGACAAAATACTGCAGTCAGTGGCTCAATATCCAAATGCAGATAACTAACAGGCCATGTCCCAGCAGCCACAGCCTCTGCCCAAGGCAATCTGTCTGTGGTTCCATCACATGCACACACACCGTCTGCAGGCTCCAAGGGGACCTTTGGCTTGTTTGGCCAAGTTTATTATGGGGGAGAAAAGCAGGTCTGGACACTGTGTAAAGCACTTCCCAGTAGCCAACCACACCAAGCACTGTCAAGTGCCCAGCTGGCCCTGCTGCTGCTCAAACATCTCCTGCCTATGCTCTTTTCTCTTACTGGTAAAAGAGGAACAGACAACCTGAGTACCAACCCCCTTCAACCATACACCCAGAACCTTGCCACCTTGCTTGATTCTGCCAAAGTCCTGGTTTGCTGGGTTATTTATGCATGTGTGAGAGAACAACAAAGCATAACAATCCCAGGTTGTTTACTCTGTGACATCCCAGGCTGGATGAACCTGGAAAGCAGCAAACTGTACGTGAATCCCTGTCAGGCTGGCAAATGGGCCAGGACCCCTCTGCAGAGAGATACTCACAATGAGAACTCATCATTTCGTTTTGTAGTTCCTGATGTGTGCTGTGAGTGTGGTTTCTCCCTCTGGAGCTTGCTCATTCATGTCTTCAAGTGTTAGGATATCCTAGAACCAAAGAATAGTTTGGATTGGAAGGTACCTTGAAGATCATCCAATTCCAAGCCCCCTATTATGGTCAGGGACAACCTTCCAACCATGTACCTGTCATGGTCAGGGACACCGTCCACTACACCAGACTGCTCGAAGCCCCATGCAGCCTGGCTGTGAACACTGCCAGGGATGGGACTTTCTGAACTCCTCTGTGCAATCTGTGCCAGGGCCTCACCATACTCACAGCAAAAAAATTCATTAAATCTAATCTAAACCTGCCCTCTCTCTTTCAGTCCAAAGCCATTCCCCTTTGTCCTGTTACTGCATGGCCTTCCAAGAAGGTCTCCATCTTTCTTGTAGGCTCCCTTGATATACTGGAAGTCTATACCCTGAAAACTCCTCCAGGCCAAACAACCCCAATTCTCACAGCCTTTCTTTGTAGTAAAGGTCTCCATCCCTCTAATCATATTGGTGACCTCCTCTCAGCCCATTTCAGCTGATCAATGTCCTTCCTGCGCTGGGGAGCCCAGAGCTTGATGCAATGTTCCAGAGATAATGACCTGCTGACTGCACTGCTTTTATTCTCATCTTTTCCTGGTTTCTGTGTGCGAAGGTGAAGAGCGAACCATAATTCTGCTCTTGTGGGTCACCAGATCTGTGGTGTCTCACTCAGAGCAGCATCAAACATCAGGGACTGATCACTAAAGCCCTCCTCTGCTTCTTCAGCACCTCCAGTGTCACACAGGCTTCTCCCTGGCTCCTGTAACTCAGCCACATATGTCACAGATACTTGCTTGTGCCTCGGGAGGAAAGCCTGGACACTCACGACAGGGGGCCAACTGAGGGCAACACTGCGCTCCTTTCCTAGCACTTCTGCCTGGGAGACAGGCCCCTGGACAGCTCAGGGATTCTCTCAGTTTTTGCTTGGAAAAAACACATCCGCTCCTGCACACTGCCAGCATCATGTTTATAATAAATTACAAATACATGACTGGGACTTATTTAGAACTTGCCATAGAAATCAACAAATTTTTAAGAGGTAAGGAAGAAGGGGAAAGTGATGGCTGTGTTTCCACATATGTCCAGTTTTTGCCCTCATTGTCTGTCACACCTATCTTCAAATTCAGCGATGGGTTACCAGCTACTTGTAGCAGCTGAAATACTGGTGTGTTTCATACTTCCCACAACACAAATGGAGGCCTGATATGATTAAGGACAAAAAAAGCAAAAGAAAACCATTGTTACAAATTTTCACTGTTTAGAAAATTGTCTGCCCTCTTAGGAAGTCTACTTCTCAAAGTAGATGTCTCACCAAACCTGTCCCCATGTTTGCCTCAGGTGACTACAAAAAAAGCTGAAACATGATCTTTGCTGACGATGAGTAACTTCAGGATTCCTAGCTTGGGAGCCAAAAGAACTACAGTTCTGAGAACACAGTTGTATTGTTGCCTCAAGCTGTATTCTTAAAATCACTAATGGCAAATATGCAAATTATTACTCAGATGAAATGGTTGATAATGCACACACCAAACAGGATTTGTGTACCATAAAAGTTATAGGACTTCGGTGAGATTGTTTAAATTAGATACTACAGACAGTTTAGTTATCTCCATGGTCCAGGAAATAATTGCCAAATTAGCTCAATAGTTAAGCCACAGTCTGAAACAAACGGGTAGGGACAATCTTTTCAGCTCAAGGAATGTTCAGATGTCAAGATTTTTGCCCTCTATTAAAAATGAAGTGTATCTTAACATACTTCTCAACATACAGCATAAAATGCCAGCATGTTAGTAACTTGCACTGTATTTAACATAAATATTAATCTCCCATTACTTTTTCTAAAATATATTTAAAAAAAAAAAACAGATGCCAGAAGATTTAATGTTAGCAGAGTTTGTGAAGAATGAAAGAATTCCACATGCTCCTACCAAGACACAACATTTTCAAACAGGATAGATATGCAAGAGGTTTTGCAAATGAGACATCAGGTATCAACCTTCCAATTTACCATAATAATATTTGTCTTGCCAAAAATGTAGGTGAGTCAGAATGTGCCAGCAAAAGAACCCAATCATTGTAATGCACTGTTATCATTTTAGCTCTGAAATAACATTGGTGACACAAAAAAATCTTAGAGATGTGCCACAGGAAAAAAAAAAAAACTTCTCATCTTCTCTACAGGAAAGAAGCTTGGGATTATCTGGTTTTCCTCCTTTTTCTTCTTTTTCTTTTCTTCTTTTTTTTTCCTTTGGTGACTTACTTCACAAAAATTCCGTAAGAAAAAGGTCAGATAAATAGTATGGTGTCTTGACTTCAGTGAACTAAGAAATACTGTCTGAGTACTACTGAAATAGGAGAAAATTTATGGTAATGTTTAGGCATCAACAGATATTAAACATGTAGAAAATATTATGCCTGCCTTCAGATACCCAAGTACTCTTAATCACAATTTTAAAATATATTCCTCTCCACAAAAGTCTAGAAAAAATAGAAACCAATCTTGTAGTATCTGTTTGAAGATTTGGAGAGATACTGAAAAGAAGTATTCTTTTTTTTTACTTTAAAGCAGAAACTCTTAGGAACCCTAGTGCAAAATCATTTACTTGTGATAAGAGCCACTGCACATACATATTCATACATACATACATACATATAAATAGTTTGGTCATAAGAAGTAGGCATTTAGTTTCTTGAACTTTCCTGCCAAAATTGCTTGGTTCTAGGTTATTTTATCTTTTGGATTTCACAATCTGTTTTTTTGATTCCTTCATTTCAAAATGGTTGCCTCGGGTTCCCAGCATGCAGATTCCCAAACAGACCTCAGATGTACCACCATAAAAGTATTTGCATTGTTTTCTCAAGACTGCACAAGCCGATTTTAGCCAGGCTTTTAACTGAAGATAGCAGTCACTGAAGTCTGCAAGTTCCCCATCACTTTTTGGGTTTGTTTTTTTTTTTTTTTTTTTTAATTAAAGAACTCTACATTTGAACACCCAAGATAGATATCAAGTAATAGAGAACAATGAAAAGGTAGTGCTGGGCATAAGGCATCATGGGTTACTTCAAATGTCAAAAAATCTAAGCTTGTCCAGGTTAGTAACATTATGTTAGTAATGTTGCAACACATTGCTTCTAGATTGCAATCTAGTTTTAAAGAAAACAAAAATCAACAATCAATAAGGACATAATTCAAAATCAAAGGCTTGCAAGCTCTTGTCCTGCTGGGGTCCTTCAACCATCCCAACATCTACTGTAAAGGTCACTTGGTGAGCAAGCCAGTAGATTCCCGAAATACATGGAGGATAACATCTTAAGGAATGTAACAGATTCCCCCACCAGAGGGCATGAAATACTGTACCTCGTGGTCACCAATGTGAGTGAGCCATTGACCACTACCCTCTGGATGTGACCATTGAACCAATTCCTTATCCACTGAACAGTCCACCCGTCAAATCCATCTCTCGCTACTTTTGAACAAATGCTATTGTAGTGGGCCGTATAAAAGGCTTTATAGAAGTGCACAGAGATGATATCCATGGCTCTCTCCTTGCCCACTGATGGAGTCATTCCATTGTAGAAGGAAAGACTCAGTGTCCTGATGGACGTCAGTGACAAATGGGGTCCCTCAGGTGTCCTTATTGGGATTGGTGCAGTTTAATGACTGCATTTATGACACAGATAAAGTGATCAAGTGCATCCTCAGCAAACCCACAGATGACACCAAGATGAGTGGTGCAGTTGACATGCCTGAAGGATGGGATGCCATCCAAAGGGACCTGGACAAGCTCATGAAGTGAGCCCATGGGAATCTCATAAGGTTCAACAAGGCCAAGTTCAGGGTGCAGCACCTGGGTCAGAGCAACCCCCAGTCCCAGCACAGTCTGGGAGGTGAAGGAATTGAGAGTAACCCCGGGGAGAAGGACTTGGGGGTGCTGTGGGTGAGAGGCTGGACATGACCCGGCCATGGGCACTGCCAGCCCAGAGAGCCAAACGTGTCCTGGGCTGCATCCAAAGCAGCGTGGGCAGCAGGGGAGGGAGGGGATTGTGCCCCTCTGCTCTGCTCTGCTCTGCTGAGACCCCACCTGGAACACTGCACCCAGCTCGGGGGAACCAGCACAGGAAGGACAGGGAACTGCTGGAGTGGGACCAGAAGAAGGACACAGAAACAACCTGAGGGATGGAGCACCTCTCCTATCACTAAAGGCTCGGGTAGTTCAGCCTGCAGAAAAGAAGGCTCTGGGATGACCTTGTTGTGGCCTTCTAGCACCTGAAGAATTTTATGAGAAAGATGGGCATAGATAGCAAGGGTTGTCGAGATTAGACAAAGGGTAGTGTGCCGTGGCCCTTGTTATCTTACAGCTATGTATGGGGGCTGGGCTTGGATTCAGTGAGGGCAGGACTAATGAGTAGTATGCGCATGAGCAAAATGACGTGGTGAGGGATGGCCTGGGCTGGTGCAGCCAACAATGGAGATGAACGGGATTGGACAAATGAAAGTCTCTACCAATCATTGACTAGAACATGCTACATGGACATTGGAGAATACCTGGCTATGTAATCTGTCTGGGGCCTGCGTGATTGGTGTATTTGGGAACCCGGGAGATAAGAAAACTGTATAAAAAGCGTGTTAGTAGCTAGTGAGAGAGAGCTGAGATTCACTGAGCTGTGATCAGAAGACTAATAAAGAAGAACCTGGACCTGTCTCTCGTGTCGTCTTTCCTACGGCGGGATGGGGCTCGGGCTCCCATAGTAGTGGTTTCAAACTAAAATAAACTAAATTTAGGCTACATGTAAGGAATATGTTTGTCACAACAGAGATGGTGAAATACTGGAGGAAGTTGCCCAGAGGGGTGGTAGATTCTCCTTCCCTGGAAACATTCCAGCTCAGTCTGCATGGGGCTCTAAGCAACCTGGCCCAGTTGAAGATATCCCTTGTCATTGCAGGGAAGTTGGAGGAGATGACCTTTAAAGCTCCCTTCCAACCTAAAGTGTTCTGTAATTCTATGATAAAGCAGTTTGCATTTGTGCAAGCAGACTTAGAAAAATTAAATTCTTAACTGTAGCCAAAACAATCCTTTAAAAAGCTTCAATACTGTGAGATCATGAAGGAAAAAGAATATGTGAAGTAATAAAACAGACATATGACCTTCTCATAAGAACATGGAAGTATTCCCAAGGTGATTACTGCTTACTGGTTTAGCAAGCAAAAGATTAAGGGACTGTAATATTGAAATTTGATGCCTAAACACAGAGATGAATGTCTTAAATTCTGTACTGCTAAAATGAACAGCTGAAAAATGCATTGATTCAAGTTTAGCATAAAGATGCAAAATGCATTGACTCAAGTTAGAATAAAGACTTCTTTTTAAAGGTGTAAATTACACATTCAAAGCAATAAAACTGTAAAGAAGAAACATACCTTCTCATGATTGGGCAGTACAATTAGCCTGCAATTGCTTCCTAACTCATTTTTACTAATACAGTCAAAAGCAAGTAATTTTGCTGTACTGAACATGACACCTAAACTTCCATCCAGTAACACAGAAATGAATCCATACCTAATCTTCCATCCAGTAATACAGAAATTGTTAATTCCTCAAAAATATCCCTGGCTCTCTGTTCTAACTTGTTCTAACAGTTCAACACAAGTCACATCATCCAGCTAGAAAAGCTATTGCACACTGTTCCACAGAACAGCGTGAATAAGAATGATTTTCTCCTTTAGCACTGCATGCTTTTAAAGATTGCTGGGATTATTTCTTAAAAGCAAGTCAAAAACAAAACCCTTATTTGGCCACCTATTTTTAAATTTATCTCCCATGCAACGAAACAGGAGAATCTTTAAATCTGTTGAACACTTCTGTTATAACAACACCTTAAAATGTTATCATTTTACAGTTCTAGGTTGGACAGAGACAAAACTGTGAAATTAAATAAAATTAATTTATACATGTCTGAAGATACAATTTTATGGAGGAACAGTTCCAGCCATTTGAGAATACTCTACTGTCACAACAAATATTCAATTTTCTCTAACTTGTAAAACATTATCTGAGGGGCAACTCAGCAGAACTGAATTGAAACAGAAGTGACAAAGCAGATTTTGGTTATCTTGAGATGTGGAGACCTGCAGCACTTTGGTTTTACATTGCCAACAAAGAGTGCCCATTACACTTCTGTAGAAGTAATTTTACATTTATGAGCTGTCAAAGCTACAATGTGTTCAAAAGTTCAAGGTCAAGAAATATATAATGATTCATCACATGACACATGAAAAGGCAATTAAGAGAACAACTTCAGATGATGCCACAAATTCTCTATTTTATTCAAAGATGCAGTTGACTACAAAATAACCAATGGTTCACAAAACAAGACTGATAGGTCTAAATTTCTTCATTCCAAACATCATTAAATGTTACATAATTAGTCCACAAATTAATTTTTAAGATACCAAAACCTATTCAGAAGGCATGTTATTAAAGCCTGTTTTTATAGGCTACGTAACACATTATTAGGGAATAGAAATATGGATTAGAAAGAAGAATTCATTATTCATTATACTACCCCATTTACAAGATTGTTGTCGTTTGTGATGTCTATTAGAGACAAAAGAAATCACAATCTGCTGCCTCACCAAGGTCATTACATATTACTGTACAATAATGAACGCTGCACCAGCTTTTGATAATTTTGTGAAAAACCTTTGGAGCCAAATTGTACATTTATCCACTGAAAGAACACCTACATGTAAGTCTATAATTAGAAATTCCATTTTAACACAAGTAAGTTGCATTTAAATTACATCCTGGTGCTTGAGGTTTAAAGTGGTTGGCAAAATAATTGTTTTAAACAGATAGATGTTGTTTGCTTTTATATATGCTTTCAATTCACTGTCAAATGAAGAATCATTTTAGAAAGGAAACTAAAACAGTAGCTTCCAGAATCAACTTCAAAGAACAGTTTAAGAAGGATTTCCAATTAAGTGCACTCAGTTGCTTCCTTTTGCTCTACTGACAATAATTTTGCAACATGCCATGATAACTGTATCTATTGCAGAGCATAAAAATGCTGGAAACACAACTCAAGCCTTGTCACACAAATTTGTACCGAAATTTGGTAGACACATACATTGCCACTAGGGAGCAAAACACCATAGTGGAAGTAATCTCTAGACTGAGCAGCAGGTGATGTAAATGTCTAGCCTTGAGCAGGATCAAGGTGCTAAAATTTACCGAAATTTTTATTATGAATTTCTATAATAACATATTGCACAGTCTCTCCATAACTCTTCCAGTCACATCGCTCTGTTACTCTTCTAAGCCTGTAAAGGCTGTGTAATAGCAACTGCCAGTTTTTTAAACAACATACTTGAAGATACAGCTTTCCTAAAAATGTTCCAGATTTTATTATATAATACACAAAAGCAAAAACAAACTCCATCAGGTTTTGGAACATTTTTTATATTTCTTTTATGTTTTCACATCAGACATTTATTATAAGCCATATTATCTGACCACATTTCATTAAATGTTCTTTTTATGCTGAAGGATTATTTTAACTGACCTATATACAAGGAGAAGCAATCCATAACAAGGGAGATAAATCTTTTAATTTTTATACTGATCTCAGAACTGTATTGTTTCACAGCGGTGTCTCCATTTCATTCTTCTATCTCACTACACTCTAGAGGGAAATTACTACAGCTACAGTAATTCGTACAGCTATTGCAGCATCTGCTTTATTTCCAGAGATGACGTATATCCCAATCGTACAGCAGATCTCACAAAAACGGAATTAACTTGAGTAATCCTCAGTAACTAGGCTATATTTAATCAACAGGGGGTTTGTAACAGATTACTCCATCCTTTTTGAAGCAACTTGTAATACTGTCCTTTTTTGCATATTTTTGCATTTCTTATCAGAAAGTGATCAGAATGGGTAGAATAGCTCTCAATAACATTCAAATAACTTCCATTAGCAAAAAGCCTTTAAAAAAGTATTAAGTAAACTGCTTCGGTAGAGTTAATTCTTGACACATGTATGTTTTGTGTGATTTAAAATATAAGTCTGAAATATATAGCAGCACTAAGTGCAAGACTCCCATCCCTGCTTCTGTGTATGTTTGCAGCTAAGAAAGATTTTTTACACTAAGTTTCATACAGACATGTTCATTATAAATTAACAACACATATAGAGACATTTGCTGTCCCTAACATCTAGCCAGCTCGCCAAAGGACAACAGAGGACAATGTGGAAAAAAACTAGAGAATGTATTACTCAAATCGCTCAGTAACGATGAAGTTGGATCAGCCATCTGTACTTAAAAATGCAACAGCTGGCATTTAGAATATCCACCTGGGATATATACTGATGTCAATAACTGATAAGCCCTTTCAAACAATTTAAGAGGGGTTCAGCTGTCAAAAAGAGAAACCTTACTTGATGTGCTCACTAAGGGATCTTGAAGCATAAGCTTTTGTGGTAACCCAATTTCAATTAATTAATATTTTTAGCAACATATTAAATGCATACAACTTGTATTTTGAGAAAAATTGCTGTTTTCTGTTTAAAGAAAATTTAAAGCCCTTAGTCTTCACTTCCTCAGACTAATTTGTAAAATACACAATTAATTTAGGAAACACAAAAAATTCCATAAAGAGGCAATCTGACTCATCTACAGAGTCAGCTTTCTTGCTCATTCACTCTTCACTAGGCTTGCAAATGTCTGAAATCAAGTTGTAACAGATTTCAGCTTGTACAGTGCATCAGTGTGGTAAATCATGCCTGAAAATTGGTTTCCTGGTAGTATAGGGTTTTTTTCCCTCCTCTCCTTCAGACAGGAAAAAGAGCCACCTTTGGAGCACCACATTAGTCAAGTGACGTTTTTCTGCACATATCATAAATCAAAGTATGCACATTATTTAAGGTTGAGATTTTGCTCCTGTAACAAGAAAAGTATTTTTCTTATGAACTGTCCAGTTCACAGATCGTTTTTCATTGTACTCACTAGATGTGTTTACAAACACATAGGCATCTTTCTTAAATCATTTATACAAACAACACTATTATTTCTGAGTAATAAGGTGTGAAGCTTTGATAGAGGCACATGGTATACCCTCTTCCCTCATGAGTCAAGCAAAGAAAGAAAGAAAGAAAGTAATTAAGCTATTTCTATTGGTTTCCTTCACATAAAAACTGAGTTAGTTTTATTCCTTGTATTAAATGTAGCCAGGTCTTCTGGGCCACTTCCTTTGACTAACAACAATTGTAGTGCAACCAGCAAGCAAGAAAATCTCGCATGTCTTCGAAACAGCAAGAAGAATCACTAGTCTGATTTCTGATCACCAATACTGAAAAACCATACTGTAAGACCATGAACTGTCAACATATGTTACTGCCAATTGGTATGACAGGAAGACTTCTGCTCTGACGACAATTGTGCACTGTCATACTTTGAAACACTTGGGTTTGCTGCATATATCAACAATTGTTTTTGCTGACTGCACATCCTAATAATCACATAAATTAAGTGTCTTCTCTATAGTGGGAAGAAAAAAAGACTACGAAAGGCACAGAAAAGTGGCCCTGAATCTCCGTGATTTAAGTCAAATCTGACAAAGAGAAGGCTTTGACCAACTTCCTAAAGACAAAATATTGCTGCAATTTGATATTTTTAAAGGGTGACAAGTCAAAGCATTTATACAACTGACACTACTTTTTACTTAGAGAACATTAGCAAAATTTGAGATAAAAATATGAAACAGGGAGTCTGTTGGGCATAAGAGCACTGGAAAAATACCACGGTCCTGCCTTATGCCTGAGTGAAGTTTATGAAAACTATAATGAAATGGCCAATCGATACAACCAAACAATGTAAGCCATTCAAAGCTGGAAAATTAGACATGTTCATGTGTTTTGTACAATGCTCCACTCTGACTGAAAACAGTATTTAAGATACTGATTTATGTCACTCTGACATTTCCATGTTATATGATTTTTTTTTCCTTTCTGCTTACGGTTTAAGAATGCTGAAACCTCAATTTTTCTAAATACTTGAGGTAATTCTAATACCGTAATTTTAATGCCACGAATGCTTGAAATTACAAAGATAACCCATTTTTTTTCCTACTTTTAGTTCTTCAAATTAATTCCATCTTGGTCTATTGCTATCTTTTGCAAGAGAAAATGTCCTTAAGGACACATGCCTATTACTGCACAGGTCTTTGTGCACCATGGTACACTTGTACAGCACAGTCATCTAAACTTGGAAAGACGGAATGGGTGTCATGACATTTCACCCAAGCAATGAATAATTTGTACAGATCTCCCTAGCATCAGGCAGCATCTCTGATTAGTTACTAACAGTGTCTTTTGTGTACAAATCAAAATTAGTTCCTGCATATTATCTTTTGCCCAGTCAACATAACCCAACAAATACTAAAACTGAAAATTGACATGATATAACATTTTAACATTGTGGGTTTCATTTTATACTTCTTATTCAAGAATTTACATTATTAAATACGATTAATACCAAATTGTGACAATTAAAAATGTAAAGTATTTTAACTCCCTTTTCTTGTTAACTAGTAAGTACCATGCCTGCACTTGCAACTTACAAAATACATATTTTCTGATTACTTTGTATTTTCTGGCAAGGAAAAAAAAATGTACATATTTTTATCCACTTTTTCCACATATTCCTTAACCCAGAATATTTCCATTCAAACAGGATTACAATCCACGCCTTCTCCATCTTTTGTTTTTTACTATTCTGTTGTTTTCCCCATTCATCTACCAAAGGCACACGAAGCAAACCTGCATCAGCTACAGCCAAACCTACTTTTTATGTGATTAATTTATTCCCTACAGCCATATCATTACTCATGATACAAGCTGATGAGCATAACACTTATTTTTCCCTTTTCAACATTTTACCTCTGTGGATGAACCAGACCTGCAGAGCCTTCACAAAGCCATGATCCTTTGACTAACCACAGCAGTATTTGATTGCGATTTTGAGGTCAAGGAAATTAGTAGAGAGTGTCTTAGATTAGTTGTTTTCTGAATACAGGCCTAAACTGAAATCCACTGGACAAATAAATCTACCTTCCTTTGCGTATTTATTGAAAACTGAAAATTTCCATTACAATATCAAACCGAGTTTTAGAAGAGATGTCAGAAGAAATATGTTTCTTGGAAATGTAAAAAAGGGCACTGAATTATTCTTATCAAATACAAACATTACAATTCTTGTTCAAGGAATGTAAACCATTAATTATCATTATGCGTCCATGAGAACTCTATAATCGGCTGTAACATGACCGCTAATGAAGTACAAACCCAGCATATTAACAACACAAAAACATATTCTAAAAATACTTGTGATTAATTAGGTAGTTCAGAACTTGGAGAACATAAAGCATGTAAGTTTTGTCTAGCACTGACAAGGGTAATTTTTTATATAAACTTGAATAATAGAAGAAACAAAATCTTAGAAATTTCTTAGAACCTAAAAATTATCATTATCTATTTCCTTTCTGTTGTCATATTTCCACACCTGTTTCTAGACTGGTTTGATTTCAAACTGATACCAGCAAACAGTATTTTATTACTGAGAGAAATGCAAAATTAAGATGCAAAAACTATGCTAGCATAAATAAATATTGACAAAATATTGAGAAAAATAAATTTATACAAGGGACAAAATAAATAGAATTATAGAAAGCACTTTTTATTTTAAGGCCTTTTTTTCCGACTTCAACATTGAAAAGTGGCTTTTGCAATTAGGATTACCTGAAACTATTTAATCACTGGGAGAATATAATAAACAGATTGCCCCTGCTAGTCCTTTTGTCATGTAGCCTTACTTCATTTTCTGCAATAAATAAAAACTGTCTCACTTGAAACCAAATATTTAAAGTGCTTTTTTCCAATATATTCTGCCCTTATGCCATACTAATGGACTGAAATAAGACTCACTTTGTGTATGCAAATTAAAGCAACAAAAACATAATGGTTATAGCCAAGAGCTAAGAAAACACTGTAAATAACATGCCTTGAAACAAATTTAAACATTAACTGCTTTTTGGGAAGGAAGAGGGCTTCTCTCAAACTTTGATCTTCTTTTTTTTTTTTTATTTTTCACATAGAGAAAGCCAATTATTTGCACTTGTAATGACTTTCTAAACACAAAGGATATTGACATAAAGATCACCTTCAGTCTCTTTAGGGAAAATTTCCAATTTTTTTTAAACCTTTGAAATTATTATTAAGCATTTCCAGCTTCTCCAGCAAGAATGTAAACAAAGTAGGCATATTTACATATTCCTCTACCTTCAAAAATATTTATTAAAAGGCAGGTTCCTTTACACACTGAAAAATAACTACGAATAGTTAGCAGAGGTCTTACTATGTAAGAATATACATATGGACAGAAAAGCACAAGCTTCAAAATGTAAGTAAGCAAATAGAATGCTATAAGATGTAAGAACAGGCAGAATAATATAGACACAGTTTCTTAAATAGGTTTTTACTTTTAATCAGCCTTTTTAAACTCAGTTGTATTTGATTCTGTAAGACAAAGTAGTAAGAGAATAGCTTTTTTAGCAACCTTTTCAGAGAACATGATCATAGCATACAATACTTACCAATTATGAACTGAGTGCACCAAAACATAACAAATCTTATTACAAAAGCTAAACCACTTCCAGTGAATTCTTCTGATCATTTATCAAGTCTGCTAACAATGAGAAGATACCATCACTAAAGATATACCATCACATGAAATGTCTGTCCATCTCTGCTAACTGTTCTGTGGAGTTTATTATTATTATCCATCCCTTACATACTAGCCAAAAGAGAAGGTTTATTAAGTGACAAGAGGCTCTTTCCCACAAAGCTAAAGTGAAAGAATGACTTTATCAAGTGACTCTCTAATATTTGTTTCCTTTTTCTTTTAGTAACAGATTCTTTATCAACTATTTAAAGATACTGGGAAACTGCTGGATAACTACGAAAAGCATTAGGCACCGTGGAAAAACATTTCGAATTCAAGAACAAAAGGAACACTTATACCAACAGATGAGAAAAAATTGCAACACTTCATACCAAGGATCAGGAAAGTAATAAAAAATAACATGCAAAGGGTAAGCTAAGTTTTCATTCCACAATAGCACAGCTCCTGAGCTCTATTGGGTTTGAGCAAGGCAATTAACACACCCTGCTTATCTTTGAACAAAGTATACTTTGGTTGGTTTTTAATAAAAGGTTGAACAATTCCTCTTTGTCAAAGTAGCACATAGCCATATAGTACAGCCCAGTCTAGCAGCAAAGCTGCTGAAATCAAGACACTAATGTGCCTGCAACTCTTCAATACAGTTTGTCACACATATGCAGGCTTTTTAATTTTAATTTGGTCCTCACTACCTCAGGGAGAAAATGTTGGACTACAACATGTCAAAACGAAAAATGTCTGACAGCACTTCTTGACCAACACAAAATCTGTGGAAAGGAATTCTGGAACAAAAAGTTGGATGAAGAAATGACAGAATAGGCATTTACACACACAGTCATGGAAGTACTTTTGCACAAATAGCAAGTTCATTATATATGCATATATGTTACTCTTGCATCTGCACAGAATAAAATAGATGTTGCTGCACAGCTAACATGTCAGAGGCAGTATGCTGATAACATGATTACTTTAGTATAGACTATAGATAAAAGGCGGAAATAACACCTCGAATGAATCAGTCTTGATGTAATCATGAAGGAGAAAAGTACTCAGAGTGTTAAGCATGCAATCACAATCTACAATTGACCAAATAGTTGTGAGGTTTTTTTTTCTTTCTGTGCCTCTCAGGCAGATTCACACAAAACAAGCACAGGAAATGGAAATATGTATGCTCTGCACTTAAAGAATATCCTGATTCTCCTTTGTTTTGTGGGACAGAATAGCACAATGAATGTCTGTAAAAATACTCAGCTGAAAGTCAGTCAGGGACAGAAATGCCACATTATGTCATATGAACCCCATATACTTCAAAATATTCAGGTATCATAATTTAGAACAAAAAAACCAAACCCTAATTCTTATTGAGGCTGCATTTGAAGGGAAATCATAGCACTTTCAACCCATCTTTTCTTGGTAGGACAAATCTTGGGAGTTGCGATGTCAGAAAAAAAGAAAAATGCTTTCAGAAAAGCTCTACTTAACTACCCTCTCATTCCTTTACACAGGAACATGATTTCCCTCCTGTTTTCAGCAAGTGAAGGACTGCCCAGATTGTGAAGATTTTCTGTGAAAAAAGGAGGGACTTTTCTCTCCATGGAGTACACTGACACACGGGATGAAAGGAGGAAAAACTGCCTGAACTGCCATATACCAGTGTGTGGCCCCCTGAACCTAGAAAGGCAAAACACCTTCCTACCCCTCTCTGGCAGCCAAAAGGAAGGTTCCTGCCTTTTGCCTTGCATTCCTCAGCCTGCTGATGAAGGCAGCTTTCTCTGTGTATCCCACCACTTCCTTAAACTAACAGATGTGCTGATGGAGTGTTTCCTAAGAGTGCTTCCTCCCAAAGAGCTTTTCGTGATGACAGAAGTAATGGAATTGTTCTGGACTATAACAGCAGGGAAAAATCAGAATGTTCTTAATTTATTTGTCTCCTTGCTTTATGGCTTTTTTTTTTTTATGAAGAGGGTCATTAGCTTTCATGTTTTCTTACCTTCATATAATGCTCTTGAAATGTGTTGGCATGGAAAACAGACAAATTAACATCATCTGTCTAGCAAGCACTTACAAGAAATTACGTTTTATTAACTGTAAGCCAAGCAGAGTTACTAAAATTGATATGATAAACTACTACACAATTGACACATTATTTAAAGCCCCCATCTTCAGACCAACTACTGAAAACCCTCTAAGTCTGTAAACTGCCCTGGGACAGGGATCAACTACATTGTTAATAATGTTTCTAAACAACAGCTGTTCTGAAGCTGTTTTGCTTTTCTACCGCTGCACTGCACAATATAGTCTGCAAAAACCACACCTGCCAAGCAATAAAATTTTATCTTTAGCTCCCACTTGCAGAACTTGCTCTAGAGCGCAGCATTTTACAAACTGAGATGTTTTCCAGTAAGCTTACTGAAGATAACTGTTGATAGAAATGAGCTACAATGTTCAGCTCGAAAACTTGTATGAAAGGACAGTATGCAACAACACATTGAAAATTATTTAAAAATAAGTATATCCAAAAATTACCAAGTAGAATCAAAGGTGACTGAAATTTGATTATGGACTGCCAGCAAAACAGTAAATCTAACAGAATAACAAGAACATATTGCCAATCCTTTTATTTTTTTTCCATTGAAATTTTTCATAGGAAGGACACACGACTGAAAACAAAAAATATTCCATGCAAGGTGGGAAGCATCCAGTAAAAATGAGTAAAAAAAGAATCCCGTGAATTTGAAAAAAGGGTTCAAACTCCTGATTACTCCCCCTGATCTGAGAACCCTGTTTGAAATGACAGGTACCAGAGCCTCTGGACAAAGTGGCTCTTGACTTGGACTATGCATTTGGAAGAAGAGGTTCACTTTTATCCAATGCCTGAAATCCTATGACTGAAGGAAAACATGAACTTGTCAGGTATTTAATATGGGCTAACTTCCACTTAGAAATGATTGCTGTAAGTTGATAGGGAGTCACAAAAGCTACAATTTCATATTTTCTTTTTTCCCCTGCTGCCCACTCAGACTGAACCCATACCACAAACTTGCACAGAAAATTAACCTAACCAGAGGCAGACCTAGTAGAATGGACACTGCCAGTCCTGTCGGACTTGACTGCTGAAGCAACCAGGTGCCAGAACTGCATGTTTCAGTCCAGCACTCAGCTACAGGGTAAGACACACAGACGCATTCTGAAAGTGAAGGTGATGAACAGCATCAACAGCCTACTGCATAGAGTCAGACATGTCTTCCCGTTGGTAATGTTCATAATGGTGAAAGGCTGGGGATTTACAGTCCTGAGAAATTACAGACCAAGAATGCCTGAGTGACAGAACTAATCTATTAAAGGAGGGAAAAAGAGGAGGAAAAAAAAGAGGATGAAAGAAAATAAAGTGTGAGGATTTATACCCAGTTTAAAAAATCCTTAAAAAATTCAAAATGTTTTTTTTTTTTTCACTTAAGCATGGAATCTTTATACTTTTTTCACATTGTCGACCTTTGCTTATCATCAATTGCTTCTTTTTCAACTTTTTTTGTTCTGGTTGTTTTTTTCTTTATTTTTTTATTTTTTTTCTTACCTCGTATAGTCCAGTCCTTTTAATTTTTCTTCTTAACTTATTTATTAACCCTTGTTTTTTTTTTTTTTTTTTTTTTATTTTTTTTTATTTGCTCTCTTCTGATTTTCCTTTATGTTTTTTTTTTGTGGTCTTTTTTTTTTTTTGTTTCTGATCATCCCCGCGCCTTGATAACCTAGTTTAGTTACCATCTATTAATAATTTATGGTCTGATAAGTTTGCTTACTTCATTTGTTTGTTTTTGAATTTTTTAATAGATTTATTTTTTATTGAAGTAGGTGTTAACTTGCTCTCTTGCTTGTATTATTTTCCTGATTGAGTGTTGGCTTCTCATTAGTATTTTCTTAGTTGTGATTTATTTTTTTTTTAGTAGCTTAGTTGATTTTCCATGTTTTTAGGTCGCTCTGTTTGTCTATTTATTTTACCTCCTTATGGATATCAATTGTGTTTCTTAGATTTTTCTCTTTTTTTATTTGATTTTTTTTTTTTTTTTTTTTTTTTTTTTTTTTTTTTTTTTTTTTTTTTTTGCTTTATTTTTTTTTTCTTTGGGTCTTTCTTTGTTTTTTTTCTTTTTCATTCCATTACTGGCATTTCTTTCTGTTCCTTACATCTTATTTGGTTTTATTTTTTTCTTTTTTTTCTTATTTTATAGCATTTTGATGATTTTTATATCTTTTGACTTTTTTTTTTTTTGTTGTTTGTAAGATTTATTATTTTTTGTTTGTTTTATCTCTTGTTTTGGTTTTTCATGTGTTATCTTTGTTTTTTTTTACTCATATTATATCCTTCGCTCCTTTTATTTTAATTTTTTTTTTTTTTCTTTTGGTAATTCTATTAGGATTTAATTTGATTTTTATCTTATTTAATGTTTGCATCTGATTTAGTTTGGGCTTATTTTTGTTTGTTGATCTTGAAGCAGATAGTCTACTTGTTTTTTATTTTTTTTTCTCCTTCATTTTTATTTTTCTTAAGTCCCCTTTTGCATTTTTCCCAAGCAGTCTATAACTTATGCAGAAATCCTTTATTATTTTTGTTTTGTTAGATACTTTGTTTTTTAATCCTTAATTTTTTTTTTTTGTACACTTTTAATAGTTTTATGACTTTTTCTTATTATCATTTTTTTTTCTATTTTGTTTCTAACTTTTTCTCTCTTAGTGAATGAATCTGTTGATTTTCCTCTTTTTTTTAGGTCTTTCTTTTTTATTTTTATTTACTTTCATTTTTTTTTTTGCTTTTTATTTGTTGCTTTCTCTTTTTGTGTTTTTTTTGGGTTTTCTTTGTTTTTTTCTTTGTGTCTATTCTTTTTTGTTGCTGTTTGCTTTCATTTGTATAGATTTTTTCCTTCTTTATTTTTTTTTTCTTCTTCTGTTTTTTTTTTGTATTTTTTTATTCTTTTCCTTATATTTGCTTCTTTTTGTGGACTCTTTTCTCTTCCCTTTCTAATTAATGGATTTTTTTATCTTATTTAGATATTTTTTTTTCTTTTTTTTATTTTCTTTTTTTCTCTTTTTTTTTTTTTTTTTTGATGTTGGAGTTCTCTCCTCCTTTTTATTCTTTATTGGTTATTTTTTTTTTTTTTTTTTTTTCTTGTTTTGTCTTTTTTTTCTTATGATGGTGTATTTATTTTAGGCTAATTTTTCTAATGTCAGGTGTTTCACGTTATGTGGTTTTTGTTTAAAACTCAGTGCCCAGCGATTTCTCTAACAAGACAATCTAGGCCCTTTTTAAAAAAAACAAAACAAAACAAAACTTAAAACGTGAGTAACTGAACATGAGAACAGGCAAAGTTGTGTGCAGTCTAGGCTAAGTTCCCTGTGTATAAAATATTATCTTTCCTACTTTCACCTCTTGCATCTGTTCCGCCATACTCATTGCTTCTGTGCTGTAACATCTTTATTTAAGCTTTTATCTCTGGAGTGGGTTGGGGATGCCTATCACAGCAGCAAAGACACATATTCAGAGACTAATGAGATTCTATTTCTATTAAACAACTACAAGATACAGGATGAAAAATTCACTAAAGCATGTAGTATCTGCACTAAAATAAAAAAACCAAACCCACGTTATCTATAGGGCTGCCTACAAGGAGAGGAGGATTTTCTCTTTTTGTTATCAAAATCTATCCAATTACCTATTAACACTTTTCCAATTTCAAAAGCTGTCCTTTATGTTAGTTTTTTTTGCTTATAGTTTTCACAACAGTAGAGCAATAACTTATCTCTGTCAAATATTTTTACCATATTCAACAACTTTCAATTTTGCTCAGAGAACCATATCTTGCTCACCTCACTACCACTATTTTTTTTAAACTTGCATTGCCTACCTTTCTCTTGCACTATTCAAATACTATTAACCCGGTTTCGCTTGGAAACAATTTCTAGAATACAATTTAATCATTCACAACCACAGAAAGCCTCCCTCTGTTTTCAGCTCTAACAGCACTTCACTGAAAGTCCTCAACTTCAAGTCTCTGTCCCAAGGCTTTACATGGAGATTCTCCTAGACTGGAGATACTTGGATTTATTCCTTTCTCTCCACCTTCCTCTTTCAAGCTCACTTTGTCACACTCACATTCCCCTACATAGGAGACAATGGTGAGTCTGTCGCACGGTATTCTCTTTTTTCTCTCCTCAGAGCTCATAGAAAACATTTCAGTTGAGCATCTGTCCAGGTATCTTCATTTTTCCCAATAACAACATCTGTCAATCTTGCCTTCCCTCTTCTTGCATTCCACATTCAGCGCTGACCATGCAGATATCCAAGCCATGGATGTGATGCTCCCATTCCCTTCCAGCTCGTCAGCACTGCAGGGTTTTGGAAGCACCTCATCTTGAGAGTGTACACCTTCTCAAAGAGAGTATCCACGTTCTGTACCTACATTTCAGAAATACTTCACAATCCTGTTATAGAAACTCTGCAGCCAAACCAACAGCATGCACAGCAGTTCACAATCCAAACCACCGATTCACCTAGCACTGACTACTTACAACGCACACACACAGTGAAAAGTCACTTCGACGAAGATAATAAACCATTTAATTATTGGAAGATTTGCTATTCACTTGTGAGTGAAGTGCAAAGTCCAAATAATTCAGCTCTCAAACAGGACGAGAAGACACCTAGCGAAAAAAATTAACAATTTCGAGCTGTTTAATAATGCATAGCAATACTGTAACAACTTTGAAAGAGATTTATGCAGGCTGACCATAAACCAGACAAAATTAGACAAAGACTGTCAGGTAGATAAACATGGGATTTTTTCAGGTCACTAGTTGTCAGAAGCACAATTGATATCTCTTCTAGGGGAAACACCTCAACAAGAAGTACTTGAAGCATTCCTTGAATGTGGATTCAGAAAAGTAAGAAATGCACCAGGTATTGCCAAGATAATTTCTTTCAAATACCTAATGTCTTCCATAAGTCTCCCATCCAACTAATGTTGAGAACTAACCACATTTAACTGATTACATCTGAAAGATTTAGAACAGAGAACATGGCTGCAGGCATTCAGGGAGACACACACTTTAGCAAGGTGAAAGCATTTTTATTGCTTTGTGATTTCACCATCTGGAGAACATTACAGTATTAATGTGTATGTAATTATTAAACATTAAAAATGCTTTCTAAAAGCTATTACTCCCCTCTTGTTAGGAAAAACCTTGGAGATATGTCCCATGAAGATCACATTGTTAAGATTTTGAAAATTTGCTACAAAGAATGCTACATATCATTAATATTTAAAAGCTGCAGAGCAATCATGAGTGGACAAAAAGGGTGGTTGCATGAGATCAGCAGCAGTTCCTATGACTTTGTGACACAGAAAAATGGTACAGAAGGGCAAAATCATTAAACAAAATGATATTGTGAAACAATACTCAGATGGTGTCAAGACGCCCAGAAATAGGAGTTTTCTTAAATATATATCTGGTGTCAAAGCCCTTCTGGATATGCTTCCGCATCGCCTACAGTTCAAATGGATGTAAACGCACCATTTTCAATGTCCTATCCTGTGTGCGGAATTAATCTGTTTGCTTCGTTTGCTTCCTTATTTCAGGAGGGAGTGCACCACGATGACCAGCGCATCAATACTTCATAGCAACCTCAGGATTACTTCCAGTTGTACTCCATATGAAAATCTTTAAAGATGTTCAGCTTTTTCCTGAACTTAGATTATAGAAGCAGTTTTCTTACAAAAATGCATGTATCAATTAAAAAAATGTGAAGATTTGAGGATGAGAACAAAGCTGAGAATGTCTATGGACATATTTCTTGATTTAAACAAGCAGTTTACTCAAAAGCTACTTTTCTGAGACCTATAGTTCAAAACCTATAGAAAAAACATGCTTCCTTCTTAATAACCTCCAGAAGACATTAATGTTTCATGCACTGAAAATGACATCTCCCCTTTCTATGTGTGTTCAAACCACTGAAGGAAACATTAACAGCCCACATAATTCCTTTAATATGTTTGCCTTGCACATCTATTTCATTAGCAGGATTTTTTCTTTTCACAGACAGATCACAGCTTTTATCAAAACAGTTTCACTTCCACAGTAACAAGAAGCAATTTTGTATGGTTTTATAGGCTTTCATGTCACTTCAAAAGCAGAGGCAATAGTCAGAGCAAAAATTTTAATGCAAATGAGACCAAGTGGCAACAGAACAGGAAGGGCAGAACCATAGAAAGGGACAGAGGATGAAGGGAATGTAAGCTCTAAGCAAGGAGGCAATTTTATGGCAGAAAATAAGTCACTATATTCAGTATGTGACATACATTTAATTGAACTTTAAATTGAAGTGACTTCCCACAAAGCGGGCTAAAAAGATGTGTACAAAGAGCAAGTGCAGCAAGATAGGAAAGGAGACAAACTTTCCCTAGGGGAGAAATTACTGCTCTTAACCAAACACTTCGGTGAGTTTCCTGCTCCCAAATGGTTTGGTGTCACCCAAAAGCAGAACAAAAAAGCTGCTGCAGGCTACGATAAATCCAAGGGCTGCATCTCCCCTACAAGCCACAGGTTTCCCACTACAGCTGTAAGTAAGAGACACAAAAAATAGTGATTTTTATCAGAATGAAGAGAGAAGATGGACTGGTTTTATCTCAGCTCACAACATCAATCATGGGTAGTAGCTCTAACGCCTGCATATACCGAAGGGCCCCCAGGACTTCCTCAAGAGTTTTATGGTTCTCATCCTTCGAATGCCAAAAAGGCACTGAAAACATATCTTTTCATACCTAAGGATATATCAGCATCTAACACAGATCTCTGCAAGCAGACTCAAAGGCCGTTTTAGGTCTACAGCTTGCATTAATTTATTTACTTAGGAAAAGCTAAGGTCTGCAAAAGTTGACATCCCTCTTCCAAGAAAGCTGCCAGAGCTGGCAGGAGCAGACTGCTCCTACACAGCAATGACTGAGCTGCTTGTTTGGTATCAGTTGCAGGACTGGAGCCAACCTGAAGACACAGTCATGAACTGAACTGCCTAAGGAATACAGACACACATGAGATTCAACACACATATATTTACTTCTCATTCCTGAAATTTAAAAGCTCTGAAGAAGCATCAGTACTGGAAAAAGTCCATGCATTTATGCAAGTCTT
>CM019236.1:42008360-42113604 GCA_009741485.1 Malurus cyaneus samueli
TTTATCCTTATTTGCTCCCCAAAACAGAGTAAAAAGGCAAATGGCAATACCCTACATTACACTTATAAATAAATACCTCTACACACACTTATGTATATCTACATGTCTACACACACACAGAGAAATCAAACTCTCATCCTATCTTCAGGCAAAAAAATCCTACTTGCCTGGATGAAGTCCTACTTGCCTGGATGAAACCCTGTCATCAGCAGCTGATTTGCAGCAGTTTTCTAACAGGCTGAACTCAAAGGCAAGTCCGCCTGTTATTACAACCCACCTCTCTGCTTCAGGCATTCACAGAATCATAGAATTTTCAAGGTTGGAAAGGACGTTCAAGATCAAGTCCAACCATCAACCCAGCATTAGACACCCTAAGCCACATCACCCAGCACCAGATCCAGATACCTCCTAAACAACTCCAGGAATGGTGATTCCACTGCCTCCCAGAATCTATTCCAATGCCTGATCACCCCAACAATAAATCTTTTCTAATATCTAATCTGATTCTCCTGTCTCAGCTGAAGACCATTTCCTCTGGTCCTCTCACTGCAGGCAGTTTAGAAGAGACTTATCCCCACACTACTACAGCCTCCTTTCACGAAATTCTAGAGAGTGATGAGGTCCCCCGAACCTCCTCATGACTACACCAACCCAACTCCTTCAGCCACTCCTCATAAAGTATGTTGTCTAGTCCTTTCGTGACCCTTGTTGGCCTTCACCTGATAATCTCAAACACCTTTTCAGAGCGAGGGGGCTGAAACTCGAGGTGCAGCCTCAGCAATCCAACTACAGGAGTATGATCACTTCCCTGGTCCTGATCACTTCCCTCAGCCACAAAATGCAGAGGGGCCATTGGCTTCCTTGGCCACCAGGGCACACACTGCTGACATTGAGCTGGCTCTCAACAAGCATCCCCAAGTCCCTTTTTTGCCAAACAACTCTTGATCCACTCCTTCCCCAGCCTGTAGTGCTGGGTTTGCTGGGTCCCCAAGTACAGAACCCGGCACATTGCCTCATTGAGCCTCATGCAGTTGTCCTTGGCCCATGATCGAGCCTTCCAGGTCTCTGTAGAGCCTTCCTACCCTCCAGTAGATCAATGCTCCCACCCAACTTCCTGGGAGCATAAATCTATAAACTTACTGAGGGTGCTCCCAATCCCCATGCCCAGACCACCAATAAAGATGTCAAAAGGACTGGCCCCAAAGTCATGCCCTGGGGAACACCATTAGTGACCAGCCACCAGCTCCATTCATCACAACTCTCTGAGCCCAGCTACCCAGTTTTTTACCCATTGAAGAGTCCACTCATCCAACACATGGACAGTCAGTTTCTCTAGGAGGAGTACAGCTAAAATAATAAAGCCACTGCTGTTCAAAACATTTTTTCAGCAATGAGTTAGGAAGCTCAGGCTGGGTTGAGCTAGTTGATAAACATACTGCAAAAACAACACCACTCTCAACTCAGACAAGGCTCGCTGCCTCATGAAGACTATCCATCTGTTACATCTCCTTCCCATGATAGAGCTGCCACCTTCAAGCACATATGCCAGCACAACAGTATGGCTAGGAATTTAAGAACAGAGTTTGAAGGTACGTTTATCCTTGGGCTTAGTAAACTAATAACTAAGACTAACAGTTTTGGAAGAGGGGACATGAGCACCAATGTACCATGGCAAGGATGGAGCAATGCCCAATGCATAGCTTTGGTGCAGAATTCTTTCCTGAAAGTACAAACAATAATCAATTTTTGCAAAGATGTAACAGACACACTCCATAACTCTAAGCAACCTTCAAGCACCAAATCCCACAAAAGAAACGCACAGACACTTCTTTTGGACCCATCAATATTACATTTTCCAAAATTATTTTGTACTGTTTGTCCATATTTTCTATTATAGTCAACTACCCTCAGATAGGTGCAGTTATTTCCTCCCACCAAATGAAGAAAAAGAATCCACAAAAATTTATCTAGAGGAAAAGGATTCTGAATACTATCATCTGCCTTCATTCTTTCTTGGAGGCTAGATTAAAACCTGAAAGATTATTTTAAAACAACAATTAAATATATCAAAAGAACATATACTAAAACTGCTTCATTTGCTGAGTTAAGCACTTTCCTAAAAGCTTAGTCATCAGCTACATTTGTTGTAGCAAAATCCCTAACTTCTGGAACTGAGACTCACTGCATTTCAGAAAATTTCACCCCAAATTAATGACATAAAAAGTCATGGTGTTTCATCATTTTCAACTATAAGAAACTGTGCAATTCTACTAGGATAAGAGCTGGACCATATGATGGGCCCTTCCCTGCTGAAGAGTTACTATGATAATAGGGATGCTACAGTAAAGAGAGAACTTTTAAGGAAAACTAAAAAAAACTATGTTAAACTGAAGGGAAAAAGTCCATATATACAGAACAGAAGCACACAGATGTAGCAAAACAGCTAAATTAAAAACAAACCAAAAGCTAAATTGTAAGCTTTACAGTAGAGAGATTGCAGTAAGTACTTAGAAGGACAGCTTAATCTCCAAAGAACTTTCACAGATGGCCCTGGGAGTTTGGTTCTCATCCATGCACAAGCTCTGTACATTTGCACATTTCCATGCATGCAGATTTACAGTGTGTGCCTCATGTAGCAAAGGCCACAAAGATTTCCAGTGCAACCACATACACTGCTAAAGAAATGCTGCATTTCTTCAATGCATTTGTTTGTCTGCCATTAGGAGTTCATTCACACATGCTGCACCCAGAAAGGACCCCACAAATAAGCACCTCTCTTATACCAGCAAAAGCAGGGTCAAAAGAAGACGTGTCCCTGGTGATCAAATTTTTGTCCTTCAGATATTAACTTGCCTTTGAATGGTTGTAAAAAAAAATGCAAAACAGTTTAGGGATTCAAATGTTTTAAAAGCACTGCAAAGTATTTAAAAGCTCTCCTGAAAGGATAAAGTCCTTAAAAGTAACTAATTCACATACACACATACACAAAAAACCAAACCAAACAAGCAAATAACTTACCATCCCATTTAAAATTATTAAAATGACACTTCTGCAGTTCTAATAAATATCACAAAACTAAAAAATAAAACCAAACAGACATCTGTCCTAGTCAGTAACCTCAAGTTTAAGCTTCAGTATTCAACTGTCTGGTTAAACCACCCAAAGGCATCTTTTTTTTCCAAGCAAGAATTATTTTAAGCCGCTTTTTTTTTCTACCATTTTAAGTGTTCATAAAGGTTATTTTACTAAAAGTAAAACTCAACCAGTGTATTGAAAGTGTATCTCAAATCTCAAAGCATATATATTAAAAAAAAAAAAAAAAAGCTAACTCCTTTCCTAGGTTCATTTTAAGAACATAAAAATAGCATTCAAGAACCCTGTATCAGTTACCAGACTGCCTATCCTCCTCCAGAATTTCCTAAAATTACACCTCTAGTTCAAGATGTTCTTTATTTTTGAAAGTATATGAATGCTTTAAAAGAATTCTTACAGGCAGGCCAAAAATCTTTACTTAAGAGTAATACCCAGAAGCCAAAAATATTGCAGCTGGGGTGGAACTACACATTTATTTGCTGCCCAGTTCCAAATATGTGCTAAAAAGTGACCAACCTGACACCTGTCTTGAGCTTAAATCAGTACCCAGCACTGGTCTGATGGAATAAACTCCTCAAAGCGTTGCAATTCTTGCTACAGCTTTAATAATAGATGTATTCTTTGAGTTTCATGTTATGAAATGTAATGAAGTAACTAAATAAAAACATATTGTACAGAATATGGTACAGCAGCATATTCTGATGATGAGTCAATATATTCCTCCCCACATAAGAACTGAAAAGAGCTGGCAAGCACTTTGTTAATGAGAATCCTAAAATAATGCATGACAACTTCTAATGTACATTTAATTTGCTCTTATTTCAAAAAATTTTTGCAACTCTCCCTGTTTACAACTTCCAGCTTCTCTCTGTTTTGTGAGCATTTTATGTTTCAGTAGAAGTGTGTCTTTTGATCTCAAAAGATGTGAAGCTGGAAAGCTAAAGTCAGGAAAAAGTTATCTCTGGGAGATTTTTATAAGCTGAGATGAGAAGAGATACAAAGAACAGCCCAGAACAAGTAACAAAACCCATTACCCTGGGGGTTGGGAGGCAGCACAAGGAAACAACTTGTGGAGTATCAATGTTTTTGAGAAGACTAAACACTTTCAGTGACTCTCTACTATTTCATTTCAACAAACCATCCATCTTCAGAAAGGCTTAAGTAAGACAGTTTAACAAAACCTCTAATCAAAGGATGTACAATTACCACAATCAGATCTGCACATGTGAAACACAGCACCACTGCCCTTTTAGAGCATGTAGGAAAGACAAAGCTTTGAAAATATAGGCAATTCTGGAAATATCTATAGAAACTAATGCTTCCTGTGTGGTTAGGTTTACTTGATTTAAAGGTAAAGTTTCAGAATGCTTTGTTTCATTAATTCACTTAAAGCAACAATTCCACTGCTGACACTAATGCAGTTATTTATCTGCTACTCTCATTTTAAAAAGCAAGCTTGCTCCTTGTACAGCACTGAAAAGACTGATAATCTGATGGGCTTAAATGAGATGTCTCTTACAATTGCTGTGCCACAATTGCTTCAGCTCATGCTTTTAAAGTACACTGAAACACCTAGACTTCTGTACAGACATCTGTGGCAATACCATCTAAATATATTTCATAGCACAAAAGTCTTCAGAAAACATTTCCAACACAATGAGAGCAAACTTGAGAGAAGAAATCTAACATGGTTAGCTTTAAACATTCAGAGAAGTTGAGGCATGGTTCAGAATACCCATATGCAGAATTAAAGACACATTTTCAATAATTTAAGAATTTTTTTTACTTGTCAGTAGGATCCTTCAGTAAGTCAAACAAAACCTTATTCTTAAAGAGGAAAACATTCAAAATACTTGCTTTAAGAATACTAAAACATATGCAACTGAGTAAAAAGCTGTTAGCTAGCCCACATAGTCCTCCATACAAATAGCTGCTGCTATTAGATAAAACATTGGAAGGAAGGTTTAGCCATGCATTCTTCACAGCAGGAACCTGAAAATACACCCCAGAGTCCTTCAGCAGCTTGGTAACTCAGCGTCAGGTGTCAGAATCACACAGCTGTGAAACTCCAAAAAGGCACACTCTTGGGGCAGAGCAGAAAACACAGGGCACTCAAGCTGCAATGACACAGAAACATGAGAGACCCTGGCACTCAACCAGGTGAGAAACAGCCCTCTAAGCTCCACAGAGCAGATACCCTCAGTGGACCACAGCCATGGCCTTGTGTGTTCTGCACATCTCCATGGTACTTATGGCAATGGCATCCTTCACAATAAAGATGCCAAAAAATGTGATCTCTGACTCTCACTGTTATGCTGTGCCACGTGAGGAAACTCTTAAGACTTAGTAACATGCAAATACCAGGGAAGACTCTGCTTCCTCACCATGAAGTTCCTCAACTTCCCAGCCAAGTTGATCATGGCAGATCAAGAAGGGGCAAGAAGATAGGGAGTCCCCAGGTTACATCAACCCAAGGAAGACAGCGCCCTCGGGCAGTCTTCCCAAATTCTCCAGGTAAAATAGCAAATGAATGACAGGAGGTTGCATGCAAAGCCAGAGAATGAGCAGGAAGTCTGCACAGCACACTCCAGGGAGCAGATCAAGTGAGGCCCAGACAGAGCACACAGGGCAAGAGAAACAACTCAAACACCATGATACAGCAGTAGGCTGTGCATTTAGTGATTTATATTTATTTGTATCATGTACACACAGAAACACTATACTGTAATAGTATGAAAATATAACTCACCTTTCTAACCAGGTGGGGATCAAATAAGTAAAGGAAATTGATTAATTTGGATATTAATAACAAACAGTTACGACAGCACACAAGCAATCTTTTATCAGAAAATTTCAATTTCTGCAAATAGTGCTAAGGCCTCTGGGGTCATCTAATTTCTCTTCATACAGCCCCAGAGACCCCTAATGCTGGGGTCGACTCTTCTAGGCATTCTTATTCTAGGATCACAGATAGCTCACTCTCTCTGGTTTTTGTGGTTTGGTGTTTTTTTTAAACAATTGGCTGTACTTATGTAAATACCTAACAGCGCTGTCCAAATTCGACAGCTTAAGTGGGGGTGGGTACTGCTGATTCAAGACTGATCATTCCAGTACCCAAATGAGCAAAATACCATCTTATCATCATCAAAAGCACATACAGCTCTAATGCATCTGTTTGGTGCAAGGTTGAACCAAAGCTCAATAGTGACTCTTCACCAAAGAGAGACAGATAAAGCCTCATGAAAAATTAAAATAGATCAGGAAGAAAAACTTAAATTTGAACAGAAACTATAAAGTATTTTTAGAGGAAGACATAAAATTGCTCACAAAGATTCCAGTACCACTGGAGACAGCCAAAATGCCAATGCTCTGTAAAGGAAACTTTTCTGAGTACACAGCTTGATCCAAAGAGGCATTTTCCCATGACATTTACTGTAATATTTACTGTAACTACTGGGAATCAACAACAAATAGGATAATGGAGAGCTTTTTTACTAAAAAAATGTTAGAGTAATGAGACTGTATTCTATGGTTGTCCTTGAACTTTGGAAACATAGGGTGGAAAATAAAATGAGAAAAATAGATATTTTATTAATGTTGACTGCTTTTATGTACAAAGTACCATATTTTACTTCAACATCAATGCACACAATACCAAAAGATCAAAAGTGGATGAAATGTTTTAAAGGAATGTAGTTTTTAGGTTTAAAGTCAATGTAGCAAGCACTGGACCTGATAATCCTTGTGGGTCTGTTCTACCTGGAGATATTTGATGTGATTTTCTTGCATAGATTGGGAAAAAAGGCTACAAAAATAAAAGGCTTACATGTATCTGAATATATGTTACAAATACACCAAAGAATTGTCTTTAGGTGTTTCACGCTGCATTTGACATTTTTCACTTTCTAAAAAACACGTTCTCTGATAGATTTACACCCTGACAATGTTTGATTTCTGCATCAACTGTTACAGCCACTTAATTCATACATAACAATTTATTTAGTCATTTTGTGGAGCTATACTATTTGATCTGTTAAAAACTCAGGTTATAAATTACCAAATGGTCTTCCAAAACCCAAAATATAACTTTTAAAAAAGGGGCAGGGAGATAAAGCAATCGACCCTCTATTCCATATAGTCCTCTATTGTCAAGTCCCTCTTAAAGAGCAAAACCATGAAGTACACAGCACCTCAGGTTTTTAAACATATTTTTGTTTTCAGAAGAAGAGAACACATATGACTCACTAAAATCAAGTGAGTTGATTCATTTTCTTCATTCCTCTAAAAGAAAAACGTTTGAAGGCTTCAAAATTAGTGGAGGAAGAGAGTGATAGCTTGAAATATGGGTTCTGAAAGCAAATCAAAAGGCCCTTTTAATTTCTACAGTTTCTGAATTGGGGAAGCAGAAGATGCTACGACCTTCCTAAAACTAAGTTTTTACAGTGATACTTTAGACAAATTTGTCAGTTTATTACACCTCAACCATTACAACATCATCAAAACAGGAGGATAAATTAAAACATACTTGAAAAAATAGACAAGAACAAGGGTGGATCTTCTGAAGAAAGAAAACGATCCATCCAAAATACACTTCTAGCAGATACTTTCTCATGCAGCAAGGAAATGGACTACATTTAGGCTAAATTTCAGCTGTTGCTTCCTGCCAATTTGAATGCAAGCTGCTGTCAAGAGGGCAGTTTGACGCTTTTCTGGTCCTTTCCTCCTGGCTATGACCACCTCTTTTTCTCCTGATCCCCATGCTCAGCAAAGTGGATTCTGCTCCTGCTCCAGCTCACCTCAGGGTTGCACAGAACAAAACAGGACAGCAACTGAAAGGAGACACCAACCTGAGTGGCATCCTCCTTCTGTCCTCCATTTCTCACAAGGACAGGACCCTAAAGACCACTTCTATAGATTCACTCTCTCAGCAATCCAATGACTAACTCATTCTTTTACATGGAGGAGCTCCATGAGCAGTAGACAAAGAGCAGGCTCATCCCTCAGCCTGAGTCACTTCGTATTGGACCCAACTTTAACGTGGCTTCAATGCTGCAGACTCCAAAGCTCAAAAACATGAGATTTGAACTCACTGCAGGCTCATAAACCTCCTTCTATTCAATTCTTACAACCAAAAACAAAAACAAACAAAAACAAACAAAAAAAAAAAAAAAAAAAGGAAGAGAGATGAAAAGCAAAATTTGTAACTCTTCTTGTCAGCAACTACGTATGCATAACACTAAACACAGGATTTACTAGCTAAACCTAAAGGCACACTGAGAATAAACCCTGACAGGTAGCCTGTCTTAACTACACCAGCTGAGCCACCCAGCAAAGTTCAAGCATTTTCAGGTTTTGTTCAGCAAATTCTGACTTCCGATTACACTTCTTAGAAAAGAAATCTAGTAAAAATGAGGCAACAATGATCCCAACTCTTCTGAGCTCCATTAATTTAATTTAATTGTTTACATCTTTATTAGTTTTTAGCAAAAGACTTACAGAATACATCAATTAAATTATGCATCTCACCAAAAACGAATAAGTTCATAATAATCTTGCATCTCAATAGGGCTCAGTTCAATACTTACATATAAAGGATCTCAGGATAAAAGTGCAAACTCGCACACAAGATTCTGCGCCCAATTTATTTTGATTGCATGTATCTAGCAATGATTCCCCTTCTAGAACACAAAGAGTGTTTCTGATCTAGCAGGAATGAAAAAGCGTAAGAAAGTTTCAGGGCCTCAAGGGAAAAAAAAATCACCAGTCATCCAAATAATCTAGTCAATCTGCCAACACATAGATCTGCCAGTGGAGTATCATACTGCTGCACAGGCATAAGCTACACCAAAGCACAAAGGCAGCTTCTCTTTCCAGACATCCTATTTTACTCCTTCCTATCTACATAGGTTTAACACTGGGATAACAACCTAAGCAGCTTTATCTTAATCATCTGCATCTTCCCAAGCAGCTTCTGCACTGGGAACAGTGTCAAAGATTCTTCAGAATCAGACAGAAATGCTGGTCAGAAATTAGTAGAGACTATTGCAATACTCAATGTATTTTTCCTTCTTCTATTCTTAATTACACAGACATAGATTTTTTAAAAGCAACTGACAACCAAGTTGAGATTTCAGGCAGTCAAATAATCAGTCTCCAACACTGTATTTTTTGGCCCCATCCCCCTTAAGTTCATTGCCTAGAGCAAATATTTCCTGACATTCAACATCAAAATAAATGATAACCACAGTGATTATGTTATCTATTATCAGGATATTTTTTTTTATCTTACACAGATTTCTCCCCAACAGGATAAGCCAGAAAAACAAAACCAAAATCCCTTCCAAGATACAAGTGTCACATCAGAATCATAAAGCTGCCATCTGATGCAGAACAGCAAGCATCACATACCCATAAGGATTGGAAAAACAGCTTTGTACAGACATAGCCCAAACACATCAGAGTGTAAGATCAGGCTGTCAATGTACTATGCAATTTGGAAGTCTGATTAAGAACCACTAGTTCTACATAGTCCTACATCAATTTCCACCATCATCATGAATGCCTTCACTGCTTTACCAGAGCAACAGGTGTATTATTTCACAGTGGCATTTACAACATGTAATGAAACAGTCCTGATAAGCATCTTTCTATAGTGAAGTAAAGAAAAAGATTAGCCCTCTAAGATTTCTACCTGTTTAGTACCAACTACACAGTATTTTCTTTTGTTCACCTGTTTACGTACATTTATGCCATTTATAAATGGTCACCTTTCCCTGGGCTATTCAGAAAAACAGCATTGCACAAAACTTTTTTTTCTTTCTCTTTGTCATTAAATAGCACATAATCTCTTTCTGAAGCCTATTTAAATGCATTTTTCCTGATTAATGAGGGAGTGCCACAAGAGTAAGCACATATTAGTATTAAAGAACTGGTCAAAACAAATGAAAAAATATTCATCATAACAGCTATCACCATTTCCCCTTTCTTGTAGTTGTATGTTTAGCCTATTTCTATCTACAGAGATAGTCCTGCAAATAACCACAAAATTCCCAGAGAAATCAGCATTTGTTACGAATTTTAGTCATGGCATTGTAAATAATTTTTTTGCATAATGCAACAGATCCTTATTACTTCAGAAAATGTTACCACTAAATGAAGTAATTTGTTCCTAAAATTACTGCAGCATAGGAAACTTTCTGACACTGCATGTGTTCTTAATACATTTTAACACTGTTCTACACTAAGAAAACCACAATTAAATTTGTATAATAGAAAGGCGGTGTAACAAATTTCATGTCTGTACAAAAAAAACCCAACCAAACAACACTTATTTCTGCTTTTGTCAATAATGAACTTGAAAAAAATACATCTGAGTAATGAAGAAAATACAGACAGTTCTTCAAATGGCACAACATATTTTAAGAGACTGTGATGCAGAGCAAATGCCACGTGCATATCTAAACTTAAAACGATCTGCTTAGAAAGATATGACCTGTACAGTGTTTAGCAAATACAACAGCTTCCTGTCAAGGATTATGTTGAAACTCTCTAGGTAATGCTCTAGCAACTTACAGCACAGCAACAACATTGCTGTAGTAATTGTCACCAATGAAAACCAAAAGACAAGAATAGGAATAAATATGATTACAGCAATCGACTGTTTTCCTCTCTTTTATCCTTACAGTCTGCAGTTCACAATTCTGCAGTGCTTCTGATGCAAGCACTAAAAGATAATTTAGGTGAAAGAGATTGCAGATACAGCTACTTACCTCGCAAGATTAAAAACTCCAAAAACAAATGGCACACTCCAATTTACATGTCACTCACCTCATAGGACCAAACGCACTGGGTTCCTCCAAACCTTCGGACACACCTGCCCACTTCCACGTCCTCATGAGTAGTGTACATTTCTCGAAGGCATTCACCTATGTGAGGCACCATCCTCCTGAGAACCTCCCGGCTGAAGATCATTCCGGGCCCTCCCATGCAGAAATTCTCTCCAGGCTCCAACCCGAGTTTTCCGAGTTCTTCAATATTACCCAGGCCAGTCTGCCCCAAATACAGAGGTTTACTGCTGTTCAGTGAGCGAAGAAATTCCTCCAATTTTTCACCTGACAAAAAGAAAAGATTACTATTATTTCTCTGACTACTCTGCCAGCCGTCTCTTTTTCTGTACTTCAAGCTTTTACAGAAATATAACAAGCACCTGAGACTGTCACAGGAAACCACTTCCAAAACACATCCTTGGAAAATTTCACTTTTTAAAAAAATTAACATTAGAATGACATTGTCCTTCAGACAAGAGCTGGAATATGGTCAAAACTGAAGTTATTTCGGTAAACTGCTCTGTTCAAACAATACTGATGAGAAAATTCTCTCAACTTGGACAATAATTCCAGGCTGGGGAAGAAACGAAGTGGAGGGGAAATACCAGGTAAGATTTTAATAGGATTAATTTTTGAAAATAACAGAGAAAATCTGAATAAACCAAGAAAAACATGTTTGATTACAAAGTAGTTCTTGGAGAAAAAGTAACTCTGGTTCATTTCAGTGCTACACTGTTTACAGTTTTCCTCCAAACTCCTTACTAGTTATTTTAAGATATTTTGTTTTACATTTATTTGAATTAAAAGTTTCCAAAAAAAGTTTAATTTGGTACAAGGGAACTAGTTAAAACAGGTTCAGAGCAACTTCGAAGCGAGCTCAAAGAAAACAACTGCACGTCTGCAAGTGAATGTATATGTACATACTTACATGTGTACATGTGCAAGTATTTGACAGGAGAATGACAAATGATGAGCAGGCAGACTATTAAATTACTCAAAATGAAGAGACAACAAAATAGGGAAGGGTGCAGCTACCTCCAATGAACTTAAACCAGTGTAAGCAACCAAGCTCACAACCTGGGCTCATGCTTACAACTTCAGCTTCTCTTTCCTAAGCGCGGGACACGGCACAAATAATGCCAGCAACAAGAGCAGACCGAGACGAAGGAAGCAGGCTGCAAAACAGCAAGTCCTAACGGTGCCATGAAACTCGCACGGGAGCAGTGCTGGTGCTGTCTGGAGACACGCGATGCATGTCAGCATCTTCACACGGATCTTCACAGCAGCTTCACACGGAGCCCACGGCGGCTGCACTCGCCCAGCCCAGGGCGAGGAAGGCGGAGAGCCTATGGGTGACAGCAGCACCGCTCCCGAGGAGCCCCACACCCCCTCCACTGAGGGGGCCGGGGAGAAGGCGGGACATTCAGACACCCCGGGGCCGGGTCGCGGGTCCGGCAGTGCCCGCTGCCCATCGCGCCGGGTCGGACCGGAGCCTCTCCGCGGACCACGGCCGAGGCTCGTCCGGTGGATCGCCACGGAGGCGAGGGCGGGGACCGCAGCACCGCGGGACCACACGCCCATCCAAAGAACCGCTGACCGTGCCCGGCGTGGTCCAACCCGCAGTCTCGGCTCTCCAAGGAGTCTCGGCCTCTGCAGAGACGGCCCAGTCCGGGCACGTCGGGGTTCCCTCAGGGATGGGGCGGCTCCCCGTGTCCCGCACTCTGGGGCTGGAGGCAAACACCAACGGGGCGGTGGCAGGTCGAGGTACCCCGTGCGCTCCCTACCACAGGTGGGAACCGAATGTCCCCCCGACCCACCCTGGGACCCCGCCGGGCTCCCAGACAGGGCTCCCATTCCTCCCTGCCTCCCGCCGGTGGGATGCGCCTCGGTCACCTTTAATGTAGACGTCGTCGTCCGCCCGCATGAACCACTCGTACTTGTCCAGGTAGTGGTCGTGCATGTACTTGATCATCATGAAGGACTTCTTTTGCGGCGGTAAGAGTCGTCCACTCCTGGCAGGGCGACGACGGGCAGCGGTGGCATCCCGGGGGGCGCGGCGGAGCCCTGGCTGGAGAAGAACTCCACGCGGCCGGGCACCGAGGGAGCCCACGTCCGCTGCGCCGCCACCGCCCGACTGCCCAGTACTTCTGGGCTGTCATCACCCCCACGTAGAGGAAGTTGCGGGGCTTGGTGCAGCCCTGGGCGCCCCCCCAGTCCCCGCTCCCGTTGTGGCTGCCTCCAGGCCGGCCGCTCCGCTTCTCGCCGCCTTCGTCCTCCTCCTCCGGCTCCCCTTCCCCGCCGGCAGCGGGGCTGGAGACCGTGCCTTCCGCCGCCGCCGCGGCAGCTCCCAGGGACTGCTCCTGAAACTCGTGCCTCCCAGCACCGCCGCTGCCTCGGGGAGCCTGCTGCCCCCCCCCGCCCGCGCCCCGGCCCCCCCGCCCCGCCGCGCGGCCGTAGTATGAGCAGAGGCTGGCGCCGCGCCGCTTCTTCTGCTGAGCTCGGCCACTCTAGGGCGATGAGCCAGAGGCGGCTGTGAAACCCAGCACCAGCCCCAGCACCACGCTCAGCCAGGTCTCCGGGATCGCCGCTGCCATGTCGCGGGCGGGCGGCTCCCGGAGCAACGCTACTGCCGCCGGCGTCCCGCCGGAGGCGACCACCCGTCCCGCCGGCGGCCTCAGGCACGGCGTCTCGGCGCCGCGGCTCCCTGCCGCCTAGGGCGCCGGGCGGCTCGCTTGGCTCCGAGTTCCACTGCTGGGCGGGAGCGGCCGGAGCGGAGCGGCGGGCTCCTCATGGTGGCACCTTGTTCCGCGGCGCTGGTCCCCCCGCTGACCCCTCCTCCGCCCCGGCCCACCGCGCATGCCGCCCGCCGCCTCCGCCCGCGGCTGCCGGGCCTCCGGGGGCGCCGCCGGCGCCACGAGCGCGCCGAGAGAAGCGGCCGCCGCCGCTCCGGAAGGAAACGATTTTTTAGGTGCCGCCGTGGATCTGCTCGGCGCGGCCCTGGCCGGGATGCCGTGGGGCGGGAGGCCGGGCCGGGGCACGCGCCGCCGGGCGGTGCAAAGGGGGTCGCGTGGGGCTGCAGGTGTGCTGTAGCTCCCGGATCCCCGGTGCGCCCCGGTGCTACACGAGGGTGAGGCAGAGGCTCATGAGCCCGGGACTCCGCAATCGAGGACCGTCCGGATCGTCTGCTGCACAGGGGTGGTTGTGGAAGGCAGATCCGCGGGGTCTTGTCGGGAGGAGAGAAGCCTGCTCTGTTGCCCCAAGCCTGGCCTCTGCTTTCTGCCCTGGACAGTTAACAGTCCAACCAAGAGTGCCTTCTTCTGTGATGTGGATTCCCACGACCTGAGTATATAATTAGTGTTAGTAGTGTTAGTATTATTGGTATTATTAATATTGTTTTGGTTCTCGTGAGCCCCAGGATGCCGGGGCACTGCTTTCTCATCCTCCCAACCTGTGGGTAATGGCACTGTCTACAGCCCAAGATGACTAACTTAAAGCAGGATTTAAATGTCCAGGTCACTGTGCCTACAGGGAGAGTTTTAATTCTGAGGTTTAAGGTTGTCTGCATATTCTCCATATTTATATACATCCCTTATTTAATCACACAAGATGTGATGTATGGGAATAGTGAGAGAAAACTGTAATTTTATATTTCTTTTTGGAAAAAGACAGATACCATTTTACCCTCCTAACAAAGAAAGTCTATTCTGCATGGTCTTTAGCTATGAAGAGGTCACTTACTGAAGTTATTTGCCATTTTTCCAAATGACTCCACCATATGAAGTAAGCAGTCTGTGCGGATGCATCAGGCTCAAGAAGCATATTCTGTGGCTTTTCCAGGACTAAGTGCCTTTTCAAAGCACTCTTATCATTAATTTCCTCTCCATGTGTACACAGGCTGGCACATTTGTAGCACCAATCAATAAGGCACTAGGTGTTCACTCCAGCTGTCACCACTAAAAACAACAGCCCAAGCATAGTGTCTGGACGTATGAACACCATTTGAGATGTGTGAGCAACAAGGTAGGAGATCCTGTGTGTGTCTTCCCCAAGCTACTAACAGACAAGCGTAAAGGATGTCCTCCTGAAAGCCTTTACAATGGGCTTTCCATATGAGTTTTGTGTTTAAGAATGCTATCTCACATCCTTTCCTGCCAGCTCCTTGCCGACAGCTGGGATTTACTGGGTCCTGATGAGTCAGGTGTGGTACAACCGCCAGTAGTAACAGATCCTTGAGACCTACACAGCCCCATCATAATAGTGTCCTAAATTTTCAGACAACTTGCTGCTCTGGAGTGGCAGGACAATGTATGACACAAAGCCACTTCCATTGCTTATGCAGTGTCTTATTCAGTGTCAGCTGCACTGACTCCTCAGAACTGACAGTTTGTCACAAAAAGGGCAGGTAAACCCATGAGAGGTGACCATAAAGCCCTTTACACCCTTCTGAGTTGAAAATGAGCCTTAAGGTGTAGTGTGTTATCAAAATAGTTTACAAATAAATCGAATATAAGGTGTGTATCTATCAGCATTTATATTTTTAGTTTAATATTTTCATACACTGCAGAGAAATCTGTTGTAGGTTTGTGGAGTTTAATGGACAAAGACATAGACTGGACTATTTTTATAGCAGCAACGGTGGCATCTAGTGGTGAATAGTAACAGTCCTGTACCTGAGTTCAGAATGTCTTTACAAATTGTCTAAAAGCCCATTTAAAATATCTTCATAGCAGCCAAAGGTGGAAAACAATTACTAAATCTAGCTGCCCTTTAAGTGTTCTGTTAGGAAGTTAAGAAAGGATAACGGCAATAAGTGCCATTTTCAAAACCAAAAAAGGAAATCTTCACAAAAAGTGGTGGCAAATGGATATACTCAATGCAAGAAAGAAGAAATTTAGACTGGAATATATTAATTACTGAAAGAACTGGAGCTATTGCTATCACTAACCAAATCTAAAAAATTTGCAGTAGGGTGGAAGTCTTTAAATCCAAATCAAAACTTTTCTCGCTCCTTTTTCATTTTCATTCTTTAAAAAATCATCATGAATCAGTGAATAGCTCCCTTTTAGGTGTGTGCAATTAAAGAAAATTTACAGCATTTGGCTCTGAGTGATAGACAACAATGTGCCCACCCTACAAAAACAGCTCATGTCAAAGCTAGCACAACCATCTGCAAAATAAAGTAAATTTAAATTGTCTTTGTGGAGCAAACTTTGAGAAACTTTAAGCTTCAAATTCCCCGTGGGCATTCAGATTCATTGTGGAGACATACTGATATAATTACAGAGCATAAGTTGCAACTGACCAACCACATACATTATACATTTTAGTTATTCTCGAATATTAGGGGAATCTTGGGTTAGCTATCATAGTGCTCGACCCCCACCGTGTGCTGCCTTTCGCAGTACATTAGCGTCAGAAGCGGTTGCTCGCAGCGAGATAAGCACTTTTTGAAAGAGCTTTGCCCTTGTTCCCCACCCATGAGCGCTTGCAGGCAAGCAGATAGCTGGTTAATCATATGCATTAATGGTGTCTTGACTAAGAAATAGTTTAACTGTCTTTATTTTTATTCTTACGTTCCAGAACTCCACAGTGTTTATGACTGAATTTGATATTTTAACATTGTGTTTGAATTACTGGAACATTGGGCTGTATATCCATTTGCATTTCTATGTATAGTTTTATTTTGGGAGGTAGTTACATGTCCAATCTATTAACCCTCACAGCCGTCCAACTGAATATTTTTAAAACCTTTTCTGTTGATTTTCCTGGGCATTGGACCCAGCCAGATTTTGGATAAATACACCCTTTTCTTTCAAGAGAGATCAGTGCCTTGTGTCCTTACAGTCTTACCACCATTTTCTTGCTGAGAAATGACAGCTGCTGCAGCAGAAGGCCAACTGCAACATCTTGCTCCTTCACTATTGTCCACAGAGCCAATTCTGATGCTCAGTCCTGTTCCTGACCAAGATCAGTGAAGTGCAACAGGCATTACTAAAAGCAAAACCTTTGTGTCTTCTACAATTGTATGCAGTTCTGAAAATCCATCAGTAATTCAAATTTTAGATTCAAGATGATTTCACGACATCAACTGTTACTCAATACATCTTTTATTTGGGGGAAAAAAAACCAAACTACATGACCTACAATTTAATTAAATGTAAGTGTGGAGCTCCATACTCAGATTTAAATGAACTTGAAATTTATTAATATGGTAGACTATGGAGGAAAATCCATACATCGGAAAGTCCCTTAAGATTTAACATTTGTTCCGTTATTTACAAAAAGTTATTATTACACTAAAGTTGACAAGGGCAATTTATATGTAAATTTTATTTAACCTGCTTTATTTTGCTCCTCTTTCAAACATTTTATCTTATCTTTTATCTGTTTTGTAGTTATTTTCCTCTCTTCTTAGAATACAAATAAATGAGAAAAAAATTACTCTCTTTATGAATAGAAGACCTCCCTATATAGCTCCCACCTTTATATTGGATACACTGAAAGAATATCACTTTCTTCCTTCTCAGGTGCCCCCACAGCCACGGGCTTGTATGAAAGACATAGCCTCAGGTGGTTTAAAAAGATTTGAACATTTTTGTTACACATTATTGCCTACTACTTTAGGAACAGATATAAGGATCAAAGGAAGTAATTTCTGCCATTTGAAAGAAAGTCAGCAATGTATTGTATCTCCATATGTGCTTAGGATAGAAAGCTATTGTACATCAAACCTGTAGAGAGGTAGCGAGAGCTGTAAGGAGCACAGGAGAAAATTTATCTTTTTTTTAAAGAACCTCAGTAAACACATTCTCAATGCAGTCTGAGAACAGCCTGTATGGAGAAACAAGAAGATTGAAAGTAAAATCCTTTATTGCCTAACATAACTCCCCTGAAATACCTACAGTGGGGAAATAACCTGTGTAGTGTTTTCTTTCAAAATGGTAAAACATGTTCATAGGACTTTAAAAGTTCTAGTTGTAATAGCTTTTACTAATTGTTTTCCTGCCGAAGGTAACAGTATCGTTTGATCAACCTGGCCACAAGATACCTTTTGTGTTTTTCCACCTTGGAAACAGAAGAAGGTAAAATAGAACCTATTTCTAATAGCAATAGCAGTATCCTATGTACACAAATACATTACTGGTTCATCTGCAGATTGCAGCAATGTATGTCAGGAAAATGTGTGAGATACTTTGTGGTGTGGTTTGGGGAAGGTAGAGAGCACTGCTTTAAGATTGCTAAAGGAATTTGAAATCAAAACTCTGGCAGAGTAAATAAAAATCTAAACTAAATAGAGTTTAAAATAAATCCACTTAGAAGAAAACTTAGAAGGAAACTCTAGAAAGGAACGAGTATGATGTCTACAGAGGTGAACAACAATTGCTCCCAGAGGAAGAACAGAATAGCTATCTTTCATCATAAATGAGCCAAAACAGAAGTGACAATAAACACATATGCATGCCCTCTTCTAACATCTAGTATAAATTAACCATATGACATCTTAAAAGGAAAAATTAGAAGAGAACTGTGTGGTCAGAAGTCTGATCCTAGGCGTGTTGGTTTCATGTATTTATGCAATCCTTTTTTAAGAACTGTTGAAGAGGTTACAAACAAGTTGATAGCAAGCAACATTTTTTCTAATTTTTTAGGAATTTTACTCAAATATGACTTTATTCAGGTTTGACATCAAAGACACCTAATGGAATATCCTTCTAGTCTGCAGCTTGAAATGACTGGATGAAGGAAAATAATGCCTCACCCTCTTCATTAATTTTTGCTATAACATTGTTTTGCAATTTTTATGTAAAGCCAGGAAAAAAAATTCTTTTGTGTATTATGTCACTTTTCCCTCTTGATCCTAGAGACAAATTTCCAAGTTTGGATTAAGAATATGAAGATTATACTTTAGCGTTAAGAGAGATAAATATGTAGAATTTTAATTAGAATCCACCTTTCCAGTTTGCCAGTATTCTGAATTTGCTGAGATGCCATCCCATTGAATTTGGTAGGATTATGGATGTGTCAGCTTCTAGTTCTTATTACTAGATGAGTGTAGTAGTAATCATAGTAAGATTTCTAAAAAGCCAGATGAGCGCTAAGCATTATGAGCTTATTTTTCCTGAGAAGTTTAACGTGATGTCTGCTGTAGCTAATCACACACAGGATTAGAAAGCCTGGCAGGAGAGTTTAAACCTGCCATGGATAAACAATTAAATTCTCATCGAAGACATTGGAAAGCTGCTTATTGATTTCAACAAGCCCTGGACCGGGCCTGAAACCTTGCTTATGACTGAGACCTTTCTTATGCTTTCTTGATTGGAATACAGCTAAACTCTTATACAGCTTCCCAGGTAGCCTGATTAGATATTGTTTGAGTAAACGTATACGTGCACAATATGAAGAGTAGTTGTGCCACCTTGTGAAACAACACCATGGTTGCAGTCAGATGGTTTCTGGCAGCATTTCATTATAACTCAAACCATCATGCAACGTCTTCAGGACCAAGTTGTTATTATCGCACTGTTTTATTTTATACCTTTTATTTGAAAAGTGCTTTAAAAGAAACTGCTTCTCTGCTTGCTTTCTGACTTATTTGCTGAAAATGCTATCGCAGTTTTGAAAAAAATTATCTTTTACCTGCTTGTTTTCTGTCCTAAGAAAGTAGAAGCAGCTGAAGTACATTGTACAAAGGATCAACAGCTCTTGATGGCAGAAGTTTTTCCAAAATAACTGTATTATTTTTCCAAAATAACTGTAACTGATATTTTAATCTTTGGGAAGAGTAACATCTAGTGTGGATAAGGTATTTTGTTCAGAGAATCTAGAATTTTGAAGGCCATCAAAAACCCAAGCAAACAAATACTCTGAGAGGCATAAAGAATTTCCAAAGGAAAATGTTGGGCTTTGCGTTTAATCTTTCTATGATTTCATTCAAGAACTAAAAAAAAAAATTACAACAGTTTGAAAGAAAACACTTGTTAGACTTAAAAGCTATTACTGTGAGTGAAAATATGCACGTGAAATACTACTAAATCATTTAAACTAATTTCTATAAGAAAACCGTTGCTCTGTTTTAAAAAAAAAAATGTCATATAACATATATACATCATTATGTTTACTAGCATTGTTTATTTATAATACAAATAGGACATTTGATGAGTGATGTTGGAAACCTTCATTTGGCTGAGGAGAACCGCACAACTGAAGAAGGAATCATCCCACATTTCTGTCTATGATTTCATTATTCAATGAGCAGTTTGTGGCATATTTTGGCTACTCAGTTACCCAGTACATGGTAGCCCAAATTCAGCAGAAAATATTCTTTTTAGCATGGAAGTTATCCTAATAGAATTAGGACAATTAAACTAGAAATCGGAAAACAAAATTTATAAAAAGGTGATTTTGAGCATAAAATTAAGACAACACCACAAAATTTTGCTTTAGAATGACTAAATTTTAAGAGATACTACAAAGTAACAGCACAAGTTTACATTTAAAAACATTGCCCCCAAATCACTTATGTGGGAATTAAGCTTGTTGTGATTATGGAAATAAAGTGCTTGAAATTATGTCCATTTGAATTTTTTTTATAATGAGAATGTTAATAATTTTCTTAGGCCTAAACACATTTAAATGTAGCTCAAAATACAGTTTACTGGTTGAATATGTCTTTACACTGAAAATTGGCTATGGAGGAGAGAGAAACTATGAAATTCAATTTGTGACTCATATGCATTTAGCAACAACATTCTCAAGGAAATGGCATCAAGTGTGAAGTCTGGCAAACTTGCTTTGCAAAAATCCCACTGCTTACACAGGTACCTGTATTTTATGCAACATTGGCAAAGGAAAAGTTTGCTTATTAAGGAACTGGCATTTACAATGCTGATGAGCACCCAGAATGTAACAAATTGCAGAAAATATACTGGACTCAGAATAGTTAATCAATTTTAAATTGTGATCCTGATGTAAGAGGGCAGAAAATTTACAGATTTAAAGTCTCCTGCCTCAAGTTTCAGCGAGCGATCTTCTCATGGGTAAGCTTCTGGAATTTCAGAATAAGCAAAAGTGTCTCACTTCCTTTTGTATTGTCCTGACTATGGGTTTCTCCTAGAACTGTGTCTATGCAAAACCCGGCTGAAGTAAAGAAACCTTTGGATTTTAAAGACAGGCTAGTTAGTCAGTCTCCTGTCCCACATGGAAACCCATCCTTGGAAGATGCAAAGGATCTTTGATGACAGTGGGCTGATCCTGATGAATTTTAATTTAATTTATGTCAAGGAACAACTTCATGTGCCCTATCCTCAGAGCTCCTGTGCTGTATGTGGCAGCCACAGCAGAAGGGATTGTGAAGATCTGCTGAGTGCTGTGTGGACAAAGGCAGGAAAGTTCCACCAAGGCAAGAAGATAAATTGCCAGTTACTCTTAATTGACTCAGCAAGGACCTAGAAATTCCTCAAATAGTGTATTCCACCACTTCCATTATGTATAATTCTTTCCAGATGGCCAGGACAAGCAGGACTGATATGGAGAGGTGCCATAATACCACCCAAAGGAAACAGCTACGCGGAGTCTGGCAGGTGGGGATTCACTGCTCATTTTGGCTAGACTGGTAAGACAGGTATCAAAACTTACCCTCTATCATTTCTCTCAGTATAATCTTTTATGAAACAGGAGAGAAGGAAAGAAGAAGCCAACAACCAACTGAACCAAACTTTGAAAGGCTGGAAATAGACCTGAAGGCACTGTTGTTCAGCACAATATGAAAACATGCTGAGGGGGGGAGAAAACCCCATTCCTCCCTGCACCTTGGACATGGACAGTAAACAACACTTGATATCATTACCTAAAGATATTTTTACATGAAATTTAGTGGTTCAAGTCTATTATTACTATATTTTTCTTTATTTCACCAGTAATTGTAAATGTGAAAACAAGGAATCAGAATTTCTTTGTCTTTGCTCTGTCTATGTCACTAATCCTTGTTCCTGGCTCCTTTTATTCAAGTAGTCACCACTAGGAATTTTAAGACTTTAACTTATATTTTTCAAGTAACAAGTTGTTTTCTCTTAATAATATTTTAAACAGATTTCAGCTATTTGGGAGCTAGTGCAATATAACAGCACATCCAATAAACCATGCACTGTCATTTGCAGCATTTCTCTTCTGCCATGGTAAAAAAGGTGATTAATATGCTGAAACAAATTCATAAAACTATTTGGTAAATACAGCTTATAAGTACTTTCCTCCAGTCAAGCACACCTCAAGATCCCTGCTACTACCCTGAAAGTAGCATTTCCCAAGCAGCACAAGGCTGCAGAATTTATCTGTTGGAGAAAAACATTTTTTACAGATCAACCTCCCTATTCTGATGTAAAAGTACTAGACCTCCATTCTTCTCATACTCTTGCCCTTTCCAAAGTGTGATCTCCTGAGCAGAGGGGAGCCAGAGTATTCCTTTTCTGTCTCTTGCAGTATCAGGCAGGAAATTATAGATTTTATTGACAACCTAAAATTTGCCATTCTCTTCCATTTACTTAGCTTCACTCTTTTAAACCTGTCATGGGGGGGTTGGGGGGACGTCTTACCATCACCTTCAATACACTCAATGATTCGTCTCTTCTGTTTTCAGAGTTGTATTTGAAAGCCTTTTCAGATGGAAGAGTGCTCAGCATGCTGCTTTATGCTTAAACAGTAGCTGACAGCTCCTACACAAGAAAAGAGTCTCCTTTTCAATGTCTCATTTTCAATGAAGCTGACAACAGCATGGGGGCATATCCTTAGAAGAGGGCTCACCACTGACACAGGTTTTCAGCAGAAGGATACTTTACAGAATGGGCAGGCATGAATAAGCTCAGAGCACTGCCATGCAAAAATCCCTTGGGTTTTAAAGGAAGCAAAGAAGTGATTTCTCAAAGAAACTGTGGCAGGGCTAAGAGAAAAAAACTCCTGTGGTGTTCACTTCCAGTGCACCCATTGATAATTGTTGCAGTTGCGACAACTGAATGAACCTGACTTAATTGTATGTTTTCCAGCGCCTTAAATAAAAGAAAGAAGTATATAGAAAGTGAAAAATAAGCAAAATTAATGAAAACAAGGTTGAAAGTTTCATAAAGCATCCGGGGACTAAACCAATGCAGGATAACAGCTGGTATCAGAGGTAACAAGAATATCTTGTGTAGGCACAGAAAAAGCAATGACTCTGAGCAGGATAGAGGGCAGATGTGTGAGCACTCATTATATCTTCTTTTCCTTTAAAATGCCAGCATACTTCTATTTTTAATTAATTTTAACTGAGGAGGCTGTTTTTAAACTTGGTTGATAATGCAGACTGTGTAAGCACCAAAGACGTAAGAATTCAGTTTAGAATAGGGAAGGCAGTCACCAGAGAGAAGCCTTAGGAAATTTAGATGTTTTAAAGCTGTGGTCTAGGATGCTTGGAGAACTGGGTTGCTACTGTAAAAATCTCAGTGAGTTTGGTGAGGTTCTACAAAAACAAAACAGGACCAGTGTTAAACTGGTTTAAAGTCTAAACTTTGGTGATAAAAAATTCATAGTTTGCCTAACTATGGCTTCCAAAGGGAATTACCTGTTGCAAATCCAGCAATGTCTTACTATTTAAAAACATAACAAGAGCCAAGAGCAGAAAGTTCTCCTGAGCATGGGGCTTTCCTGAGCACAGGAGGCTGTGTTTGGCCTGCTTCCATTTTTGACAACAACAAGAACATGTCCTCAGACTTCAACGTGCTTCATAGAATCAAGTCAGCATTTCTTGAAGATTACTTAGAGTCAATCACTCAAAAATTCTATTTGAGCGGGGAAGTTTGCTATATTATTCTCAGTACCAATTCTTTAGCTCTTTTCAGATTTTTCAGGTCCGCTACTGAGATTGGCATTGGAAACTAAGAGTCTGCACTGATGCTTTTATTTTAAAGTCCTTCTACCATAGTTCTGGTCAGGAGTTCCCATCTACTTTCTGTTTAAGCTGAAGTGACTTCAGTTTCTCCTTCTAGATCCACTGTAGACATCTCCACTGTGGCTCTACACTTCCCTGAACTTGGATGATTTTTTTCAAATATTTCTGCTGAGGTTTGCATATGGAGGATCTATTACCCTGACAAGAGTAAGTGATTTCTGCCAAGTCAATGCTGCACACACCACTTTCTAAGCCTGTGCAATAAAATGTCCTGGTTCTGATTTCTTAGCAAGTATTTGCTGGTACACTTACAGTAATGAATTATTTCCAAAAAAGAACCTTCCTTGTCTGCTATTTGTCTATGTAGGTCATAAGCACAATGCCTGCAATAATGGATTTTAACAGCAATCTTCCAAAGGAAAGCCATCAAAAAACTTGAGTGTTTTAAAATTTTTTATTTGAGGGGTGCAATATTTTGATGTCTTAGGAGAAAAACATTGGTTTTGTATTGGTAGCTTGTATTAGCAGCAAGTTTTTTCCAGGGTGCATTTCATACCAAAAAATAGTTCAACTCACAATAACATAGTTAAATTCTTTTGTAGAGGGTTTTTTTTGTGCTTTTTTAATATAAAGAATGGAAAGAAAAAATCAAAAGATCAGCCCTCCAAAATTAAAAGATAAGCATTTTGCTTCCTGTGTTCTGTTATTTCTGCTTCAAAAAAAAAAAGTGTCAAATTAAGCTTTGAAGAAAAAGTAAGTATTTCAGAAATTTTAAGGAATTATACAACAGTAATCACACTTACGTTTCTTGGTATTATGCCAGTATTTTCATCAAGGGAATACCTGTTTGCTGAAGACTTAACTTTTTTTTTAACATAAATTATCTGAGAATTTTAGCTGTAGATAGAGAAATTACACTAAATAGAAAGCAAATTTGTGTTACATCATAAAATAATGTACATTTGTAATAGAGCTTATTGACTTCTTTGTGGTATAAATATTCTCTGGAAGAAAAGAATGGTTTGTAAATTAGACCTCAACCTGCAGTCATATTGCATAGCAGTTATAGTCATTTACCTTATGAAACCAACTTGTATAGTCTTATCTATTTTTTTATTTTTCTTTCTTTCTTTTCTTTTCATCTGAAACTCCAAGCCAGGAGAACTTAGATGACAGAGCCAGGCTAAAAGGCAAAGCCATCTGCTACTACTTGCTGAAAAAAAAAAAAAAGGAAATATTTAGGTTTTTGCCATATTCTGCCAAAGTCATTAAAACAGAACAAAGTCCTTGTTTATGAGCATCATGTTGATTTACTGAGAACTTTCTTCACTTTTTTTCTGGTGATAGATAGTAAGCCATTTTGCGTCTTAACGTTACTACATGGAAGAAATGGCGTGCAAGATGAGTCAAAATTATTCACCTCTTTACAGAGAGTAGGGAAATACATGAGACTTGTTTTTTAATATAAAAACCAGCTACTGCTTTTTGTCAGAAGCAGCATGGTGATGATTCAGGCAGTGTCTCTGAGCCAGGCAGCTCTCAGCTCCTGCCATGTTCCTCAGGTTTAGCATCTGCTCACCCCGGAACTGGGTGACTAGTGACAGCCACCAAATCCCAGAACTTCCCATCTTCCCACTTCTCAACGCAGCCCAGGACTGTTGCTTAACATCACCTGGTCACCTGCATCCTGCCTCTGTCTTAGAGTCTACCTGTCTTCATCAGTCTTTACTTATTCATTCTGAACTCTGTTTATTTAAAGGCATAATGGCCACCTTTTGAGGTCCCTGGCCCTAATGCAGAGCATGACTCTGATGCAGCTGCTGGTGAAGCTCTTCTGCAGCTGGTATGACACTGGCTGAGACAGCTCAATGTGGCAAGCCAGGCCCCAGAGAATATTGCATCGCCTGTGGTGTAAATATGGTGCACTTAAAACATGTCAGAGGCAGCTGCAAAAACATACGGAATCATTTTGAAGCTTGAATGTGCTTGCCAAACCTGCATGCTGTCAATGTGCAGCATGAATGAAAACCAGCTAGAAGCGAGATGTGGATGTTGCTTGCTTCATGAACTTGAACTGTGGCAGATAACCAAATACGCTGTTGGTAAACACAGATATAAACAGAATGGAACAGCAGGATCTAATTTGGTCAGAAAATAATCTTGAGAAGAGTCTCATAACTACACTTAAAAAGGAGGATTTGTCTAACAGCAATGCTGCTGATATGGCAAAAGAAAACTTCTAAGGCATCCTGACATTCTCTCTGTATACCACGTATGAAAGCAAAAAATTACAAAATCATAAACCATTCAACATTTTTAGGGAGGATATTATTCTGATTCATTAGAATGAATCCTCAAGACCTGGCCCTCATTGTTACCAAGTTTTAAATGTATGGCTGGAAGCACATTTAAAGCACCTTCTATCTTCTAATAGAATGCAGGTAGGGAAAGCCTCCTGGACTTCAGAACTTGTCAATCAAGTTTAGTATACCACTGTGCTGTTAGTGATACAATTTAGCTCTTTTTAGTTTGCAGAACTTTATAATAGATGTCTTCCTCATCATCTCACTGGTCAGCTTCCTCCAAATGATTCTGCTGGAATCATCAGTTACAGCTTATTCTTTAACAATTCAAAAGCATGCAGCAGCAGTTTACTTAATTATTAGCTATGAAACTGATTTTGAATATTGAGCAACTCCTGATATTTCACAGAAATACATATAATTTAGATTGTGGTGAGTTGACACTGTACCTCGCATTTATGGTGCACATCACTGTGCTGAATAATGAAATCAAAATGAATTAAGAAAATAACAGCAAAAATAAATTTTATTTTCAGCAAGCCAATCATAACATTAAACATTTGTCTCCAATCATAACATTAAACATTTGCAGGGCAGAAAGTGGGGAGGGTTTTTTCATTAAGAGACAGGCTTATCTCTCTGGAGTGAACTGATCACACGAGAAGTTTCAGAGGATGCCAGCAGAGATGACCAATGCTGCCTCCTGTTTCCCCCAGTTGGGGGCTGCCTTCCCCCCAAGTAGCCAGCAGAGCCTGCTGAGCTTCTGCAGTGTCCAGCTCTTTGTCTGAGCTGCTCGTCTGACCAGCAGGATGCCCTCAGCATCCTCGGCAGCCCCAGCTCTCAGCTGCATGAGAAATTCAGCTTTACGTAATTCAGGATTGAAAATGCACTGAACAGCATGCCTCGAGCCAGAGGTGTGCCACTGAGTGTCCATGGAATGTTACAAGTGTCAAACACACGGAGAGGTCACTGATAGCTTCCCACTGCCTTGATGAAGAGAGAGGAAGGCCAGGCACTTTGACAGCATCTGACCGAGCCATCATTGCAATTGTTGCATCCAAACTCACGGGCACAGGGAATAATCTGCTTTAATGGAAAGAGATCTGACTCAGAAAGGAAGCAGATCTTCTGATGGCAGAACAGCCTTCTGAAAACAAGGTCACTGACTTTTTGCTTGTTGTGGAGGTATGGACACAGCACTGAGGAAAGCATCTGACCAAGGCAGTGCTGTTAAATATACTCAGGTAAAATTCAGTGGATTTCATTGTACAGATCTTACCATCAAATGCCTTTATTTTTGTCAAAAAACACCCACAGAAGCTGATTTCTCACTTCAAGGTCAGACATGCATTGAGGTCCTTAGTGAATTCTTCTCTCCCTCGGCCATTTGCAATGTGTTGTGACATTCATCTCCACATATTACTGCTATAAACCCTTTTACTCCCTTGTTTTCTACTGCCTCAGAATTTGAAAGCTTTCCAATTTAACACACTGCCTTCCAGGCTGCAGACAATATCTCTATTCCATTTGCCAGGAGAAGCCATTTTTCTCCTGCTTGGAGCTTTGCATAAACTTATACTGACAACTTACTTACTTCTGATGTTTAATATTTCAACCTATATGTACAAACCCAGAGGTACTGTTGAATTGCCTCATTCGATTCTAAATGCCTTACCCAGGATTTATTCTTGTCCTAAGTACACTTTCTGTGTCACATTTCAATCAGGGACAAAGTCTGATTTAATGTCATATAATCTGTCTCTTTATCTTCAGATTAATCTTAGCAAATTAGGAGGTTTTCCATTCCATTTCTCATTATTTTATTTTTAAACAGCCTCTATAAACTGTGTTTTATGGTAACTTAATATTGTAGGCATTTCAGAAGTGTTTATGGGGTGGAATAACTTGTCAGACCTTTAGAGCAACACAGACCATTTCAAATAAAATATAGTTCCAGATTTCTTACTTGACTTATTTTCTGCACAAAAGATTCTGAAACTCGAGGCAGTTATTCTTAGAAACAGACATTAAATGAAAAGAAAAGAAACAGAAAGAAAAAGAAAAAGAAAAAGAAAAAGAAAAAAAAAACAAAAAAAAAAAAAAAGAAAAAGATCACTTTTGGGCCCCCAACTATACAAACTATGGCATGTGCACTTTGCTAATACTTGGTTCAGCTCACATCTATGAGCTGAGACAATATTTATGGCATTGTCATTAAAAGTGAACTAATGTAAATTTAAAGATTGAAGGCCCAGTGCTCATTTTAGTCTAAGAACTACTTTTATAAGGCAAAGAGTCTTTCCCTTAACAATTCACCACCAGGGCTAGTCACACACAGAACATTATTTACTGACAGCTTCTGTGTCTAGATTATTTGATATCCCAAGCAGTCTCAAAATGTTCTCTTTCTTAGTGTTCAGAAAACTAAGTGTTAAAAAAAAAAGCATATGTGGGTGTAGAAAAGAGGAATCAGACTTTGAACAAAAGCAAGGATCTCCTACAACAAAACTGTCCCCTGTTATTTCCTCCATCTTTATCACTTCCCGTTCTGAGGAAGTACCAAGTTATTTAGAAGAGAGACACAAACAGCTGAACAAAAAATAGCATGCTTATGTGGATGTTTTCGGTATTCAGTTGTGCCTAGAGACAAGAAGCTTCAAAGACTGAACAGGCACACACACCCACAGGAATTAAGAACAGCAGGCTGCCAAACTTGAAGCAAATGAGCCCCAATACTCAGTAGATTTGTGCTGTGTGTTGAACAATAGCTGTGCTGCCATAAAACTTTCTGCCTTCTACCTTAACTCCACAATGCTTCCTCCGGCAAGCCTAAACTTACCACAGGCAGCAAGAATTCCCACAGATGAACCCACTTACAGCTACAAGAGTTTCAATTTACTAGAGCAGCTGCAGCAAATTGATTTCTGAGCTGTGAGTGGCCTATTGGAGAATTTCCAAAAAGAGCACAATCAGCACAGAGGAAACCCCAGAGAGAAACAAGCCCTCTTCAGGAAGGCTGGCTCTTGTACTGGGTAGTCTGTGGAGCTAAATAAATGGATGGAAAAAATAATGCCCACAAGTTCAGGACCTGTGTGTTCCCATGAAAATGACATAGTATGTCATACTGCTATGAATTAACTATTCTCCTCTCAGCCTAAAAGCTGACTGCCAACTGGTAACAATAATGCTTTGAAAACATAACTGTGTACAGGATTTTTGTTCCTGGTTTGCCTTAATAGAATGTAATATATGAGAGGAGAGGTTGTCCAGCATTTTTTCCACAACCAGATGACTTGCAATAAATCTGGTAAGGAAAAAGAACCCATAACAATATGTAATTTATAACTGAATATTCTGACTCTTGGAGTCAGTGTGTCATGATCAGCATTTACCAATATCAGGATCATTGCATCAAGTTTCCAATTGCCAGGATTCACAAAAGGAGCCTTCATGACGAAATCATCCTGACAAGTAGCTCTGTCAGAAGGAGGGTTGGTTGTCTGTCAGGATCCTACACCATCACTGACTAGACTGGCTGCTCCCAGGGAGAAGTTCGCTAAGAAAACAGCTGCAAAAGGAAGAAATCAAGAGGGATCTGGTCAAAAGCTGCTTACCTAAAGCACATGTTCGTTCAGACTCCACCTCAGCTCAAAATTGAAATACATCTGTTCTTCAGCAGAAATCTGCCTGGAATGTGTTTGTATTTGGAGAGGAAGGGAGGGGATGATGCTCCCATAAATCACTTGGAGATTTAGATTTATGGACTTATAGATAAGTATTATTTGAAGAAATTTATTTTTCTCTACCATTGTTCTGTTTTTCTCCTTCCAGTCACTGGGCACAGCCTGTCAAATTGACTTACAACTCTGGGTTTGCAGTGCCACCAGGCTGCTGATAAATTAATTGGACCACGACACATGTCATGTTCCTATCCATGGATTCAGGTACCTGAATCTGGATGTAGCAGTGTCTTGAGTCCAAACAGATGTAATGGGAAATAAGAGTTGGAGCAGAGAAAGCCTTTCAATACAAGCAGGAACTCACAGACACAAGAGTATTTCCTGCATTCATTAATGCATTTCCCCAGAATGCAAATAATCAGGTTATGGCTGTGCCTCAGGTAAGGCCCCAGCTGATCTGTCAATCCACAGAAGTGCTCTGGATTTGTATGCTTCTTTGTCTACAAAGTAAGGCTTTCGAGGAAATATTAAAAAAAAAAAAAAAAAAAAATAGAAAATTCAAAGGAACTTTTCGTGAAGAAGGCTGTAAAGGAAGAAGTGCTGTTGTTAAACCAAAAAGTATAATCCACTTAAAACACTAGGTGCAAAAAACTTCAAATTTATCTTGTTCAACAAAGAGATGATACGCTTTATCTTATGCTTGTCATTCGGTGCAGCAGGTAACTGCTACTCTAACTTCTCAAATCTATACATATCTTCTAACCTGTAAAATCACATGAGAAAATAGGTGACAGAAACACCACTTTTATTGTGCTGGATGGATGTCTGGTGGTTGACTAGATTCCTTATAGATTTGTATGTCAGTGATTTGCTCAATTTACAGGGGCTTAACCACATAGACATAGACCCTTTGATTGCCCTCAGCAGTCTAATCTGCTTCAAAGTATCTCAGAACTAACAGTAGGACATTCTCCTTGGGTGGAAAAGTTTGTGGCAGATTTTCCTGATCTTCCAGTGATAGACAGCAGAGATGATTAGCATCCACACAGATTCTGCTGCTGTGGTTATTCACACACCAAAATACCACAACTTAGAGGAGTAACTTCTGCCCTACCCAAAGACCTTTATAGTCCATTGCAACTCACAACTCACATTGCTTCTTTCTTTTCCAAATCCTCTTGTGACCAGGTAATTTTACTCATGGCAAACTAAGAAGAAAATCTCTTTCCCTCTCCCTTTTCTGTTACACACCTTGCCTTCTTGTTGTAGGTTCATTTGAGGGGAAAAAATAAGGCTGGAAGATGAAAGTGTGCACCCTGCTAAAGCAACAAGCCCTGTGAGATCCATTTTTTGGACCAGGTCTGTACATTACTGAAGCAGAGTGCGAGCTGTAATTTTCCCAAATTGTGCCTGTTGAAGTGCCAGAACCAAGCAGGACTATGTTTTCAGCAACTTTACAAGCCAAAACCAAATAAAATGAGAACGTAGTTAAATATTTCTGGACACTTTTAGGGTAGGAAGAATGCAGCAAAGGAAGAGGAAGGCTGAGCATTTCCTCAACACAATCTTCCAGTGTGTTCTAGTGATTTGGGAGAGTAGATGCAATGAAAACCAATAAAAAATACAACTACTTAGGTTGTTTTGAAAGCTGATCCTTATTTACTGTTCAATTAACAGTTAAGTTTTCTAAAATCACTTGTGAAATACAGTAATTGCAATTATAAGTAGCAGAATCTGCAAAACTCTTATTTGCTTCTGGATTGCTGCTGTGCAATTTATAAGGGCAAATGCCTGCTGTTACTGTGTGTTATTGCAATTGCCAGTTTTCCCAGCAAAAGGTCATATTCTACCAGTTATACCATCGGCCTGCATATTTTTACAAGTGATGGTAAGATATTGATGTATCAGCTTGGTGTGGTAGAAGTTTTGCTGACTGCGTAAGAGTTTTTGCTGCTGTTTGAGCTGATTACCAATGGAATAAAAATTTTAAAATCATGTCAACATTTTTTTTTTCAGTTCTGATGCAAACTTGACTTTTTTCTTATGTTTAAATTTTAATGAAGCTAAGATTTCCTCAGAGATTCAGGAAAGGATCACCCTTATTGAGGGTGAGTTGGACATGAACCAGCAGTGCCCTGGCAGCCAGGAGGGCCAAGCGTGTCCTGGGTGGCATCAGGGACAGCATTGCCAGCCGGGCAAGGGAGGGGATTGTCCTGCTCTGCTCTGACATGGGGTAACCCCAAAGAGAGTGCTGGGTGCAGTTCTGGGTGACAGAACATAAAAAAGACATGTAGCTATTAGAGAGTGTCCAAAGAAGGACCGCAAGGATGGTGAGGGGTCTGGAGGGGAAGCTGTATGATGAGCCACTGAGGTCACTTGGTCTGTTCAGCCTGGAGGAGACTGAGGGGAGACTTCACTGAGGTCTTCAACATCCTTCAACATGACAGGAAGTAGAAGAGCAGGCTCTGATCTCTTCACTCTCATGACCAGTGACAATACTTGAAGAAATTGAATGAAGCTGAATCAGGGGAGGTTTAGACTGGATGCCAGGAAAAGGCCTTTCACCAGGAGGGTGCCCTGGTGACCCTGTGACCGGGGAAATGGTCACAAGCCTGACGAAGCTCACTACACATTTGGACAATGCTCTCAGGGACACTGTGTGATTTTTGGGGTGTCCTGTGCAGGTCCAGTAGTGGGATTTGTTGATCCTGATGTTCCCCTTCCAATTCCCCTTCCATATTCTATGATTCTGTGAGAGTATAAATTGTATGTCTAAGCATGCTGTCAGGGTAGGGAGAAACTAATGAATGTAGGTCACTGAGATTACTTACTCGAAACTTACCTAGTGAAGTAGTTTTATTCATGGAATCATGGAAGGCTGGAAAAGACCTCTAAGATAAGCAGTGCCAGCTCTTAACCCAGCGCCTCTGTAATCACCACTAAACAACATCCCCAAAAGCCATACCCATATGTTTCTTGAGCACTACCATAAGTGGTGACTCCATCACTTGTCTGGGCAGCCTGTTCCAGTGCACGACAACCATTTCAGTAAATAATTTTTTTTTTTTTTTACAATATCCAATCCAAACCCCTCCTGGCACAACTTGAGGCCATTTGCTCTTGTCCTGTCACCTGTTATCTGGGAGAAGAGGCTGACACCCATCTGTTTACAACCTCTTTTTACGTAGTTGTAGACAGTAATAATATCCTCCAAGCCTCCTTTTCTTAGAGTTTGTTGAGCACTTTTGGAATACACTAAAATTTGGTGGTTCACTAACTGCCATCACTGATCCTAGTTTATTATAAATGTGATTACTTGTCTTCTTCAGTCTGTGGCATTCATGAATTAAAATAACTCCAAACTACCCAAACCAACAAAAGCAAAAACCTCATACAACAGAAGAAACAGCACATTGCAATCTCCATCAACCAAAATTTTAAATTGTTTTTCTGCAAGGCACGAAAAGTAATACTGAATCAAATGGTTAAAGGAAGGGTGTCTCACTTATTGTTTTTAGAGTTAGCACATGGTACAAAGGATTCCAACACTCTCCCTTGATGAAAAGTCTTTGTCTCTCGATCTGTTGACACTGGTTGGTCTTTTCCCTCTCCAAGTATTCGAGTGCTGTTTATTTTCCCAGTACCCGAGGCCAGCTCGCGTTTACACAGACAATGGGCTCTCCCCATGCGGGTGCTCTTTGAAGGGCGAGCAGCAAGCCCCATCCCTGCCGCAGGGCACGAAGGAGCGTTCCCATTCCCGTTGCCGTTCCCGTTGCCGTTCCCGTCCCCGTTCCCGTTCCCATTCCCGTTCCCGTTCCGTCCCATTCCTTCCCATAACCTTCCCCATCCCTTCCCGCTTCCCGTCCCATTCCCTTCGTTCCCGTTCCCGCTTTCCCTTCCTGTTCCGTCCCCGTTCCCGTTCCCATTCCTTCTCATTTCCGTTCCCGATTCCCCGTTCCCTTCCAGTCCCGCTCCCGTCCCCGTTCCCGTTCCCGTTCCCGTTCCCGGTCCCCGTCCCGTTCCGCGTTCCGTTCCCGTTCCCGGTGCGGTTCCCCGTTCCCGGTCCCCGTTCCCGTCCCCGTTCCCATTCCCGTTCCCGTTCCCGTTCCCCGTCCTCCCCGTTCCCGTCCCGTTCCCGTTCCCGTTTCCCGTTGCCCGTCCCGTTCCCGTTCCCATTCCCGCTGCCGTTCCCATTCCCGTTCCCGTTCCCATTCCCGCTGCCGTCCATTCCCGTTCCCGTTCCCGTTCCCGTTCCCGCTCCGTTCCCGTTCCCGTCCCGTCCGCAGGCTGCGCAGATTCCCGGGAAGGCGCGGGGGGATCCGTCCGCCCGCCGCACTCCGCCGCGAGGGGTCACCAAAGGAACCCGCATCACCGCGGCGCCAGAGGAGCGGAAAAAAAAAAAAAAAAAAAAAAAAAAAAAAAATAAAAAAAAAAAAAAATAAAAAAAAAAAAAAAAAAAAAAAAAAATTAAAAAAATAATAATAAAAAAAGTCCAAACCGGCCTCTTCGCTCCTGACACGTTTTCCCTCTTCGCTGTCTCTCCGCTGGGTGACAGCAGTGAAATCTCCCTGAAACAGCCCGTAGCGGACTTGTGGAGAACGGCTTTATCCTTTCAGCTAAGCCCTCACAGAGTAATGCAGTTGAGAAATTCACATTATTGGCTGTTTTCCTGGAAATTACAAAGCCCTTTGCTTTTAGGCTTCCCGCCTCCAGGCCTCAATAATTTATAAAAGTAAAAAAAGTCTCTGCATTGTATGCAATGCACTTACAGCAAATGTACTTGGGCTGGAAAAAAGTCAAGTATTGTTGGTTTAATGTGAGTAGTTACTTCATAATGTCAGCTATTAGTCTTGTAAAATACTCCCAAGTTCTTACTTTCATAAACTGGATGGGCCTGATCTTTCAGACAAGATCCCCCATCTACACTGAAACTGTAGTAAGGCAGGAGATAGATTTCCCTTGTATACTTACAACAATGTCCAATTTTGTAACAGGGGTAGAATTATGCATTTAAATGCTGCTGTTCTTTTGCTGTTGTCTGCATAGATTAAAGCAGTCAGATTTTTAGATTGAATCTTCCATCCAGTTATGGTACAAGTTTGGCTAGGGTACAAGAAGTTACAGCACACACAAAGATCAATCATGAACCAGATGAGAAGGAAGGAATGAAATACACTTATCTCAACACAAATTCATCTTGATATGAGTTAGAGCACTGTAAACCTGCTGTAAGTAGGGCACATTCTAGAATTCAGAGGGAACTGTACAAGTCTTCTACCTTAGTTCCATACCTGATTAATCCAAAGTGTGTTTTGTGGGACAAGTACAGCCAGTATAATCTCAACTTTCCAACATCTCTGCATCTGTGAGATTCTCTGATGTAAGGGAAATCCCTATGTCAATAGTGTTTGTAGCTCGTTATACAGGTAATACAGAGCTGCTGTAAAGGGTTTGCAGCACTCAGAGTATTTTTTCAGAAAGGAAAAAATTATTTGAAGTTCTTCTCTCCCTGTTCAGTCACTTTTTTTTCTGTCATTTTATCACATGTTTTCATTCTCCTGAATTATTCTGAGGTGTATTAACTTAACTGTCTGTGTGCTCTTAATGTATCTTTTGTTCTTTTATTTTACAAAGTTCCTTTTTCACAGCCTAGTTTTATAACCTCAATATTTTTAAGATGTATTAATTCCAGTTTATACTCTCTAGCACTCCACGGATTTTGTCCCAAAAAAATAGACTGTCACTCCATCTTTTGACAGAAAAGCTACATGTTAAAGGAAGGTGACAGTGATGGAGGAACTTTGTCACAGTCTCAGGGAAATTTTTTTGATAGAAACACAGTGATTTGTTTTCTGGTTTTCTTCTCTGAAAAAGTTTAAGAAAACATTTATGCATTTGGCCTGGCTTTTTGCTAAGTGCTGCATCATGGCAGCAATGCATTCAGTCACCAAGGAATATGTTCATTTTTGGTTTATGATATTTTGTTTTATGATGTATTTTTGATATCTTGAATGATGCTTTATAATGCTTTTCTATATTCTAAAAATAGCTATCAGAAAAAGACAAAGAGGATGGTAGGTGTTTATTAGAACAAATAGTCAGCTGGTTGTCTGTACTCACTATATGTAACATATCCCCATACTGACTCAAATCACTAAAAAAAGTAGAGTATAGTTTCCTTTGTAAATTACACCGGTAAGGAGACATTCAGCAATGCTCAGGTTATTTTTCTCTTTTCAGGATCAATTCCTTATGCTGTATACAAATATTTCGAACTAGTGATGTCAAATGAATCATTTTTGTGGCCCAAAAAAAAAAAGAGAATTAAAAGAGAACCAGAGAAGGGAAAAGTTTAATAAAATATTTATTAAAAAATTATCATAATTTGGCTATGCTAAGTAAGCAAGACACTGAGAGTGATTACAGTAACTAGGATGCAAACAGCTAGTACCATAAGCAGGGTGATTCGGCAATATTTGGAATGCTTTTTTTCTCTCTCCTTCTTTTTTAACAAGGTATCATACCCAGGAGTATAAATATCCCCCATCCAGAACTTTAGATCATTAGGATTTTCCTAGAAGAAAAATCAAAAAATTAAATCAGTTTCTCTCTTTGACACACAAAGTCATTAGAACATACCCAGAAGTATTTTGGCTGTCATCAAGTACTGATTAATGAATTTAAGAGATCACAACACACATGCAAGACACTTTCACTTGAATGTAGGTTGTGCTACTTTCCAGATGCTGCAAATGTTCCACTGGGTAAAATTAAAACCACACTTTTCATCCAGGAACCAAAAGTAGGACACCAGACATTGCAATGTGTTTAAAAACCTAGAACAAACCATGTTGTCTTCTCAAGAAGATATGTCATTTTAAAAACATAGCTCTGACTCTCTTTTCAAAAAATGGAACAGCAGAAAAAAAAAGCTTACAAAAGTAATCTTAAAAGTGATTTGTGCCAGCTCACAGAGGCATGATCCTATATAATGTGGATGAGGCTGAGAAAAATATATGTAATTTGATAATGGAATTCTGCTATGAACAGTTATTAAAGGGTCTATATAAGGTTTAAGTGCCACATTTATAGCTCTTCCCAATGTAAACAGGGAAGCTGAGTTGTACCGTGTTGTGGTTTAAGGCTTTCTCTAGTCAGAGGTCATGCACGGTAAAATTTAAATTCCTGAAGTCTCACCAGATATGTAGACTTCCCTTCCTGATTAGAGTCATGTTAGCATCATGTCTGTACCAGAAAACACATATTTACTTCTGAAATGCCACCCAGAGGTCCAAGCAGTCTGCACAGCTGTTTGTGCATGCCCCACACAGCTCACAGCAATTCACTCGCTCAAACTCAGCACAAGAGCACATTACCTTTATGTGGCTGGCCAAATTGGAGTGCAGTGACTGTCTGTCGTAGTCTTGCACAGTCCAGGAAGGGCTCTTTTGCTTCTCCTCCCAGTCATCCTCCATGTGGATATCACTATACAATGGGTTGCTCTTGATTGTGGATTTCAGGGTGATGGGTGTAATGTGTTTCCCCAGGGATTTGTCTATTATCTCTTGACTGACTGTGTTCAAGTCTAAGCCTGGCAGCTCAGTAGGAGTTCTCTTTTCTCTCTGTAAAACACAAGTTAGATCAGAATGTGGCTTTCATTTGCATTACCCTTGATATAGGCCCCCTTCCAGTATTATCACTTGTAATGCAACAGAATCATTTTAAAACTACACATGCAACCATTTTTAACCTTCTGGCAAACTTCTACAGTGCAGTGAGGGAGTCTGCTCACTCTGGACTGATTTCTTCCTTCCGGGGACAGCAGGTGGGTACAATCTGAACATTAGGTTCTTTTGCAAATGTGAACTGACATTGCAATGCCTGCTGGAAGAAAGCCTTTCGCAGAACAGCGCTATGGAGAACTGCCATGGATGTGTGATGCAGAAGCAAAGATGCAAGGACGAAGGAGGATGATCCCAGGGCAATGGCGTGTAAATGACAACCTCGACTGGAAATGCATCTCTGATAGCAGGGGTGCGACTCACAGTTCTGTTCCCCCTGTTGAATGCAAGACTTGTGTCAGGATGTCAAAGATGCTCTTCATTCAGCTGAGGGCACTGTCAGAACTCACAGGTAATTAAATAGCTGAGCAGTCTCCCAATAACAAAAGCTGGTAATTAAGATATTTTAGAACATATGGGTGCCAAGGGAGGAGGATGATGAACGATCCTGATGGGATCATATTTTTTAAGAAATCAGAAGCTGCCTCTTAAAATAGCCCTAAGGGACTATTCAGGGGTGTATAAAATGGTATTTACCACATTTTCAAATCTGTAATTGCGTGGAGGAAACAATCAGATTCTCTAAATCAAGCTGCTCAATATTTTGTTTCATCACAAGCTTCCATCCCTGAGATTTTCAATTAGCCTGTCACTGACCTGTGGTTCCATGGTGTGTCAGTTGCCTGAGAGACCTGCTTTGTGCAGAGCTCTTATCTTATGCTAACACCTCTCCCATATCTCAGGGCTCTTAGAACTGATACAGAACAAATTCATCCTTCCTCATTACCAAACACTGCTTCCCCACTAGTACATTTGTCCTTAGGAACCTTGTGTCAAGTCAAGGGCAGCCTTGGCCTGAGCCAGTGGTCCTGTGGCAGGTATACTGGGAGGGAGAAATCCTCTCTCATTCTCTGAAATCACAAATGTGTGGGCAGCACCTGCTGCAAGACACACATAAGGCCAAGTGCACATAATAAACAGCCAATGGAGAAGCTGCATCCTGAGAAACACACTTCCCTGGAAGGATGACTTGACCTGAATTTTTCACTTTTACTAAGATTTCCAGCTGTTAAGGAACAGGCAGGATGGACTTCAGCTGAAAAAGGACGAGGGATATGCCCTGCTTCTCCTTCCACCTTTCTGGTGAAAGTTCAGGGAATTTAACCTCCTGCAGACTGGCTTTGGGTGCTGCTTGGACGCCTCATCAAGACTGTAAAGGTCCCTAAGATGATAGCAAACTGTTGGCTTCTTCTGCTTGAGTAATTTTGTATCTACTTAGTGGGCTGGTGATTCCACTTTCAGTGGGAGTCAGCTGCTGCATGTTGTCACCTCCTTCATGACTGCAGTGTCTGTGTACATGCACAGACACGGGTACGTAGTCTGGGGCAGGCAGGTGTAGAAGGAAGTGTGAGGAGTCATTTCCTTCAGAAAGTGAAGTTGGAGAAGAGAAAACGACAGACTCAGTCGGAGAAACTGTAGGAGGAAGCATCATGCTGGCATTCCTATCACTAAACCCAGCAGAAGTGCCTAAGCATGTTTCCCATCAATAATTGCCATCAGTAGGCGGGTGGAGCCTCGGTGACCTCCCGTCCTTCTGTTAGTTCATAATTTCCACATGTCGTTCCTTAGCCCTCACACATCCCCTGACAATATTGCTCTTTGCATTGCAGTCACAGCTGGCACTGGGGCCCTTTGGGCTTCACTGGCCAGATTTCAGCTGAGCCGGTGTTTTTAACTGCCTTTTCTTTCTGACTGCATTTTATTTACTTTATTTCTTATTTAAGATTTGTCATTGACCTTAATGATTCTTCCCTCGGGCTTGCTAGATAGTTGAACTTGGAGAACATTTCGTTGAAGAATGCGAACTGTCTCACCAGGGGATGATTGTTCTCCCTAGGCTAAAATGTTGTGAAAAGAATGTGACTTGACAGTAATTTCTAAAGCTGTTTTAAATAAAATTCTCCAAAACTTGGAATAGATGGCATGATGAAAAAAAATCGTTCAAAAAAAGAGTGCTTTGTGGCAAAACTTTTTTCTCCTACTGTCTGAAGTACCTTTCTTTTCATGGGCTTGAGGAGAGTGTGGTAGCTTGGAGCAGATGTAGAGAGGGAATAGACTGGGAGGGGCAACTGGGTTTTACCGTGAGAACTGGACTGGAATTTAGGGTCGGATATAATTTGCAGAAAATTTAGAGAACAGACAATGAAGTGACAAACTATTTGGGAGAATGTACTTGAGCACAGCTCATTATGCTTGATTATAAAATTTCTGCAGTAGATATGTCCAGTATCCAGACCATTTAGGGAAAAGGAAGGACAGAAGCCAGAATCACCTAAAGCAAACCCCAGAAGTTTTAGGTCTAAACATTTGCATTACTAGGAGCAGAGAAACCATAGATTAGATAATAAAAATACGCTTGCTAGTATTACTTCTTGCATAAACTAATCTTTTTTTTCTTTTTAGATTCAAAACACATCCCAACCATTGTCACAGACTCTGATTCATGAAGCACGTGTCCAAAGAAAGAGGAAGGTATTGTAAATTTAGGTAGCCATATCTGTTACAGAATTTATACAATATACACTGAATCTAAGAAGACAGCGTGGATGAGGGTGGAACAGGGCAAACCAGAGACAATTTATGTTAGTATTCACTGAACAGAGGGAGGGAACAGTAAATATGAAGAACACTGAGAAACTGTAGATTAAATGTGTTTGTGAAATATGAAATACTTCTTTAACAAAATGAAGAATGTTCAACTCTACAAACACATAACTGTGTGATCTACATATAGATCATGAGCAAGGAAAGTGTTATGGTTTATAACTCATGTTTCACTGAGGGTGGTTTGGCCCTCGTTGACAGACCCAGAGAGCTGCCAGGTACAAAACTAGGATTCCGTGAAAAATATACTGTCATTCCATCTTTTGGGATGACAGAAAAGCTACATGTTAAAGGAAGGTGACAGTGATGGGGGAACTTTGTCACAGTCTCAGGGAAATTTTTTTGATAGAAACTCAGTGATTTGTTTTCTGTTTTTTTTTCTCTGAAAAAGTGTAAGAAAACATTTATGCATTTGGCCTGGCTTTTTGCTAAGTGCAGAGATGGTCTGCAAAGAGTCAATGCTAGTTGCATTACTGAATCAGCATGTGCCTAGTACATGTTTTTTTCTTGCTGATTATTTCATAATGCAAATTATGCATACCTTACAATACACAGACTGAAATCATAATTTAATGTTTATTACTAGGAAACATTTTTATCTCTTTTTTATCTTCACTTCATCCTTCTACTTCCACTGCTGTTGTTGCTGATAGTGCTGAAACAATCCAAGAGTCTAACCATTTTTTGTGTCAGCCTGTGATATGAAACATCACCCACCAAAATTAGGACATTAACAGTTAATGTTAGAGCTCAGTTTCAAGCCCATCTACCTAAAGAAGAGAACAAAGAGGCACTTAAACAATTAGGGAACTTTACTTCTTGGAATTCAAGTTTTTCTTTCCTTCTCTCCCAAAGAGAATCAGCTCCTATGTTCCCATGACCAGCCCCAGCCTCCTGCTGATACTGGAAAAGACACTCAATGGAAGTAAGAAATGCTGTTGATGGACAGCTACACCTAGAAATTTTAACCAAGGCAGTCTTTAAAAAACCTACAGCCACTATATACTACAGGATTTATTTTGCAACAGCCTTCTCAATCCTAATGGAAGTGAGTAGCAGGATGGTAATTATTTTTGATAGTAGTTTGTTTAATATTATAGCCCACTGTTGTTCAAAAGCCTTGTAATACATCATGGAGGACCCTCCTTGCACTCAGAAGGGTATTTTTCTGATGAAGAGAACTATTTTGAAGGTAGACAAAAGATCTGATGGACATAAAACTGCTAAGGTGTAGCCAAGAATACTTGCAATCGTATTAGTGTATCAGCTGTATAGGTATTGCTAGACATTTAGAAAATAAAAAAGCTCACCATTGCGATGAATATTAGCACTTGATAGTTTCTTCAACAAATCACATCTCATTTGCAAATGCTATGGAAAAGCAGTTGGGAAGGCAAAGATTGAAAATTTTCCATAGGGAGATATGAAAGACAGTAGGGCAGACAGCTCACATCAAGGATTTCTGAGAAATTCGAGTAGGTTTAGAGGGGGCAAGATGATGAACATGATGAGAGGGCTGAAGCACCTCTCTTATGAAGACAGGTTAATTGGCTGAAGACAGCATGGAGAAGGCTACACAGAGACCTTATAGCAGCTTTTGGTACACACATGTCCGGCAAGAAAGCTAGAGAGAATTTTTACAATTATAGGACAAGGCAAATGTCTTTAAACTGAGAGATGGCAGGTTTATATTTTTTGTAAGGGAGAAATCCTTTCCTGTGAGGATGATGAGACAGTGGAGAAGTTGTGGATACCCCACCCTGGCACACCTGGCAGTGTTCAAAGCCAGGCTGATTGGGGCTTTGAAGACACCTGCTCTAGTGGAAGTTGTCTCTGCCCATGGCAGGGAAATTGGAACTAGATGAGCCTTAAGGTCTCTTCCTATTCAAACCTTTCTATGATGGTATGATTCTACAAACTAAAATTTTGTTAAGGAAGGAAATGAAGGCAATCTGGATTGCTTGTTGGAGACATTAAGGCAGTCTCAGGTACAGCAAAACTCTAAACCCACCTGACACAGATAGAAAGAGATAAGTAGACAGTTATAAACACTTCAGCCAAAGTGGCAGGGATATTTAGAGAAAAGTAAAAATTCATACGGACTATTTTAACTGCATCATTGAGACTATTTCTCGTAACGAACTGTTTAGTTAAAAAACGTGTTTTATCTGTCACTGGTAATGGAGTTCTGCAGAGTTGTGAGTGCATTATATAAAAACTTTTGTACAGTCTCAGACAAAAGCTCCTGCCAACCTTGCAGCTGGCTCTTATTGTGGCCAGTTGCAGATGTCTAGGGAAGTTTAAGGGAGGGTGGAAATATGTAATGCACATATGAGCCAGGGGACAAAGAAGTGACTCTAACCTGGCACCTAACTTAAGATTTTTAAAAAACCCTCTTGTCCTGGTATGCTGAGAAACAAGCAAAGACAGGACACAGGCGTTAACCCATATATAAGGCCAAAAAACATCATGCCAAGAAGTAGCATGCTGCTTAGACTAAATTCTCTCTGCTGTCTTCCAAAAATAGGGGGGAAAGGGAAATACAAACAAGAAAGAGGAGTCTGAGAATTGCAGAAAATTACCAGGCTGACTACAGGGGAGACGTGCATGAGAAACACATACAGAGGACTGATCATTTGGTGTGTGCTGGGCATTAAAACGTATTGTAGGGCAGAGATTCCAGCAGGACTGGAAATTTTCAGGGTGAGTAGAATGCAGTCAGCAGTGATCCATTCGCAGGAGAACGTCTGTGCTTTTTATGCTGCTTTTCACAAGCAAGGGCCAAAATTCCTGGACTGCTTTATGATTTGTTTTAGTCAAAGTAGATGATGAAAGTACATGCTAAGTGGGGAGATGTTTAGTTTTCCTGATACCAAAGAGGAAAGTGAGGAGAAAGAGCAGCAGCTTTTTGTCATTACATGACGCTGCCTCTTACAATGGAAACAAATTTTAAAACTTATAGGTGGAGAAAACACGTAAGCACTTAAGTGTATTTGAATGTAAGTGATCTAATAATAAAGGTCTGGAAGAGACCACGAACACACAACTGAGCAGTCACTTTGCATAGAGAGAACTTGTAAAGAGGGATTTTAGGCTACTCTCAAGGTGTAATGACTTCAGGAATCTTTAGATCATGCACATATGTTCTGAAACTAATTCTTTCTCTCCGCCCACCCCCCTTTTTCCGTTTCTGAATTAACTAACCCTTAGCCCCATTATATCTCATCTTCAAGCGAAATATGCCATTCCTGCACCATTAGTTCTCCACTGTGCCATCGTGTTTCTTTACTGTCTGGAACTCATCAGTACATTTCCCTGTATTTGATTGTCAGCAAAAGGGGAGAAAGAAGACGAGCTCTAAAGAGAGAGAGAATGGCACAACGAATTTTACCTGGACAGCTTGAAATCATTAATGACTACACTTAAAAGTATAAATTGTGTCCTGGATTTAACACTTATAAAATAGACCACAATGCAAACTCCATTTTTGGAGACACGATGAGTACAGACGTTTCCTTTGAAATATCCATCCCGGGGCTGGGACGCGGAGTTCCAGGAAACCTTCTTGCTGGTGGCGAAGAGCAGAGCTGAAGTCAAAAAGCACAGGGCTCCCCACACGTTTTTAATCCTCCCGCAGCTCTGCAGCCCTGGCTCGGTGACAGCGAGTCCTCATTGACAACAATGGGGAGAGGGACCCCTGCTGCGGAGGAGGCTCTGTGTGTGGCTGCCTCCCTCCTGCACAAAAGAGGGGCTTGGGTGGGGGAGGGGGAGCCAGGCCAGCGTTACACCATCCCCTATTGTTTGGGATGCTCCAGGCTCCGTCCCTTGGTTAGGGCTGTTTGCATGGGAGGCTACGGGCGACCGTGTGCTCCCCGCCCCAGCTCCCTTTGGGGAGCCGCCAGCAAAGATTATACAACACGAACAGAGGCTGGAGGCATGGAGTAGGCAGAGGGAAGGGTGTCTGGGATAGGGAAGAAGCCAGGGAAAGTAAAGGGGAGCATGGAAAAGGGTGTCGCGGGGGGAAGGACATTTGCTGTTGGAGGGGGACTGGAATGGACCCTGGGAGGGGAAAAAGGGGTTTAGAGAGCTGATGGGGAGAAATGTCTGAAAAGGGAGAAGCGCAACAGGAAGGGCTGTGGGAGACTTTCAGCATCGTTCTCCTCCCTTCCCCCAGGTTTAAGCTTTTTTTGGCTCTTACTTTTCATTCCCCTGGGGAATTGCACCCCCAACCCCAAGGATCCTGAGAATGTAGACCCTTCTCCATCACCCCCTCACCCCTAACCACTTATGTGTGTCTCCATCCCTTGACAAGAACCAGACCTTGGAGCTTTCGCTCGTGCTAGGGGTGGGGAAAGGCGAGGGGCTCCCCGGGTAGCAGGGAAGGAGCGCTGTGGAGCAGCAAGTGGGGCCCGGAGGGGTGTGAGTTGATGCAGCTGTACTGCTGCTGATCCAGACATGAACTCCTCCGCCAGCTCCAGGGCCTCTGCTAGGCAGTGCACATTTACATTTTTACCAAGAAACTGCTGCTACCTCTATATAATAACCTGGATTAATGCAGTCAGCGTGCTTCACTGCTTTCAGCAGCTTTTCTTTCAGTAAAACAGGAATGCCGAAGTTGAATGAGAAAAGAAAAAAAAAAGGAGAATAAAAAGGAAGGTATGGTTAGCTATGTAGATATATATGTTTGTAGCAAGAATGTCTAATGTCCCTCTTATGTGCCTTTTCATCAAGTTTAAGGGACATGAGCCGACTTTCAGTTTTAAATCTGGGGCTTTTCTTACTTCTGCAGAGAGCACATTCCATGTACCCTTTAGTGCAATTAATTGACTTCAGTAGACTTGCTGGAAAACTATGAAAATATTATAAAGAGCAATAGAAAGCCTGAAATAAAGTCAGTGGACCCCCCTGAAGAGAGTAACTTATCTCATGGACATCCTCACTGATGTCAATGGAAAAATGTTTAGGAATATTAGTGATGCAGATTAAGAGATACAGGAAGCTGAAACTACAGCTGATGTTTCACTGCCATGTAATTTGTCTCCTGATCCTTAAAACAAGATAGAAAAATCAGGAAAATGCCAGCCTCTTTTAGACCTTACCTGTGAATAGATCCTGTTGTGCCACCGCTGCACTCCAGGTAAAGCTGCTTCTGGGAATTTTGCCCAGCTGGCTGGTAGGAAGGCAGAGTTTTTCACTAAAGTTTTTACCTCCAGTTGCAGAAATTTATCGGGATGGTTGTTGTTTGGCAAAACGGAGAGGTCCATGTTTCTGTGCTGTAGAGTAATAATGAAAACAGCCCCAGCTTCTGCTTCCTGGCTGTGCATGCTCTTTCTATTATTAATGACGTGAAGAGGGATACGACAGTTTCCTGAAACTGTATCTGACCCCTGTTTGGTATCAGGCTCGCTTATATCATCTACCAATGATAAAAGATTGCTTAGAAGTGGCAGAGCAGACAGGACAAGTTTCTGTAAGTGCCTAGCTTAAGTTTTCAGGTTCAAGGTCTATTTTGATAGATACATATGTGCTCATTAAAACTGAGTACCAGTGAGTAGATGCATGAGACACTTAAATGCATACCAGCACTTCCTCAAGTTATCTGCCAAAAATGTCAAGCCTACAATACTTCAAAGGAAGATTTTTTTTTCCCCCAGAAAATTAAAAGCAGCTTCCAGTCCACAGCAAGTCCTCCTTTTCTGCAGCAGTACCAAGAGGCTCCATTGTGCTATGTGGGTTGGTACCATTAGCCATGACAGCTATGACATGCACTTCTTTTAGGGTCAGGGATTTCTTTCACAGTAAATTCTTCTTGACCCTGGGAAATACTAGATTATTTCAAGTAATTGATTACAGAAGTTTTCAGGGAATTGATTCTGCTCCCATTCAAATGAGTGGAAAAACTCGCTGTTAGTGACTTGAATAGTGTAGTCTTGGTCCCATCACTTTTATGATTTTATTTTGAGATTTGATACTTTCATCATCATTTTGTGAGTCTCAAGTCCATTTGACTTTCAGCTAATGAAATTCCCCTTCTCATTATGGCTTCTACATAAAACTAGCAAACATATCCTCCTCATTTTCACCCTTTTAAAAATATATTTTTCTAGGGTATGTTTCATTTTGATGACACTGCCACAGAGGATAAGCTTTTTAAAGTTCATTGCTTGAGATCCAGGAAAGGCTATTTTGAATCAAAATTGTGCTAAGAATTAGGGCATCACAAAAAAATTACCCTGTACTTAGACCACAGAACCAAACCAATTTATTTACCATACCAAAACCAGCTGAAATCTAAAAATTAAAGGAAAACAGGAGAGCATTTTTTAAATCCTAGAGTAATAAATTAATACCTGGATATACATATTAGTTAAACCCATTATTTACCGAGAGAGATTATTTTTACTTGCATGTATTTATTGGAGATTATTTTGCAATGTATCTGTTTAAAATTATTAATCTGGTACCTTTCAAGTAGATGCTCAAACAAGAACTTGTGAGCAGCCACAGAGGAGACACTGACTGCATTTCTGAGTGGATGACCATGCTTTTGGGGAAACTGCTGCTTCATTTACAGCTATGTCTCCCCAGTCTAATTAAACCCTGGAACATTAATACACATTTCCAGTGTACCCTAGGGGAATACCACGAAGCTGGTCTTTTAGACTAACCATGACACACAGCTCACACGTTTTCCCTGTGCAGAACTAAGACAGTGGTAATTTGTGTGCTAAACAAGTCGGTATATACATGAATCTTTAAACCTAGTTAGACTTTCCATGTCTTGAAACACAGTGTTTTTCTGTGCTACTGAAGCATACAGTGTGCTGAGTGCCTGTGTGAATTTACATATTAGCACTATTTTATTAGACATGAGTGCAAAAGATACCTCACTAGGTCAGATCTCTCCCAATCCCAGCATCTATCACTCTGCTTCTAAAGGGTAAGAACAGATGCTATTTAGGGAGACAGTGTGCACCTGACTGTTTTCTGCAATTCATTCTTCTACTCCCTCAGAAGCCACACATCTTTTTTTTCTGTGCTGACATATCTCTCAGGCCTTTTAATATCTATTTATAAATTTGCCGTCCATAAAGTTGTCTAACTGCTTTTCAGTTCTTCTGGTAGTACCTCCTCCAGAAGCAAGCTTCAAAACCTGAAGACCAAGTGCCTAAATCGCTTACTTTTATCAACCTTTTAAATTCATTTCCATACTAGTCATATCAATGTTGCCCTCTTTGCAGTACTGCAGGGTTTTAAGAAGGGCTCTCAATGCAGCTTATCCATCACCTTCAGCTTTTCTTAACTATGGTTATTTCAGTCTCTTCCTTTTCAATCTGAATTATCAACTTTTAAAATCTCATCTTGCAAACCATCTTGCTCATTTATTTTCTCTTTTCCATGTAATTCCACTACATTGCTCATGAGAACACAGCCACCATAAATGAGTGCAATGCTCATGTTGTGGTTACACCAGTTCCAAAAATGGGAAAAGCTACATCTTCTCTTCTGACAACATGTGTCAGTTTTTGGTGCTTTTATCCCTGCTATTCTCATAGAGCTAGTAACTTCAGCCCACAGTAACAAATGATACCATGATTTCTTCTTCACTCCTATGATTGCCAGGCAAGTTCAGTATCTTGTAGGAATGGTTCAGGCTATTTTTCATAGCTATAACACTTGACGTTTACCTATATCAAAATTTTTCAGTTAATGTCTTGTCTAATCACTCAGTTTTATATTTCTTGCCTATTGAGGCAGGAGTTAACCAGAAGAGCTCAATGTCACCTGCAAAGAATGCAGTATAGTTTTCACCCCTCCTCATGCCATGTATTAAAATGCCAAAAAAAACCAAACCTACCCCCTGCATCATTACTTAGGGAACCATGTTGCTCACTTCTCTCCCTCCTGAAATAGGACCATTTTACTTCCAATCCCTTAATCATCTTTGAAGCCACAAAGATTGTTCCTGTAGTCCCATGTGAATGCAGTTTCTTGAATGTCCTGTAACACTGAACTTCGCTGGAGACTTGTGTCCAGCAGATCCTCTTTGCTCAGTTCACAGCTGAAGACACGCTGTCATCCAAGAGCCCAAGCTTACCTAGGCATTCAGGGATCTTACTTTTTTTTTTTTTTTTGCTGCTATTATGGAACCAGAAAAGAAACTCAAGACTCCCTAATCTGCAGGTCAAAGAGATCCCCTTTTCCACAGGCAGCAATTATACTGCAGCGTGCCAGTCCTCTGGCAGAGTAACTGTTTGCGACAGCTTAGGCACCATGGCAAGTGGCTCTGATACCAATTTTGCAGTTGTGTTCTTCCAGTATTCTCAAGAGACTGGCACCTTAGATACTGTTGGCATCCAACACACTCATTTGCACTTACTTTCCCGTGTAATATCTTCACCTTGATCCAGCTTCTCTGACATCTCCGCTATAAGGAATACACAAGGTATGAGAAGCCCTGCAACATTTCAACAGAAAAGGCTGACACAAGTAATTCAATGAACTTCCCTTTCATAGCTTTATCATTCCTGAGTGTCCCTCTCACACTTGTGTTATCAGATCGTCCCACTGTCTCCCCACCTAGCTTCCTGGTTTTGATGTATTTCAAGTTATTTTTCTATGAGCTTGCGCATCTTTTCAACAGAGCTCTTTACATGCTTTCTGAGTGCTTCTAATTATTTTTTTTTTTTTACAATTCATCTCTTAGATTTTAGGGCCTCCATTGGTCTCAGGATGCAGGCTAACTTTATTTTTAGTATATTTTTAGAACAGACAAATGGCTCCTTTTCTGTCATGAAGAAAATGAAAATTGAATGGAAAAAAACCCAAACCCAAAATGTAATACACTTCTTCCAGAACAAAGCAGCATTTTCCCTTTAGAATAGGACAATGCAATTATAATTCAGGTATTTTTTAAAAAAAAAGTAATGAGAAGTGGTAACTACTGTAACTTTTGGTCATTATTATACTGGCCAGCACGTATGTGGGAGGAGGAAGTAAACCTGCTGTGCACCAACCTAGCACAAACCCTGTGTACCATTTAAATCCCACTTAATCCAACAAAAACGAGTCTAAGTGGTATTTAATTAGCAGAGAGGCCTAGTCTAACCCTTTCAGCTAAGAGTGAATTTCACCTTTACATGCCAGCTGAACTTGACTGATTTAACACTCATTTGTTGAAATGTTACTTATTCATCAGGCTGGAAGGAAAACATACTAATCCAGAGGGATTGTTGCTGAAAAAGAAAGAACATATAAAAAAAAAAAGAGCAACTCTGGACTGTCTATGCCCGCACACGGCTATGGTTTGCCTGAGCACAGCTGGAAAGGGCTACCTGCTGCCACCCAGGTCTGTGGAAAAGCTCTGCAGGGCGGGCATATGCCTGCCCTCCCCACAGCATGCTACAGCTCAAGCCACAGCCTGGCCACATTTTCAACTATTCTTATAACTTTCTGACAAAAGGGCTATTTCAGTCTGTACTGCTCCTCTAAATGATGATAGAATATATTGAAACAGTAAAAGGAAACTGCCTTCAAATTCAGGCAGAAAAGGAAGAGGTATATTTGCTATTTAGACTTGAAACTGCTTTAAAGCGATTCACAACTGCCTCTCCACGGAATGCTACTCTGTTATTATCAACTTTCCATACATATCAAGGCTCACAGAGTGACATATCTGCCTGCAGCTGCAGAGTGGTGCTGAAGTCCAGAGGCAGAAGGCACTCGTACTGTAGCTGTAAATGCTGCGATGCAGGGCTTGATGAATTAATCTACCAGACATAAATACCCCAAAAAAGAAAAACTCAGATAACAAAAGGAGCTTTACTTTTTATTGAAAATGTAAAAATCATGTGAATCATGTACAATATTTTCTCATAAGGAAAATCTTAGCTGTTTCATAATGTTTCACAAAATTGTAAAACATTTAATTTTTATAAAGACTTTTTAGACAAAGATAAAACTGAAGTAGTATTACAAAGCTATTTTCTAAATCATCAGCTGAGAACTGAGAATGTTTAACAGACTAATTCATACAAGTGGCAGGAGAAAGGACTCTCCCATTTATAAATCTGCAAAAGGACACACAAAGGTATAGAGGGTCATGGGTTTTTCGTTTCAAAACGTTTAAAATCAAGTGACATGTTAAAACACTACAGACGTGGATTCATAGGATGGTACAACTTCTAGAACTGCATTTCTCTACACTACCTCAAACAGTGCAACAGTGATTCAGTGTACATCTCTACAGTGTTTCATTGATTTAATACTTGTGTTCAAGTATGTGTCCATGAGAATGATCAAAATCTCTACTTAGATATTTTAATTTTCTTGTTTATAATATGTTATAAGTTACAGTAGAATATCCCCTTCAGTATGTTTCTAAATCAAATGAACTAATTTCACAATACATTCTGTAATAACCTGTTTAATAATGTTAGCTTGTTGACTTTGACATCTGTTGCAAAAAACATCAGATCATTCTGACTTCCAATGCCAAAATATAATAAAATTATAAAAAGGGTTTTTATTTCCATATACAACAAAACTATTCAGCTAAATTAAAATAAATTCAAAGTAACACGATTTTTTTTCTTTTTTGCAACAGATGGCCTTACTGAAAATAAACATTTAAAATACTAGTTACTATTTTTAAAAAATTCTGATAAATGTATCCAAAAGTGTTCATATAAAAATTAATTATGAAAATGTCAGAAGGTAAAACATGTTGGCTGTCTAACCAAAACCATTAAGGATGTCTGGCAGGCAAAAATAAATTAATTTGATTAAATTATATGTCATCTGATAATATTTGGTCTGAAAAAGCAGGCGTGGGTGTGTGTGTGTTTATAAATAATAAGATTGCAAAGAGCTGAGAGCCAGCCAGCCTGACAGAGGTCAACTCCTTTGTTGCATTTTTTGCGCATAAAAGTCCCTGCACGTCTCACAGCATCGCTGATACCACCTCATGTCTTGACAGAGGTTCTTCTCTCTTATCACTCTGCAGTACACCGGCCACTGGTCTCCCAGGCACTTGAATGTTAAAGCAGCTGCGAAATAACATTAAAATCAAATATACATTACTGCTACCTTTACTAGTGAAGAATCAGGTAGAAAAAGAGAAAAGATAGAGAAAGTGTATTTGGGAAAGAAAAAGGATAATAAATGTGGGTATTTAACAACAGAAAGTATTCCACTCTCTTGTGGTCAGTATATTGAACATCAATACTTTTTAAGGCCAATTTTATTTACAAATTGGATTAAGTTGTGTTGAACTTAATTACTTTAATGTCATGCAGCTGTCTTCTCATGAGTGAGTGGAGTGATCTTTTTGCCTTGTTTCACTTATGAAAGCCTCTTATGCAGTTTATCACAGAAGGACTGTGGTACCAAAGCTGGAACTCTGCACATTTAGTTATACCACCTGTAGTGCATACACAGAATTAAAATGGGAAAGCTGTGACAAACGGGGCACAAGAACAAGATATTGTCCAAAACCCATTACAAACACTGAACTAAAAAAAGAAGTCAATCTCAGATTTGAGTAAATCTCCTATTTTAATTGAAGAGAAACTTGTACAACAGCTGGTGGCAGAATCCCAGTCAGCTTTCACTAGCCTTACCCCCAAATCAAAAGATCTCTACTTCATAATATGAATGGAACTGGAGGCCAAAGTTATCAATATATTGAAGAGAAGCATTGCTTTATATATTTTGGAGATGTTAGGGTTTCTATTACATTGGATTCTGACTCCGTTCTGGATTGACCTGTAGATTGACCTCCGTTCTGGCATTGACCTGTAGATTACTAACATTATTGCTACATCATCCATTCCATGAGGACAACATAGCCCGATCTTTATTTTTGTGCACTTGAATTAGTCTAATTTTAATGAATCTGACACTGTATCTTTTTTTCTGTGAACCTTTCTGATACACTTTTCTCTGTGACACAAAACTGCTTATATCTCACCAGAAGAAAAGTGTCAATGATGAGGTGATGGCCTCTTGCTTCTTAGAGACCAGACAAACAAAGAGAAATAAAGTACAAAGAGGAGGAACCTCAAAACAGTGAAATAGAAGGAGAGGGTCATAATGAACAGCAAACTGAAATAGTGACTGTAACACGGAAATGTTTAAAGGTTAAAATCTTCGAAGAGAAATACCCTTCACTGTCTTGAAGGAAGTATTGCATAAAGTCTGAAATGCTGGACTTGTTTTCCATGAGGGAGTAATCTATTGGACAGGGAGGTTTATCCTAACAAAGGTTCTGGAAAATCAGCTGGAAAGGGTGTGCTGTCTTACAGCAAGCCTTTGAACATTCCTGTCATGATCAAGATGCAGATGAACTATCAGGGGAACTAATGGTAATCATCATCAACAATGTACTAGGAAATAAGAATTATCAGACCTAACAGGCTCTGTAGTTATCCAATAATGTAATTTCTTTCAGAACAACAGAGAGCTGAGTTCTGCTAGCAGCAGCAAATCTTTTCATTCAAAGTAATTTTCCTAATGACCTAATACATTGGGAATAGATGTAGTCATTTGAACTAAAGACAAGTGGAACGAGCTGTTTGTATTTGAGGAATAAATAAGGTCCTCCTTGATATCACAAATATCTAGAGGATACAGTTTAAAGAATTTTTGAAGAGAAACAAAGGTATTTTCTTACTTTAGAAATATTTGATAAAATTGAATGGGCGAATATATATAAAAATATATATGTTTATAGTGTCTTTAATAGAAATATATTTTCACATGGGATGTTTTCTTTCCATGATACCATACAGTCCCATAATAAGGTCCTTTCTTGGATAACAAACCCTTCACCTTTCATAGTTACAGTCTCTGATGTACATACTCAAAAACTGAGGCAGGAGAATCAGTCTCTGCATAAAATTTAAATCTGGGTATCTCCAGGGCCCTGTTTTTCAACTGGGTTCATCATTCCTGTATGGAGAGGAAGAACTGGAAAGAGATTTGTCATTTTTGAGGTACTGCTTACCTAACCTGGGCGATGTTATTGTGTTAACATTAATTTTCTCATTGCAGGGATGGAGATGACAGGGTCTGTAGGCTGCAGGCTTTTCTGAAGAAAAGCATTCATTGCCATGCCTTCCTGTGATCTTGTGCATGCACTGGATGACTCGAGACTGCATCCCTTTGCCGCAGGTGACAGAGCACTGGAACACACAGAAGATACATTCATTTGGAAAGGTATTTTTGCCTGCAATCATGAAGGTGAAATGTCAGCCCAGGTGAAGTCAGTGGCTGCTTCTTCAGATACTGCATTCCAAGATTTCTGAATTCTATTCAGTTAGCTAAATGAAAACCAATTAAGATAAATAAACAAATAAATAAATCAGCATTATTAAATGAAGGACTCATTCCAGCATCCTATTGCTGCCAAAGTCCATTTTGTAAAGCGTGCGATGAAACTCAAATACAGCAATGTGCCTGAAGGAAGCAAAGGCTACTCTTTTGTATCTGTATACTATTTACTCTTATTAGAGGTTGAAGTGATGGAAAAAAAAAACATTCATAGATACTAATGGAGAGAATAATTTTTAATAAAGCCACTGATTAACGACATCAAAAGTTCTTTTTCATGCTGAGCAGAGTGTACACCTCCTGTCTTTGTATCACATCTTCATGTTTTCACATGTGTCTCACAAATAAAACACACAATATGAGACGTCATGCCTGGCCTTTAATCAATCTTGCCATCTTGCTGCCACAGGGAATGAGGTAAGAAAATAAAACAACAGAGCACTGTAACAATGGTAACATTCTACTTTCATCACAGTAATGTAATATATTAGAGTGAAAACCTGGACAAGGCCATACAGATGCTTACAAAACCTATTCCAAACCAAAAGCAGCAAAGCAAAACATGTTTTGCCCTTCTCTGATTTCTTGTGAACAAAATTTCACAGGACATGAATTGCTTTTGAGTCCATTGACACGCATTCTATTGCTTTAAATACAAATCTATTAAAAAAAATTACATATTGCAATTTTCCCCTACCCACTGATGATTTATCTCAAATACCCAAAAATTTCAAAGTTTTAGAGAAATGTAGTATAGAAAACATCCTCAAATACTCTTCAATTTCTTGTACTGAATAATATGAGCTCAGGCTAAAAATGATGAGCTCAGGCTAAAAATTTTGCAACATAAACCTGAAAATGGTTTTCAAAAAAAAATTAATTAAATAAATGTTCAGAATATATTTCCTTGCAAGACTTCAAGAAGAAGCTGAAAAAAACCTCTGAAATGAGAAAGACAAGGAGAAGGTGCTATAAGAAAAAATGTTTCCCACCCATGACGTCTCAAGATGGAGATTGAGAAGTACAGTTTTCTGCAAAGAATGAATAAACTTTTGACTATAGGAACCACTAAACAAAGTTTTACCCTTTAGTTTTCTTATCTATGTGCTTTTGAGTGACATTTTAAACACTGTTACTTGGAAGCAAGATTTACACATGCTAAATGGGCAATAGAGGGCTTGCACCCCAATATGTACATCAAGAGAAGTGACTCCTATCTTTTGGACTCATAAGACTCCGAGAGAGGTACAGGAGATACATTTGGAGATATATTTAGGATATACCTAGGATATACCTTTCACAAAGGGACTGAACTTGTAACCTGAAATCATACACTGGTATTTTATAAAGGTAGCAAGATGTCTCGGTTTTGCTTCTGTTCTGAGTCAATACAGGACTACATCTTGCTAAATAATTCAGATACAGCCTCCATGAGCCAAGAGAACTGCAGATATTACATGATGAATACATAGTTTTCTATTCAGTATCAACCACATTTTAGCACATGAACAAATGTATCATTTATAGCAGGGAACTCAGTACTTCAGTATTTTCAAAGCACGCTATCAACTTTAAATTTAGTATACTGCTGTAAAATTGCATGAGAAAAGCCTCTCAACAAAACTCAGTTTCTTGAATTCTCTGCCCTTCCTCTGCACAGCTAAAAATAATCTGTGTTCCTGTAACAGCCAACATTATGCATACAGTCAACATGTAAAATCACACATATACCTACACAAATTTTAACCCCAATAGCAGATGAACATAGATCTTAATCTTGCCATAATTCTTGCCACTTCTTAAATTCCTCTCATTATAATTTCAGAGATAATTATTTTGGAATATTTAAATGAAATTAAAATTGAGATGATGGAATAGCAAAATAAAAAAAAAGGAGGGAGATTAAAACTATGACACAAAAAGAAAACAAATTGAGAGGAAAGGGAAAATGAAGGAGATATGATGAAGCTAGTATGTTGGAGATATCTAATAAGATTAGGATGATATTTAAATATTATAATGGTGATCTTAATTTAGAGTAATATTGCATGCAGTATTACATTTTTTTCCCCCTTCAGTAAAATATATGCATGTTTTTCAGCTAAGGTTAGAACAGGTGTAAGCTTGTGGTATTCCTTTTATCAGCTGCAGGGAAGGAGAACATGGGCAGGTGTTCCTGGTACATAAGATCTCCTAAAAATAATTTATTTGCCCTTAACCTTTCGTTATCCTAGAGTGAGTAGATGCAGTCCTGCCATCTGGAATACTGGATAGGAGAACAGGATTTGAAAATACTAAGACTTTTGCTAACAAAATGGGCTCCAGTGGTTTATCTGCTAATTGATAATGCCAAACAATTCATATCAGCAGGTGCCTTTGTGGGGAACACTCTGGCAGCAGTCACATCTCTACAGCAGATGAGCTCAGGGCTGAAAGTTTGCTGTGACTGCAATGACACAACACGCAACAAACAGGTCAATAAGTGTTCAGGTGCTGAGTTTCTACAGAGAATCTGGGAAGATTTTGGCATTTAAATCTTAATTGGTGAAATAATAACTGATCCTCCACTGGTCTTGGTGAGACATTTCAAGGAGTGTCATGATGCATTACAATGTAGTTTTCTATCCAAAGATGTAGGGATCTTGCAAGCCATTAATTTTAGCATGACCTACTTATTAATATCACAACTTTAGACAAACTGCCCTCAAAGGATGATTAAATGAAATGTTTCAGTTCATACCTGAAATTCGTGGCAAAGCAGGAAATAAAGAAATTCGTGCTCCATCTTCTTATCTTCTCACAGAAATATACTGATTTGTAACAGTGCATTTATTCTTATTTAAAAAAAACCTGGGAATTTATAGGTCTTATAAGTTGTCTGGGGAACATTGAAAAGTGGCAGTGCTACCACAGTGATTTGCAATCCAAAACTTTTAAACCCAACCTAGTCAGTACATAAGTAAAGCAAGATTTTTCCAAATGGCAAGGGTTTTTAGATCAATGAGGGATCAGATAGGTATACTGATGTTCACACAGCAGCAGTAGCAGTGGTACCTAACTGGAAAATTAAGAATTCTACTGACTGGAAGACAGAAAACAAGACATGCTTTTACCATGTCTGTATTATCCCATAGTCAAAGTAATATGAAATAGTATGAAACAGGGAAAGGGTCAGGCATTTTGTATACACTTGCTAGCTACACACAAATCCAGTGAGATTTCTGTCTGTATAAAGTGGTCTTAAACATGATTTATCCTGCAAGCACATCAGCCAACTGCTGTTACAACTGAGAGTAGACACTGAATATGGGAGGGTAAAAGTAATTAGTAGTATTTTTCTTTTTTACCCTGAAAATATATGCATTTGGCCTGACTTCACTAGGAGACACCTCAACTTCTGCAAATCAGAGAGACGGACCTTCAGAGTAACAGCTCGGATCCTCATTTTGATACCAATTTTACTCTATATGCATGTGTACATTCTAGCTGAAGCAGACCCTTCCAAAACTGACTTCCAAGCTTGCCTCACCTTTGGATTTCTCTCACTGCAAATATTCAATCTAAGGTAAATACCTTTCACTGGATGTGCAGATGTCACATTTTAGGTGGTGCCTGTGGTATATAGTTGAAGCTGTATAGCTTCTGCATGTTTCTGGACTTTCCATGTTTAAAACTCTAACACAGCTTTCCATTTCAAAGAAATAGAAGACATTTTCACTTTTACATATTAAGCAGTGAATTTAATCAGAAATAAATTTTCCTGTCAAAACAGCTCGTATTTTTATGTGCTTTTATATATATAATATATTATATAAAATATATAAATGTGAATATATATGTAAAGATTTAAAGAAAATGCCCACTCCAAACCAGTATGCAGCATTTCCATCAACTTAGCAGGTTGCAGGTTAATTTAAACCCGCAGCTTGGAGGAACATATTTCTGTAATTCTTCTCATCCTCCCTATCTCTCAAATGTCAGTCTTGTACATGTAATACATTGTTTTTGTGAGGGGTCAATTGTATTTGACTTCTCACTACTCAGATGACCTACACGTTAAGGCCATGTAGCTGATTAGCAAAAATTCCCATAGGACAACTGTATTTGTAGGTTTAGACTACATGTTCTAATACAGAGCCAGAGGGTTTTTTTACGTGGCTGTTAATCTGTGCATTTTGGACACAGTCCTAAAGGTACTGTAATACCATTCAAGCAGCAAGACATGTAAAACATTCCTATTCAAGATTACAAAAAATCACTGTGTAAAGACAGTTAGCAACTATGTTTTTAATCTTTTCTTTCTTTTCAAAAAAAAAAAAAAATCTAAACCACCCGGTTGTGAATTCTGTCCTACTTTTGAACTTCTTTTAGATATAATTTCAAGGACAGAAACCTAGGCGTTAAATATAACAATCCTTACACTTGGCATGCACACCCGCTACCCAAGATTCCTTCTTTCTGTTCCCTGCCAAAGATATATATTCTGGAGAGAATACATATTCCCAAGGCCAGCAGCTGAGGAAGTTGCTGTAATGTGTTAGCTGCTTCCAGCTGGCCTGCATGAGAAGTAGGAATTCCTAAATTAAGGGAAAAATTGTCACTGGCAGACAGTAACGGTCAAAATGCATCTTTCTGCCAAGACAACAGGCAATCACTGAAGAGGCTGATACAATCCACAACGAAAAACCCAATTTGTGACAGTACTGACAGAATTGACTTGGACAATTTCTTTTTGAGAATAAGTGGACTGTTCAAGAAAAGGTTTTTACAAGTCTAAGTAGCATTCAAAGCAGAGGCTGACGTGCTTATAAGGAAAGTCAGTGATGAGTTTTACTGGAAATTATTAGCAGAGCATTCCTAATCATTTATGTATAGGTTCATCAGTTCCAGCTTTCAAGCTGTTTCAACCTTTTCATAGAGTGTGAAACAAGAATAGCAAGTGATCAGACTTTAACAGCGGGATTCATATTTGCTGACATGCTTGCAAAATCTTTTTCTATTTTGTCTTTTTATTAAATTTGCTTTTGAAGGTAGGTAGTAGATAATGTGGTGCATTTTTTTCAGCAGAAGCTTTTTACTGAGTTTGGCAATATTCTTAAAGACTACCTAAATCAAGCAGAGTCTGCAAGAATATTTAAGCTTTTTTGGGGTTTTTTTTTTTTTTTTTTTTTTTTTATTTGTTTTTTTTTTTTTAATAAGGCATTGTGAATAGTGTACAAAAGGAGGGACCGATGGATGCAAGCGTAAGATGGAGTCTGAGTTCTCACATGCATCATTTCCAGGAAGGTCCTTCTGCCCCTCTCATTTCTGACACACCCAGCACCTCAGTATGCCAAATATAAAATTCAGAACTTGTACTAAGTTTAGCTAAAAAAAAATCTCCTGTTGGTCTTTTCTAAGTTTAGCAAGTTTATGTAGTCTTTTTTTTTTTTTTTGTTTTAATTTCCCTTCTTCTGTCCCCCTCTCCATTTTTTCCTTCTAGCTCTTCTTTCTTGTTTGAGAATTTGTACTGCATAATTGTTTAAAAGAGTAGATTTTAATTAAGACAGAGAGAACTCCAGTTCTCTCAAAAAACTGAAGACAGGGCTCCTGTAGAGGAAACCCCCATCACCTCATCTCAAGAATCTGGACCTTTCTTCTTCTTTCATTATTATTTTCTGAATCTTTTTTAAGGTCCCATGCAGAAGAATTTGGTTTTTTGGCAGAGGAGGCAAAGCCCCCTTTGGTATTGAGACAAGAAGCAACTGCAAGTTCATGAGCTGAATACAAAAGAAAATTTACTTTTTCTAGGCCAGTATATAGGCATCTATTCAAAATATTATAACCTACCTACCCTGAATCAATAGTGCAATTTGATAGGCTTGAATCTGTTCTGGGTCTCTGAACTCAGCCTGGAAGAAGAAAACTCTTCATCCCAGGTGTAACACAGGTTCATTTGCCTAGTTCTTTCTTGGATTAATTAATGAACACAATCGTCCGCTTCACTGTTTAAAACCTGGATTTATCCAGTGAACGCTAGTTTGTTTTGTTAGAGGAAGACAGGCTGGAGTCCAAATCCATAAAAAACCTGAAACTACTATAGCTTCCCATATCTCCCCCAATATCATGGAAGGTATCAGCATTTTTCTCTCATCATTAAAGACCTATATCAAAGCAGGGACAAATCCTGTAATACCACAACAGATCTAGAAAGCAAGTTTCTCTATATGCTCCAGATGTACTTACACACCATTTACAATTTTGCATTTATCCTTTCCATAGAACTATATTTAATAAAAAACACTTTTAAGACAACTTAAGTATACTTCCAACCTGGAATAGTTTATTCTCATTTAGAACTTTAGACACACTGCTAATAGCATTAATGTTATAACACTGGTGTGTTTTACAAATTTTAGACATGTTTGTGCACTTCTGCCTGGGTGCTGCTACAGGAATTCCGTGTTAGCAAGGAAATAGAAATAAATTTTAGCTGCGGATATTTGTGGTTGCTCCGGATGCCTGCCTGTGCTGACTCGCATACGGATATTTATTGTCACCAGTGGTTGGCAATGAACAAGACATTATATTTCAAACTTTTATAACTGAGCTATCACTGAATGGTATTTTGGCAGGAGATGACCTTCTATTCATTATAACTATCACACATCCAAGCAAGAATCTGGAACAGATTTCTTACATAATTACCTTAATCTTGCTGATTAAATTAGTTGAGTGCGCTATTCTGACTAATGAAAATGATCGTTAAAATTAATTTGAAATATTAGCCTTTGAGTATTAATCATATTAGCATACTATTCACTGCTAGCCTGATGCCTGGTAGAAAACCTTGCAGGGAAAAGCATAGCTCAGCTGCACAAAGAAGTAATTAAAGGATTATGGTATTTCTAATGAAAAGACAGGTCATAGAACTCACTAAGGACATCATGGAAACTTCACAGGAGGCAAAATGAATGTCCAAGAAAATACTTCTTTAAAAAATTCTTATTTTATCTATTACTTTTCATAAATCAAAGAAACAAATGTCAAAAAGCAGTTTTGCACGAATATAGAATTAAGCACTGACCTTAAATATGAGCACATATGTAGCACTTTCAAGGTTTTCCAGCAGATTGAACAAATTAAAGAGCTCATTTCTGACAATGACTTTGCTTCCAGTCACTGTATCTATCAGATTTTAAATAATGAAGATCTGAAGTGATAGTGGGTGACTCACCTAAATGGCTATGAAAGATATTAAAAACCCAAAATTATAAAAAATTATGAGTTACAAGGAAACTGAACCCTTAGGACTTTTATTTAGCTGAAATACAAAATAAAATCATCACACCAGTTAAGCTGGAAAAGACCTCTAAGCACTATAAGTGAACCATTACTCAGCACAGCCAAGTCCATCACTAAACCATGTCCTCAGAACACAACTACATGTCTTAAATACCTCGGATGAACTCCACATCCTCTGGCAGCTTGTTCTAATGCTTGATATCCTTTAGTGAGGAACTTTTTTCCTATCCAATCTAAGCCTCTGCTGGCTCAACGCGAGAGACATTCCTCTCATTCCATCATGAACTACCAGTGAGGCTCCCACCTCACTACAACCTCCTCTCAGATGAGAGAGAGTCTACCCTCACTCCTTTTCTCCAGGTTAAACATGCTCAGCTCCCCCAGCCTCCCCTCACAGAACTTGTGCTCTAGATCTTCGCCAGCTCCTGCCCTTCTCTGACACGTCCAGCACCTCAATTCTTTCTTGAGTGAGGGCCCAAAATGAACAGCTCTCACCGTGCCGATACAGGGGACAACCCCTCCCGTCCTGCTGCGCACATTTGTAATCCAGCCAGGATGCCACTGCCTTCTTGGCCACCTGGGCCAAGCTGGCTCATGTCAGCTTGCTTGACCAGCACCCCCCCAGGTCCCTTTCTCTGGGTGGCAGTTTTCCAGACACTCTCCTCCAGCAGAGTAGCGCTGCCCGGGGTTGATCCAAATACAGGATCCACCCCTTGGCCTTGCAGAAACTCTTATCACAGGCATCATGTCCGGATGTCTCTGCACGGCCTTCCCACCTTCAGCAAGGCCAACATTCCCATGAAACCCGAGCTGTCTGAGAGCTTACTGAGGGTGCACTTGAACCCTTTGCCAGTCATCAATGAAGATTTAAACAGGACTGGGCCTGCACTAATCCCTAGGAAATTCTCTAGAGAAAGACTGCCAGCTGGGTGTGTAACTCACATTCCTCCACCACTCCTCTCTGGGACCAGCCATCCAGACAGCTCTTACCTCGGCAGACAGAGCCCCTGTCCAAGCCATGGGCTGCTAGCTTTTCCAGGAGAATGCTGTGGGACACATTCAAAGGTTTATAAGCCCAGGTAAACAACATCCACAGCCTCTCCTCATCCACTGTGAGGTACCTTGCAAGAAGGATCAGACTGCAGCACTCTTTATAAATCCATATGCGCTGGGATTGATCACCTGAGCTTCTCTCCGTGCCATGTAATGTCACTCAGGATGATCTGCTCCTGACCTCCCAGCACTGAGGTCAAGCTGACAGGCCTGCACTTCCCTGAATCCTCCTTCTGCAGTACCTTATGTGGATCCCATCTACCCTCACAGACTTATCTGTTTCTAAGTGATGGAGCAGGTCACTGATCATTTTTCCTTTCCCTTATGGGGGTTTGGTTCTGTTTCCCATCCCTGTCTTTCAGCTCAAGGGGTGTGGTACCTGCAGAACAACTTGGTCTTTAATATTAAAGATTGAGGCAAAGAAGGTATAAAGCATCTTAGCATTTTCTTCATCTTTTATTGCCATGTTTTCAGTGCATCAAATAAAGGATGGAGATTCTCCCTAGAACTTCTAGACCTTCTTTTTTGTTGGTCATATATTTATAGAAACATTTTTGTTGTCTTTTATACCAACAGGCAGATCAAATTCTAGCTGGCCCTTCTAATTTTCCTCCTGCATACACCTCACAACATCCTGTAACGCTCCTGAGTTGCCAAAATCTTCTTTCTAAGGTCATAAACTCTTCTTCCCCACCCCCCAAGTTACAGCCAAAGCTCTCTGTTTAAACTAGACATGGGGGACAGACAACTCTTGCACCTTTAAGATTTCTCTCTTGAATAATGTCTAGCCTTCCTGGACTCCTTTGCCATTTAGAAATGCTTCCCAAGCAACCAGTCAATCAGTCTTCTAAACAGTCCAAAGCCTACCCTCTGAAAGTCCAATGGCAGCAGTTCTGTTATGCCCTCTCCTCACAGTTTGAAATCTGAAAACTCTATAATTTCATAGTGCTCAAGACAGCCTCTGAAACAATTATTTCAAAAGAAGTTTTCAAGATTCAGTTATTTCTTGTATTTTTAAAGTATTTTCATCTCCCTGCTAGGTGTGAACTTGTCTCCTTCGCCCTGCTTTCCAAGGGATCACTATACCCAGTCCAATCATACCTGTCAATTTCAAAGAGTGCCAAAGCTGATACAGGAAACTGCAGCCCCGCTGCTGTGTTTGTAGCAACAGTTCCAGGTAGAACCACAAACATCTGGCAGAGAAGGAGCAATGTAGAAATTTGCAGAGCTGCCTAAAGGTGCAAAGTCAATGACTGCATAATAATATTGACAATATTTAGTTCTGAAATATAGCTGTGCATAAGTAGAAGAAAATGAAATTTATTGTATAATGTTATCAATTATCTACTTTAGCAGCATTTTTATCATTTTACTTCTACGACCAGGAGTAAGAAAACCCTAGTTTGTTCAAGTATATTTCAGTTCTCCTTTCCATTGGAATTTGCTAGGCTTCATCTAATTGTTCAGTTTTATGAAGGAGACTTAGAAGTCATCTTTTCACTAATGATTTGTGTCTCTAGAAAACACCTCAACACACTTCACAGAAACCACATTTTAAAATTATAAGAGCTCAAAACAATTTGGTACAGCTGCTGAATTCATCAATACCTTTCTTCCTGTGTCAGTGTCAGTGGTAACTTCTGCTTAAAACCTCTCATAGGAAAAGGTAGAGTACTTATATCAGATTATTTTTCTTTATTTTCCTTCTCATTATTTATTTGATTACATAGTTATCTCATTACCATATATTGTCAGCATCTCTTTCAGCAGGAACTGTAGAGGTCTTCTGTAAGAGTAGCTTTGCTCTTGCTTTTTTGTGCTTTGTTTTCTGAGGCCTAGGAAGGTTCAATCCTTATGGGAACTGTTAAGATGTACCACAAACTTAATTATTTCTGACACAAGCCCATTTAAAGATAATACAGCTTGAGAGACAACACAACACTCATAATTACCTTTTGATTCCTACTTAGTATTCCCCAAAATTTTGCTACCCTAAAGATGTTTGTAAGCAGCTAACTAACAAGATATCTCAGCAGATCTAAGCGTGATACAGAGACTAGAATTTCCATTTATGTGCATTTTCAGTGTGTGCAAAATCGGTGATACCTACTTTTAAAATCCTTCCAGTATTACTAGTGGTTTCTTTTATTATTAAGGTGGTATTGTTCTGTTTTTCTAGAAACTAACATGACACATTTATCCAGACAAAATACTACAGTACATTGATATTAAAAAAAACCTTTATCTGAAACAAAAAATGTTAATATTGTTAATATTACTGGACTGGTTAGAAATGTACAAAAAAGCTGCCAATCTCATTTTATTATATTTACACCTTGTCATATTATTTGCCCAGGCTTCATTTATGAAACAAAGACATAGTTCATTTGTTGCAAATTAACTATATTTAAATCAATACGAAAGTTATTGACCTGATGACAGTGTTATTTAAACCCCTATTATTTCATGTCACGTAATTTCTTTGTCCATAAATCTATTGATTGCTATATTTTGACTCAGGCCAGGGCTATTCCATTACAAGAATCTAAAAGAGGTAACGTTTTGGATGGGATGCAAGAAATAAAACCAAGGCTAATTCCTTTGTCAGTAACGTAACATTATTATTTCCTTTTTTTTTCCTTTTTTATTAAGGAGATTAAATCATTGAGTTGGTTTGCTGTGGAAATTTAGAGGCTGTTTAAATATTCAAGCACACAGTTAAAGGTTGAATGTCCCATGCTCTTGAACAGCTGTCAAAAAAACTTGTGGAATTTTTCTTCTCTCCATTTTCACAAGTTTTGATTGGGGCAGAAGAGAAACTATCCTTATCACTTATATCTGCTTTCTGTACCACTCATTTAGCAGATCTCTCTGTGACTCTGCCTCCCCACAACAGCTGAAGACTTGACTTCCTACCTCTACACATATATGCACATTTTCTACGGAGCACCGCATGTACTGCCTGAAACAAATAATTTGGGAAAGGCACGGATTCTGGATTCATTGGTGTATAAACAGATGCTTCAGATGTCCTTTCAATTCAGTGGGAAAAAAAAGAATGAGATTAATGTTTGCTTCACGTTTGTGCTTCTTCAGGTGTAGACAAAGTGAATAACATCTCCACCATTGGGACCACCTATCCAGATTTGTATTTGGCTCTTCAGCACCTCTTGGTCTAACACATAAATACTACTTACAAATCTGCCTGCTCCATCTTAGTTTCTACAGAAGCCATTATTTTTTCAATCTTTACAACTTCTTGCCCGGTTATCTTCTCTGGCTCCTGTACATGCATACATATATATATATATGTCTTTCCATGTTAAAAATGGCTGCTCCTAAACTCTACTCTGTTTTCTTTTGATCCTATTTGACCCTTGCTAAATACCACAAAAGTTTCTAAATAATACCATATCGAAGTTAAGTTTTTAACTACTGTTCTTCAATACCCCCTGTCCAAATTATTCTCTGCTTCCAAAATTCATCCTACTTCTCATGCTTCATTTATTCTGACAATGGTCTGAAGAGTCTAGATACCAGCAGGAAAAAAAAAATATATCCAGCTGCCTACATAAATACTCTAGACACGCCCTTGAGCCCCCAATGCTGCTGAATCACAAGTATTTGTGAAGAACGACTTCTACAATGATGTGTTCTTTAGCAAGCTATACAGACGTGTAAACATGCAGTTCATGTGCATTTGATTTCACCTCGCCTCAGCTTGCTGTGTTTATACTTAGCTGATGAATGCCTGTGAGCATGATCCTGTCCCTGTATGACTTTTGAAATGGGTAGCCAGTGGACAGCTTAGCAGGGACACTGGTGCTAACAACACCTTGCCCTAGCTGGTGCCAGAATAGTTATGATCTCTGAGCATTCCTCATTTGAAGTTAACTCTCAGATTGTTAGGCAGGATATTCCATGGATGGCATTTGCTGGGAAAATACAGTATCTTTAGTACTATTGCTAGATAATGGCTCAGAAGCTCAGTTTGAGCTTTGATTCTTTCCTTTCTCATCTACTCATACTCCTCACAAGTGGCAAAGAGCCCAAGTGATGCTAAGAACAGTGATGTTTAGCGTACGGAGTCACTTGTGCTGACTCTAAATGCCATTACAGAGTTAAATGCTGCACACAGGCCAGTTGTACAGACTTCTTTTAAAATGAGTTTTAGAAGGATTACTCTGTTTATTGATCTATTGAAGCTTGGAATTGTGTCAAATTTTCTTTGACCTGGGTATTGTTAAAACACAGAGCTCAAAAACTATTTGATCTCTATGTGCCTATAAAGAAATTAATAAAAACCAATAAAAAATTAACTTCATCACAGCACTCCATAATTATTAATTGTGTTATCTTTTCAGTAATAGTGCAATGTAAACACTATTTAAAATTATGTCTTAGGAGTTCAAGGGAAACAGTGAAATGAGTAAAAGATCACAATAAGCCTCTTGTTTCAATGTGTGAGAAGCGACATTTAAATTTTTCAAGTCCAGTCTTGGCATCAGCTAGGGAGTACTTGGCTATGCTCAAAGGAACAAACTTCTGTCTATGTCAAGGACAATCCTAAAGAGTAAAAACAGTGAACATAGAAGGCTGCACTGAACCTCTGAGTTAGAAACACAGAGTGGAGCAAAGATTAACATTATCAGAGCTTTCCACTTGTTTCTACCATTGCAGACATATTAACATGTACACCATGACTTCATGTTGCTATGTACTCCTTCAATGAACAGAAGAGTAACAGACAAAAGAAATGAAAATCCAAGTATATTTTAAAATTGAATTTGTGTCTCTGTAGAGAAATTAGAGTATCTATTTTTTATAATTTCTCTGTAGAGAAATTAAGAGTATCTACTTTTTCTTTAAATCTTGAAAATCTTTGCTGCACAAGTCACAGTCAGACTGTGTGTTAACTGTTGAAAGATATTGCCAATTCCATAATGGCTCATGTCCTCATTTTGAAGTTCGAAGTACAATTTAGGAGAGCATGTTACAGCTTTGGCTACAGGAGGAGAACAGAAAATACAAGATTGTCAAAATTTAAAGAAGAAGATGTAAGTTTTTGTACACTAATCTGTGACAGGGATTCGTGAAAAGTACTGATTAGAGAATAAAATCTTCTCTTCAGAGGGCCTGGGAACACAGTGTAACTGTCCTGAACATGCCCACAAAGCCTCAGCAACCCCAGTTTGAATGACTGCTTCAATTAAGAAAGCAGATGTCATTTTCAGTGGTAAAACAAAGGAGGGACGATGGATGCAAGCGAAGATGGAGTCTGAGTTCTCACATGCATCATTTCCCGGAAGGTCCTTCTGCCCCTCTCATTTCTGACACACCCAGCACCTCAGGAATGCCAAAATATAAAATTCAGAACTTGTACTAAGTTTAGCTAAAAAAAAATCTCCTGTTGGTCTTTTCTAAGTTTAGCAAGTTTATGTAGTCTTTTTTTTTTTTTGTTTTAATTTCCCTTCTTCTGTCCCCCTCTCCATTTTCCTTCTAGCTCTTCTTTTGTTTTGAGAATTTTTGTACTGCATAAATTGTTTAAAAGAAGTAAGATTTAATTAAGACAGAGAGAACTCCAGTTCTCTCAAAAATGAGACAGGCTTCCTGTAGAGGAACCCCATCACCTCATCTCAAGAATCTGGACCTTTCTTTCTTTCATTATTATCTGAATCTTTTTTAAGGTCCCATGCAGAGAATTTGGTTTTTTGGCAGAGGAGCAAAGCCCTCCTTTGGTATTGAGACAAGAGCAACTGCAAGTCATGAGCTGATACAAAAGAATTTTACTTTTTCTAGGCCAGTATATAGGCATCTATTCAAAATATTAAACCTACCTACCCTGAATCAATAGTGCAATTTGATAGGCTTGAATCTGTCTGGGTCTCTGAACTCAGCCTGGAAGAAGAAAACTCTTCATCCCAGGGTACACAGGTTCATTTGCCTAGTTTCTTTCTTTGTTGTTAATTAATGAAACACAATGTCCGCTTCACTGTTTAAAAACCTGGTTATCCCAGTGAACGCTAGTTTGTTTTGTTAGAGGAAAGACAGGCTGGAGTCCAAATCCATAAAAAACCTGAAACTACTAATAGCTCCCATATCTCCCCAATATCATGGAAGGTATCGCATTTTCTCTCATCATTAAAGACCTATATCAAAGCAGGGACAAATCCTGTAATACCACAACAGATCTAGAAAGCAAGTTTCTCTATATGCCCCAGATGTACTTACACACCATTTACAATTTTGCATTTATCCTTTCCATAGAACTATATTTAATACAAAAACACTTTACTTAAGTAAACTTCCAACCTGGAATAGTTTATTCTCATTTAGAACTTTAGACACACTGCTAATAGCATTTAATGTTATAACACTGGTGTGTTTTACAAATTATAGACTGTTTGTCACTTCTGCCTGGGTGCTGCTACAGGAATTCCGTGTTAGCAAGGAAATAGAAATAAATTTTAGCTGCGGATATTGTGGTTGCGAATCACCGGATCCTGCCTGTGATGACTGATACGGATATTTATTGTCACCAGTGGTTGGCAATGAACAAGACATTATATTTCAAACTTTTATAACTGAGCTATCACTGAATGGTATTTTGGCAGGAGATGACCTTCTATTCATTATAACTATCACACATCGAAGCAAGAATCTGGAACAGATTTCATTACATAATTACCATTAATCTTGCTGATAAATTAGTTGAGTGCGCTATTCTGACTAATGAAATGACGTTAAAATGAATTTGAAATATTAGCCTTTGAGTATATAATCATATTAGCATACTATTCACTGCTAGCCCTGATGCTGGATAGAAAAACCTTGCAGGGAAAAGATAGCTCAGCTGCACAAAGAATAATTAAAGGATTATGGTATTTCTAAATGAAAAGACAGGTCAGAACTCACTAAGACAATCATGGAAACTTCACAGGAGGCAAAATGAATGTCCAAGAAAATACTTTCTTTAAAAAATCTATTTATCTATACTTTTTCAAAATCAAGAAACAATTTCCAAAAGCAGTTTTTGCACGAATATAGAATTAAGCACTGACCTTTAAATATGAGCACAATATGTAGCACTTTCAAGGTTTCTATAGAAACAAATTAAGAGCTCATTTCTGACAATGACTTTGCTTCCAGTCACTGTACATCTACAGATTTTAAATAATGAAAGATCTGAAGTGATATGGGTGACTCACCTAAATGGCTATGAAAGATATTTAAAAACCCTCTAAAAAAATGATTTACAAGGAACTGAACCCTTAGGACTTTTATTTAGCCTAAATACAAAAAAATCATCACACAGTTAAGCTGGAAAAAACCTCAATATGATCAAGTGAACCATACTCAGCAAGCAACCATCACTAAACCATGTCCTCAGAACCACAACTACATGATCTTATACGTACTCCACTACTTCCTAGGCATCTGTTCTATGTGATATTAGTGAGATTTTCTCTATCCAATAGCCTTCTTCTGGCTCAACGCGAAGACATTCCTCTCATTCCATCATGAACTACCAGTGAGGCTCCATCCACAACCCTCTCATAGAAAGGATCTACCCTGCACTTCCTTTCTCCAACATGCTCAGCTCCCCAGCCTCCCCTCACAGGACTTGTCTCTAGATCCTCCAGCTTCCATTTGCAGCATATTTTCTTGTGGAGGGGCCCAAAGGAAGCAGCTCACCGTGGAACAGAGGGGACAACCCCTCCCTGTCTGCTGGCACATTATGCTAATCCAGCCAGGATGCTCACTGGCCTTCTTGGCCACCTGGGCACAGCTGGGCTCATGTCAGCTGCTGGTGACCAGCACCCCCAGGTCCTTTTCCACTGGGGGAGTTTTCCAGACACTCTCCTCCAGCAGAGTAGCGCTGCCCGGGGTTGATCCAAATACAGGATCCACCCCTTGGCCTTGCAGAAACTCTTATCACAGGCATCATGTCCGGATGTCTCTGCACGGCCTTCCCACCTTCAGCAAGCCAACATTCCCATGAAACCCGAGCTGTCTGAGACTTACTGAGGGTGCACTTGAACCCTTTCCAGCATCAATGAAGATGTTAAACAGGACTGGGCCTGCACTAATCCCTAGGAACATCTCTAGAGAAAGACTGCCAGCTGGGTGTGTAACTCACATTCCTCCACCACTCCTCTCTGGGACCAGCCATCCAGACAGCTCTTACCTCGGCAGACAGAGCCCCTGTCCAAGCCATGGGCTGCCAACTTTTCCAGGAGAATGCTGTGGGAACATTCTCAAAGGTCTTATTAAAGCCCAGGTAAACAACATCACAGCTTTCCCTCATCCAGTAGGTGAATACCCTGTCTTAAAAGGAGTTCAGTTAGTCAGGAATTGCCTTTAATAACCATATGCTGACTGGGCCTGATCACGCAGGCTTCTCTCCGTGCCATGTAATGTCACTCAGGATGATCTGCTCCTGACCTCCCAGCACTGAGGTCAAGCTGACAGGCCTGCACTTCCCTGAATCCTCCTTCTGCAGTCCTTATGTGGATCCCATCTACCCTCACAGACTTATCTGTTTCTAAGTGATGGAGCAGGTCACTGATCATTTTTCCTTTCCCTTATGGGGTTTGGTTCTGTTTCCCATCCCTGTCTTTCAGCTCAAGGGGTTGGTACCTGCAGAACAATCTGGTCTTTAATATTAAAGATTGAGGCAAAGAAGGTATAAAGCATCTTAGATTTTCTTCATCTTTTATGGCCAGTTTTCAGAGTGAATCAATAAAGGATGGAGATTCTCCCTAGAACTTCTAGACCTTCTTTTTTGTTGGTCATATATTTATAGAAACATTTTTGTTGTGTTTTATACCAACAGGCAGATAATTCTAGCTGGCCTTCTAATTTTCCTCCTGGTACACCTCACAACATCCGTGTAACGCTCCTGAGTTGCAAAATCTTCTTTCTAGGTTCAAAACTCTTCTTCCCCACCCCCAGTACAGCCAAAGCTTTCTGTTTAAACGTAGACATGGGGGACAGACAACTCTTGCACCTTTAAGATTTCTCTCTTGAATAATGTCTAGCCTCTCTGGATCCTTGCCATTTAAGAAATGGCTCCAAGCAACTCAGTCAATCAGTCTTCTAAAGTCCAAAGTCTCTACCTCTGAAAGTCCAAGGCAGCAGTCTGTTATGCCCTCTCCTCACAGTTTGAAATCTGAAAACTCTATAATTTCATAGTGCCTCAAGACAGCCTCTGAAACAATTATTTCAAAAGAAGTTTTCAAGATTCAGTTATTTCTTGTATTTTTAAAGTATTTTCATCTCCCTGCTAGGTGTGAACTTGTCTCCTTCGCCCTGCTTTCCAGGGATCACTATACCCAGTCAATCATACCTGTCAATTTCAAGAGAGTGCCAAAAGCTGATACAGGAAACTGCAGCCCCGCTGCTGTGTTTGTAGCAACAGTTCCAGTAGAACCACAAACATCTGGCAGGAAGGAGCAATGTAGAAATTTGCAGAGCTGCCTAAAGGTGCAAAGTCAATGACTGCATAATAATATTGACAATATTTAGTTCTGAAATATAGCTGTCATAAGTAGAAGAAAATGAAATTTATGTATAATGTTATCATTATCTACTTTAGCAGCATTTTTATCATTTTACTTCTACGACCAGGAGTAAGAAAACCCTAGTTTGTCAAGTATATTTCAGTTCTCCTTTCCATTGGAATTTGCTAGGCTTCATCTAATTGTTCAGTTTATGAAGGAGACTTAGAAGTCAATCTTTTCACTAATGATTTGTGTCTCTAGAAAACACCTCAACACACTTCACAGAAACCACATTTTAAAATTATAAGAGCTCAAAACAATTTGGTACAGCTGCTGAATTCATCAATACCTTTCTTCCTGTGTCAGTGTCAGTGGTAACTTCTGCTTAAAACCCTCTCATAGGGAAAAGTAGAGTACTTATATCAGATTATTTTTTCTTTATTTTCCTTCTCATTATTTATTTGATTACATAGTTATCTCATTACCTATCATTTGTCAGCAATCTTTCAGCAGGAACTGTAAGAGGTTTCTTGTAAGAGTAGCTTTGCTCTTGCTTTTTTGTGCTTTGTTTTTCTGAGGCCTAGGAAGGTTCAATCCTTATGGGAACTGTTAAGATGTACCACAAACTTAATTATTTCTGACACAAGCCCATTTAAAGATAATACAGCTTGAGAGACAACACAACACTCATAATTACCTTTCGATTCCTACTTAGTATTCCCCAAAATTTTGCTACCCTTAAAGATTTGTAAGCAGCTAACTAACAAGATTACTCTCAGCAAGATCTAGCGTGATACAGAGATAGAATTTGCATTTATGTGCATTTTTCAGTGTGTGCAAAATCGGTGATACCTACTTTTAAAATCCTTCCAGTATTACCAGTGGTTTCTTTTATTATTAAGGTGGTATTGTTTCTGTTTTGTTAGAAAACTAACATGACATTAATTTTCCACACAAATACTACAGTATTGATATTAAAAAAACCTTTATCTGAAACAAAAATGTTAATATTGTTAATATTACTGGACTGGTTAGAAATGTAACAAAAAAGCTGCCCAATCTCATTTATTATATTTACACCTTTCATATTATTTGCCCAGGCTTCATTTATGAAACAAAGACATAGTTCATTTGTTGCAAATTAACTATATTTAAATCAATACGAAAGTTATTGACCTGATGACAGTGTTATTTAAACCCCTATTATTTCATGTCACGTAATTTCTTTGTCCATAAATCTATTGATTGCTATATTTTGACTCAAGGCCAGGGCATATTCCATTACAAGAATCTAAAAGAGCGTAACGTTTTGGATGGGAGCAAGAAATAAAACCAAGGCTAATTCCTTGTCAGTAAATCGTAACATTATTATTTCCTTTTTTTTTCCTTTTTTAATTAAGGAGATTAAATCAGTTTGTTGGTTTGCTGTGGAAATTTAGAGGCTGTTTAAATATTCAAGCACACAGTTTAAAAGGTTGAATGTAAACTGCCCTCAAAGGATGATTAAATGAAATGTTTCAGTTCATACCTGAAATTCGTGGCAAAGCAGGAAATAAAGAAATTCGTGCTCCATCTTCTTATCTTCTCACAGAATATACTGATTTGTAACAGTGCATTATTCTTATTTAAAAAAAACCTGGTTATAAGGTCTTATAAGTTGTCTGGGGAACATTGAAAAGTGGCAGTGCTACCACAGTGATTTGCAATCCAAAACTTTTAAACCCAACCTAGTCAGTACATAAGTAAAGCAAGATTTTTCCAAATGGCAAGGGTTTTTAGATCAATGAGGGATCAGATAGGTACTATAGTTTTCACACAGCAGCAGTAGCAGTGGTACCTAACTGGAAAATTTAGAATTCTACTGACTGGAAGACAGAACAAGAATGATCTTTACCATGTCTGTATTATCCCATAGTCAAAGTAATATGAAATAGTATGAAACAGGGAAAGGGTCAGGCTATTTTATACACTTGCTATACACACATCCAGTGAGATTTCTGTCTGTTATAAAGTGGTCTTAAACATGATTTATCCTGCAAGACACATCAGCCAACTGCTGTTACAACTGAGAGTAGACACTGAATATGGGAGGGTAAAAGTAATTAGTAGTATTTTTCTCTTTTTACCCTGAAAATATATGCATTTGGCCTGACTTCACTAGGAGACACCTCAACTTCTGCAAATCAGAGAGACGGACCTTCAGAGTAACAGCTCGGATCCTCATTTTGATACCAATTTTACTCTATATGCATGTGTACATTCTAGCTGAAGCAGACCCTTCCAAAACTGACTTCCAAGCTTGCCTCACCTTTGGATTTCTCTCACTGCAAATATTCAATCTAAGGTAAATACCTTTCACTGGATGTGCAGATGTCACATTTTAGGTGGTGCTGTGGTATATAGTTGAAGCTGTTATAGCTTCGCATGTTTCTGGACTTTCCATGTTTTAAACTCTAACACAGTTTTCATTTCAAAGATAGAAGACATTTTCACTTTTACATATTAAGCAGTGAATTTAATCAGAAATAAATTTTCCTGTCAAACAAGCGGTATTTTTATGTGCTTTTATATATACATATATTATATAAAATATATAAATGTGAATATATATGTAAGATTTAAAGAAAATGCCCACTCAAACCAGTATGCAGCAATCCATCAACTTAGCAGGTTGCAGGTTAATTTAAACCCGCAGCTTGAGGAACATATTTCTGTAATTCTTCTCATCCTCCCTATCTCCAATGCAAATGTCAGTCTTGTACATGTAATACATTGTTTTTGTGAGGGGTCAATTGTATTTGACTTCTCACTACTCAGATGACCTACACGTTAAGGCCATGTAGCTGATTAGCAAAAATTCCCATAGGACAACTGTATTTGTAGGTTTAGACTACATGTTCTAATACAGAGCCAGAGGGTTTTTTTACGTGGCTGTTAATCTGTGCATTTTGGACACAGTCCTAAAGGTACTGTAATACCATTCAAGCAGCAAGACATGTAAAACATTCCTATTCAAGATTACAAAAAATCACTGTGTAAAGACAGTTAGCAACTATGTTTTTAAATCTTTTTCTTTCTTTCAAAAAAAAAAAAAAATCTAACCACCCGGTTTGAATTCTGTCCTACTTTTGAACTTCTTTTAGATATAATTTCAAGGACAGAAACCTAGGCGTTAAATATAACAATCCTTACACTTGGCATGCACACCCGCTACCCAAGATTCCTTCTTTCTGTTCCCTGCCAAAGATATATATTCTGGAGAGAATACATATTCCCAAGGCCAGCAGCTGAGGAAGTTGCTGTAATGTGTTAGCTGCTTCCAGCTGGCCTGCATGAGAAGTAGGAATTCCTAAATTAAGGGAAAAATTGTCACTGGCAGACAGTAACGGTCAAAATGCATCTTTCTGCCAAGACAACAGGCAATCACTGAAGAGGCTGATACAATCCACAACGAAAAACCCAATTTGTGACAGTACTGACAGAATTGACTTGGACAATTTCTTTTTGAGAATAAGTGGACTGTTCAAGAAAAGGTTTTTACAAGTCTAAGTAGCATTCAAAGCAGAGGCTGACGTGCTTATAAGGAAAGTCAGTGATGAGTTTTACTGGAAATTATTAGCAGAGCATTCCTAATCATTTATGTATAGGTTCATCAGTTCCAGCTTTCAAGCTGTTTCAACCTTTTCATAGAGTGTGAAACAAGAATAGCAAGTGATCAGACTTTAACAGCGGGATTCATATTTGCTGACATGCTTGCAAAATCTTTTTCTATTTTGTCTTTTTATTAAATTTGCTTTTGAAGGTAGGTAGTAGATAATGTGGTGCATTTTTTCAGCAGAAGCTTTTTACTGAGTTTGGCAATATTCTTAAAGACTACCTAAATCAAGCAGAGTCTGCAAGAATATTTAAGCTTTTTGGGGTTTTTTTTTTTTTTTTTTTTTTTTTATTTGTTTTTTTTTTTTAATAAGGCATTGTGAATAGTGTAACAAAAGGAGGGACCGATGGATGCAAGCGTAAGATGGAGTCTGAGTTCTCACATGCATCATTTCCAGGAAGGTCCTTCTGCCCCTCTCATTTCTGACACACCCAGCACCTCAGTATGCCAAATATAAAATTCAGAACTTGTACTAAGTTTAGCTAAAAAAAAATCTCCTGTTGGTCTTTTCTAAGTTTAGCAAGTTTATGTAGTCTTTTTTTTTTTTTGTTTTAATTTCCCTTCTTCTGTCCCCCTCTCCATTTTTTCCTTCTAGCTCTTCTTTCTTGTTTGAGAATTTGTACTGCATAATTGTTTAAAAGAAGTAGATTTTAATTAAGACAGAGAGAACTCCAGTTCTCTCAAAAAACTGAAGACAGGGCTCCTGTAGAGGAAACCCCCATCACCTCATCTCAAGAATCTGGACCTTTCTTCTTCTTTCATTATTATTTTCTGAATCTTTTTTAAGGTCCCATGCAGAAGAATTTGGTTTTTTGGCAGAGGAGGCAAAGCCCCCTTTGGTATTGAGACAAGAAGCAACTGCAAGTTCATGAGCTGAATACAAAAGAAAATTTACTTTTTCTAGGCCAGTATATAGGCATCTATTCAAAATATTATAACCTACCTACCCTGAATCAATAGTGCAATTTGATAGGCTTGAATCTGTCTGGGGTCTCTGAACTCAGCCTGGAAGAAGAAAACTCTTCATCCCCAGGTGTAACACAGGTTCATTTGCCTAGTTTCTTTCTTGGATTAATTAATGAAACACAATCGTCCGCTTCACTGTTTAAAAACCTGGATTATCCCAGTGACGCTAGTTTGTTTTGTTAGAGGAAAGACAGGCTGGAGTCCAAATCCATAAAAAACCTGAAACTACTATAGCTTCCCATATCTCCCCAATATCATGGAAGGTATCAGCATTTTTCTCTCATCATTAAAGACCTATATCAAAGCAGGGACAAATCCTGTAATACCACAACAGATCTAGAAAGCCAAGTTTCTCTATATGCTCCAGATGTACTTACACACCATTTACAATTTTGCATTTATCCTTTCCATAGAACTATATTTAATACAAAAACACTTTTAAGACAACTTAAGTATACTTCCACCTGGAATAGTTTATTCTCATTTAGAACTTTAGACACACTGCTAATTAGCATTTAATGTTATAACACTGGTGTGTTTTACAAATTTTAGACATGTTTGTGCACTTCTGCCTGGGTGCTGCTACAGGAATTCCGTGTTAGCAAGGAAATAGAAATAAATTTTAGCTGCGGATTTGTGGTTGCTCCGGATGCCTGCCTGTGCTGACTCGCATACGGATATTTTATTGTCACCAGTGGTTGGCAATGAACAAGACATTATATTTCAAACTTTTATAACTGAGCTATCACTGAATGGTATTTTGGCAGGAGATGACCTTCTATTCATTATAACTATCACACATCCAAGCAAGAATCTGGAAACAGATTTCATTACATAATTACCTTAATCTTGCTGATTAAATTAGTTGAGTGCGCTATTCTGGACTAATGAAAATGAATCGTTAAAATTAATTTGAAATATTAGCCTTTGAGTATATAATCATATTAGCATACTATTCACTGCTAGCCTGATGCTGGGTAGAAAACCTTGCAGGGAAAAGCATAGCTCAGCTGCACAAAGAAGTAATTAAAGGATTATGGTATTTCTAATGAAAAGACAGGTCATAGAACTCACTAAGGACATCATGGAAACTTCACAGGAGGCAAAATGAATGTCCAAGAAAATACTTTCCTTTAAAAAATTCTATTTTATCTATTTACTTTTCATAAATCAAAGAAACAAATGTCAAAAAGCAGTTTTGCACGAATATAGAATTAAGCACTGACCTTTAAATATGAGCACACTATGTAGCACTTTCAAGGTTTTCCAGCAGATTGAACAAATTAAAGAGCTCATTTCTGACAATGACTTTGCTTCCAGTCACTGTATCTATCAGATTTTAAATAATGAAGATCTGAAGTGATAGTGGGTGACTCACCTAAATGGCTATGAAAGATATTTAAAAACCCAAAATATAAAAAATTATGAGTTTACAAGGAAACTGAACCCTTAGGACTTTTATTTAGCTGAAATACAAGAATAAAATCATCACACCAGTTAAGCTGGAAAAGACCTCTAAGATCATTAAGTGAAACCATTACCTCAGCACAGCCAAGTCCATCACTAAACCATGTCCCTCAGGAACACAACTACATGTCTTTAAATACCTCTAGGGATGGTAACTCCACTACTTCCCTAGGCAGTCTGTTCTAATGCTTGATAATCCTTTTAGTGAGGAACTTTTTCTCCTATCCAATCTAAGCCTCTGCTGGCTCAACGCGAGGACATTTCCTCTCATTCCATCATGAACTACCAGTGAGGCTCCCACCTCACTACAACCTCCTCTCATAGAAAGAGAAGTCTACCCTGCACTTCCTTTTCTCCAGGTTAAACATGCTCAGCTCCCCCAGCCTCCCCTCACAGGACTTGTGCTCTAGATCCTTCGCCAGCTCCACTGCCCTTCTCTGGACACGTTCCAGCATCCCAACATCTTTCTTGTGGTGAGGGGCCCAAAAGTGAACAGCCTCACCAGTGCCGAGTACAGGGGGACAACCACCTCCCTGGTCCTGCTGGCCACATTATTGCTAATCCAGGCCAGGATGCCACTGGCCTTCTTGGCCACCTGGGCACAGCTGGCTCATGTCCAGCTGCTGGTGACCAGCACCCCCAGGTCCTTTTCCACTGGGCAGTTTTCCAGACACTCTCCTCCAGCAGAGTAGCGCTGCCCGGGGTTGATCCAAATACAGGATCCACCCCTTGGCCTTGCAGAAACTCTTATCACAGGCATCATGTCCGGATGTCTCTGCACGGCCTTCCCACCTTCAGCAAGCCAACATTCCCATGAAACCCGAGCTGTCTGAGAGCTTACTGAGGGTGCACTTGAACCCTTTGTCCAGATCATCAATGAAGATGTTAAACAGGACTGGGCCTGCACTAATCCCTAGGGAACATCTCTAGAGAAAGACTGCCAGCTGGGTGTGTAACTCCATTCCTCCACCACTCCTCTCTGGGACCAGCCATCCAGACAGCTCTTACCTCGGCAGACAGAGCCCCTGTCCAAGCCATGGGCTGCTAGCTTTTCCAGGAGAATGCTGTGGGACACACTCTCAAAGGCTTTATTAAAGCCCAGGTAAACAACATCCACAGCCTTTCCCTCATCCAGTAGGTGAATAACCCTGTCTTAAAAGGAGTTCAGTTAGTCAGGAATTGCCTTTAATAAACCCATATGCTGACTGGGCCTGATCACGCAGGCTTCTCTCCGTGCCATGTAATGTCACTCAGGATGATCTGCTCCTGACCCTCCCCAGCACTGAGGTCAAGCTGACAGGCCTGCACTTCCCTGAATCCTCCTTCTGCAGTACCCTTATGTGGATCCCATCTACCCTCACAGACTTATCTGTTTCTAAGTGATGGAGCAGGTCACTGATCATTTTTCCTTTCCCTTATGGGGGTTTGGTTCTGTTTCCCATCCCTGTCTTTCAGCTCAAGGGGTGTGGTACCTGCAGAACAACTGGTCTTTAATATTAAAGATTGAGGCAAAGAAGGTATAAAGCATCTTAGCATTTTCTTCATCTTTTATTGCCATGTTTTCAGTGCATCAAATAAAGGATGGAGATTCTCCCTAGAACTTCTAGACCTTCTTTTTTGTTGGTCATATATTTATAGAAACATTTTTGTTGTCTTTTATACCAACAGGCAGATCAAATTCTAGCTGGCCCTTCTAATTTTCCTCCTGCATAACCTCACAACATCCTGTAACGCTCCTGAGTTGCCAAAATCTTCTTTCTAAGGTCATAAACTCTTCTTCCCCACCCCCCAAGTTACAGCCAAAGCTCTCTGTTTAAACTAGACATGGGGGGACAGACAACTCTTGCACCTTTAAGATTTCTCTCTTGAATAATGTCTAGCCTTCCTGGACTCCTTTGCCATTTAGAATGCTTCCCAAGCAACTCAGTCAATCAGTCTTCTAAACAGTCCAAAGCCTACCCTCTGAAAGTCCAAGGCAGCAGTTCTGTTATGCCCTCTCCTCACAGTTTTGAAATCTGAAAACTCTATAATTTCATAGTGCTCAAGACAGCCTCTGAAACAATTATTTCAAAAGAAGTTTTCAAGATTCAGTTATTTCTTGTATTTTTAAAGTATTTTCATCTCCCTGCTAGGTGTGAACTTGTCTCCTTCGCCCTGCTTTCCAAGGGATCACTATACCCAGTCAATCATACCTGTCAATTTCAAAGAGTGCCAAAAGCTGATACAGGAAACTGCAGCCCCGCTGCTGTGTTTGTAGCAACAGTTCCAGGTAGAACCACAAACATCTGGCAGGAAGGAGCATGTAGAAAATTTGCAGAGCTGCCTAAAGGTGCAAAGTCAATGACTGCATAATAATATTGACAATATTTAGTTCTGAAATATAGCTGTGCATAAGTAGAAGAAAATGAAATTTATTTATAATGTTATCAATTATCTACTTTAGCAGCATTTTTATCATTTTACTTCTACGACCAGGAGTAAGAAAACCCTAGTTTGTTCAAGTATATTTCAGTTCTCCTTTTCCATTGGAATTTGCTAGGCTTCATCTAATTGTTCAGTTTTATGAAGGAGACTTAGAAGTCAATCTTTTCACTAATGATTTGTGTCTCTAGAAAACACCTCAACACACTTCACAGAAACCACATTTTAAAATTATAAGAGCTCAAAACAATTTGGTACAGCTGCTGAATTCATCAATACCTTTCTTCCTGTGTCAGTGTCAGTGGTAACTTCTGCTTAAAACCCTCTCATAGGGAAAAGTAGAGTACTTATTATCAGATTATTTTTTTCTTTATTTTCCTTCTCATTATTTATTTGATTACATAGTTATCTCATTACCATATCATTTGTCAGCATCTTTCAGCAGGAACTGTAAGAGGTCTTCTGTAAGAGTAGCTTTGCTCTTGCTTTTTTGTGCTTTGTTTTTCTGAGGCCTAGGAAGGTTCAATCCTTATGGGAACTGTTAAGATGTACCACAAACTTAATTATTTTCTGACACAAGCCCATTTAAAGATAATACAGCTTGAGAGACAACACAACACTCATAATTACCTTTTGATTCCTACTTAGTATTCCCCAAAATTTTGCTACCCTAAAGATGTTTGTAGCAGCTAACTAACAAGATATCTCAGCAGATCTAAGCGTGATACAGAGACTAGAATTTGCCATTTATGTGCATTTTTCAGTGTGTGCAAAATCGGTGATACCTACTTTTAAAATCCTTTCCAGTATTACTAGTGGTTTCTTTTATTATTAAGGGTGGTATTGTTCTGTTTTTCTAGAAACTAACATGACACATTTATTCCAGACAAAATACTACAGTACATTGATATTAAAAAAAACCTTTATCTGAAACAAAAAATGTTAATATTGTTAATATTACTGGACTGGTTAGAAATGTACAAAAAAGCTGCCAATCTCATTTTATTATATTTACACCTTTCATATTATTTGCCCAGGCTTCATTTATGAAACAAAGACATAGTTCATTTGTTGCAAATTAACTATATTTAAATCAATACGAAAGTTATTGACCTGATGACAGTGTTATTTAAACCCCTATTATTTCATGTCACGTAATTTCTTTGTCCATAAATCTATTGATGTGCTATATTTTGACTCAAGGCCAGGGCTATTCCATTACAAGAATCTAAAAGAGCGTAACAGTTTTGGATGGGGATGCAAGAAATAAAACCAAGGCTAATTCCTTTGTCAGTAAAATCGTAACATTATTATTTCCTTTTTTTTTCCTTTTTTAATTAAGGAGATTAAATCAGTTGAGTTGGTTTGCTGTGGAAATTTAGAGGCTGTTTAAATATTCAAGCACACAGTTTAAAGGTTGAATGTCCCATGCTCTTGAACAGCTGTCAAAAAAACTTGTGGAATTTTTCCTTCTCTCCATTTTCACAAGTTTTGATTGGGGCAGAAGAGAAACTATCCTTATCACTTATATCTGCTTTCTGTACCACTCATTTAGCAGATCTCTCTGTGACTCTGCCTCCCCACAACAGCTGAAGACTTGACTTCCTACCTCTACACATATATGCACATTTTCTACGGAGCACCGCATGTACTGCCTGAAACAAATAATTTGGGAAAGGCCACGGATTCTGGGATTCATTGGTGTATAAACAGATGCTTCAGATGTCCTTTCAGATTCAGTGGGAAAAAAAAGAATGAGATTAATGTTTGCTTCACGTTTGTGCTTCTTCAGGTGTAGACAAAGTGAATAACATCTCCACCATTGGGACCACTATCCCAGATTTGTATTTGGCTCTTCAGCACCTCTGGTCTAACACATAAATACTACTTACAAATTCTGCTGCTGCTCCATCTTTAGTTTCTACAGAAGCCATTATTTTTTCAATCTTTTACAACTTCTGCCCGGTTATCTTCTCTGGGCTCCTGTACATGCATACTATATATATATATGTCTTTCCATGTTAAAAATGGCTGCTCCTAAACTCTACTCTGTTTTCTTTTGATCCTATTTGACCCTTGCTAAATACCACCAAAAGTTTCTAATATAATACCATATCGAAGTTAAGTTTTTAACTACTGTTCTTCAATACCCCCTGTCCAAATTATTCTCTGTTCCAAAATTCATCCTACTTCTCATGCTTCATTTATTCTGACAATGGTCTGAAGAGTCTAGATACCAGCAGGAAAAAAAAAATATATCCAGCTGCCTACATAAAGTACTCTAGACACGCCCTTGAGCCCCCAATGCTGCTGAATCACAAGTATTTGTTGAAGAACGACTTCTACAATGATGTGTTCTTTAGCAAGCTATACAGACGTGTAAACATGCAGTTCATGTGCATTTGATTTCACCTCGCCTCAGCTTGCGTGTTTATACTTAGCTGATGAATGCCTGTGAGCATGATCCTGTCCCTGTATGACTTTGAAATGGGTAGCCAGTGGACAGCTTAGCAAGGGACACTGGTGCTAACAACACCTTGCCCTAGCTGGTGCCAGAATAGTTATGATCTCTGAGCATTCCTCATTTGAAGTTAACTCTCAGATTGTTAGGCAGGATATTCCATGGATGGCATTTGCTGGGAAAATACAGTATCTTTAGTACTATTGCTAGATAATGGCTCCAGAAGCTCAGTTTGAGCTTTGATTCTTTCCTTTCTCATCATACTCATACTCCTCACAAGTGGGCAAAGAGCCCAAGTGATGCTAAGAACAGTGATGTTTAGCGTACGGAGTCACTTGTGCTGACTTAAATGCCATTACAGAGTTAAATGCTGCACACAGGCCAGGTTGTACAGACTTCTTTTAAAATGAGTTTTAGAAGGATTACTCTGTTTATTGATCTATTGAAGCTTGGAATTGTGTCAAATTTTCTTTGACCTGGGTATTGTTAAAACACAGAGCTCAAAAACTATTTGATCTCTATGTGCCTATAAAGAAATTAATAAAAACCAATAAAAAATTAACTTCATCACAGCACTCCATAATTATTAATTGTGTTATCTTTTCAGTAATAGTGCAATGTAAACACTATTTAAAATTATGTCTTAGGAGTTCAAGGGAAACAGTGAAATGAGTAAAGATCACAATAAGCCTCTTGTTTCAATGTGTGAGAAGCGACATTTAAATTTTTCAAGTCCAGTCTTGGCATCAGCTAGGGAGTACTTGGCTATGCTCAAAGGAACAAACTTCTGTCTATGTCAAGGACAATCCTAAAGAGTAAAAACAGTGAACATAGAAGGCTGCACTGAACCTCTGAGTTAGAAACACAGAGTGAGCAAAGATTAACATTTATCAGAGCTTTCCACTTGTTTCTACCATTGCAGACATATTAACATGTACACCATGACTTCATGTTGCTATGTACTCCTTCAATGGAACAGAAGAGTAACAGACAAAAGAAATGAAAATCCAAGTATATTTTAAATTGAATTTGTGTCTCTGTAGAGAAATTAGAGTATCTATTTTTTATAATTTCTCTGTAGAGAAATTAAGAGTATCTACTTTTTTCTTTAAATCTTTGAAAATCTTTGCTGCACAAGTCACAGTCAGACTGTGTGTTAACTGTTGAAAGGATATTGCCAATTCCATAATGGCTCATGTCCTCATTTTGAAGTTCGAAGTACAATTTAGGAGAGCATGTTACAGCTTTGGCTACAGGAGGAGAACAGAAAATACAAGATTGTCAAAATTTTAAAGAAGAAGATGTAAGTTTTTGTACACTAATCTGTGACAGGGATTCGTGAAAAGTACTGAATTAGAGAATAAAATTCTTCTCTTCAGAGGGCACTGGGAACACAGTGTAACTGTCTGAACATGCCCACATAGCCTCAGCAACCCCAGTTTGAATGACTGCTTCAATTAAGAAAGCAGATGGTCATTTTCACCACAGTTTACTTCCTACTGGTGCTAATGTTAAATGATGCAAGTTTAACACTGTAGTTATGTGGCAGAGAAATGGAAATACTAAACTTTATTGCCAAACATGTATTTTTGTAAAAGTAATACTGCTACTGGAAGTTAGTTCCTTCTGTTGTTTAAAAAAATTAAGGTTCTACTATGAGCTTTTGAAGTAGTTAGTTACTCACAGAGTACTTGCAGCTAATTCTTGGAAGGCTGGCTAGTCATACACTGCTGGCTTTAGTCCTTGTTTCCAGCTCCTACATCACATGAAAGACAACTAAAAATACATTAAATACTTCTCCATTCAAGCAAGTTTAAAAAAATGTTGCAATAATATTAGGTGCTGAAAGTAAAAGTGTTATGTGCAAAGTTATGAAGAGAAGCAAGGAAATAAAAAGAGATTACAATCTTTCTGCTAAAGTGTGGTCTGTGATACAGCAAGAGAAAACCTTGACAAGGTTCAATTGTGGAATTTCAGCATGTTTTCATCCAAGATCAATCACAGATCTAACAAATATCATTTGTTACTGTTTGGTCTGTGCTTATCCACCTCACTAAAACAAAAATCCATATGCCAAGAAAATAATGCAATGACAGTTATGTTTACTGTAATAATAAAAGAATAATAACAGAACAGTAACAGATGCTTCCTAGATGCTAAGTGGTTTATATAAAAATTTAATAGGCTAAAGGTGCCTCTGTATAAGGCTTTATATTGTTTGTTTATTTGTTTATTGGAAACACAAATAAAATGTGCAAACACAAATTAATGAAATATGTAGGACTGGAGTCAGCTGCAGTTTCTGAAGTTGCTTGCCTGCCTACTAACAACAGTAATTTATACAGATTTGCATTATATTAAAGAATTATTTCACCCTTACTTCATATTCCTGATTTTTATTTATACTGTAGTATCACTGTGACTGCCAGGTGAGGGTTGGGTTGTTGTTTTTTTGTTTATAGTCTCATTGTTATCTCAGCTGGGACACTTTTGATAAGAGTAATTATTTTTAAGAAATCAACTAGCAAATGTATTATGCTGGGAGGCACTAGTATGGATTACTCACCTTAGACCAGTCTCCCATTCTCCAGACGTAGCATTTGGAATAGTCCTCACAATCCTCTGCTTCTTTAGGTCTTGTGGACAAAACACATTTCTTGCGTGGATTGGTGCACCTCACAGTCCGATGCCGTACTCCCTTACCACACTTTACAGAGCACTGTTGGAAACAAAATGTTTTTCAGATTTCTACAAAATTCAGTTACCCCATTTCAACCCCTTCTAATGACTCCAGCCAGGCCAACATAAATATTTCACAGCTTCAGCGATCTCCTGACTTCTAACCTTCAATTGCATCAATAGCAATTTATTAAAAAAAAAAAAAAGAACAAAAATTCCTTATGGGACAGAATGATAGTTGATCCATTTTTAGCTAAAATTAGATCAAAGTTTATTTGCTTGAGGAAAAAATAGGCTTTTGAATAAGAAAAGTTATGATTAAATTAATGCAAAATATACTAGAAATGTAAGGCAACAATGAAAGGAAATACAGTGCAAAACAATCAAAATAATGTTCATAGGAATAAAATATGAAGCAACTTCAGAAAAGTTCTTTTAGCAACTTTTAGTGTCCGACAGGAGTTTTTTCGGAGAGGGAAAAAAAAAGAAGAATGGAAAAGCAAACACTCTAAAACCACGCAAGAATCCAGACTGAACTTGAAAATCCAAAGTCACTATATAGACAGCATGTGAAAACTTTCTTCAGGTTGCTCAGTAGGTCCTAATCTATGTTTTTTTTCCACTGCTCCCACTTACACTGCCAAAAATGATGCCATTTCCTTCTCAAAACATTATCACTGCTTTTGATCATCCCACTGCTTGCAGTTCAAAACTCTTCTTTGCCAAGCTGATTATAACTGCAGGAAGCAGCAATGGCTAGTTCCTACATAATGGTGATGGTAGAAATGGTCATGGGAACTACCTCACTCTTCAAAAAATATTTCTTGTTTCCCAAAAAAACATTTTCACTCATTTCTCATCTCTGAAGTAAAACAAACACACCAAGTAATCCATGTATTTCTTTTTCTCACTTCTGTAAATGGCATCCATTCCCATAACCAGCCCTCATGCTTTAAAACTGTGTACCATGCCAAAAACTGGTGGTATTTACACCTCCTATCTCTACCTTAGCATCTGCTTTTCATCCTTGAAAACATTCCCTATTTGTTAGCTCTTTCTTGCTTGGGGAACAAATGGTTCTGCTGAGTAGAGCAGTCCAAAGAAAGGATTTCACCAACAGAAGCTGCTCTTTATATTTTGATCACAGAGGCATCCATAGCACAACTTCTAGTATGAGAGGCAACTAGAATTGCCTTTACTCCACCAATGAAGGGAGAAGTTCCAAACAACCCCTTCATCTTCTCCAGATGGCAGTGAGAACACCACTTTCTTCTGCCATGGTCAGTTAATTTTAGAGGAAACCAAAGCTGAAGAAAGCCAAATGGACAAGCATATTTAAAGATCTTCAATTAATAAGCTTTTTGAACAATAATTACCCATTACAGCAAACCTTCTAGATACAACATATGTGAAATTGTGTTATTTACAAGCCTATTTGCCTATTGCTGTTGCTTTAGAAGAGCAGAGAAGAAAGAGGAAGAAAAAGTCTTTGCCTGCAGATCGCCTCAAAGTCTCTGAAGCAGATGAAATCAACCATCTACTCACGGATCAACACTCCTTGGTACGAAAGCACATCCCAGATGTTCCCACTCTGAACCCCAGGTCTTGTAGCTGATAAGTGATCCCTTAATTCTATTTGCCCCTAGTTATGCACCACTACAGACAGGACATACTTGATTATACGTGCTTGAGAACTGGCCAGAAGAAACTGTTCCACAACATTAACTAGGTAAAATGTAGTAGCTCAACACAGATGGTATTCCGAGTCCCTGAACCCTTTGCCAAATCATTACATGAGGACCAGGAAAATCATCAGGCTGAGCTATGCCATTTGATGCTGAAAAAAAACTAATTTCCAGAAAATACAAAGGCACAAATAATGACTATGGAGTATTTGTATAAATAAATGCAGCACCTCTGACCAGACTCCCGCCTCCCACACAGTCATGCAGTCCTGGCCTTCACAGCGCTGTGCTGAAGCAGGTTTTGGCCCCAGACAATCCCTCTCCCTCGCTCTGATCAAGGTCCCATTTCTGAGCTGCTGGGTGCAGGCTACTTGTCTGTTCTGGGTTCCTTTTCCACATGTCCTTGAACACGGTGTCCATTCTGTCATCATCCATCTGCAAAGAAACACAGGCAATGTAGTAATAGGAAATTGGGAAGGGAAAAATATCATCACATTATCTTACTCTCTTGCTCAACAGTGTATATACCTAAGACATACTTGCATATTTTCAGCCTCCTTTTACTGTCGTTTTGCTAATGGAGTTTATTAATCTAATGTACATGAGATTAAAGATGGTATTAATGTACATGTAATTTCCTTCCCTGGTCCATTTTCCTTATGTTTTTAAAGTACTTTCCTCTAACTGTAATTCCAATTGGAAAATTTCAAAAATATATTTACATTTTAAAGTTGGCAGATGCCTGATCAGCTCGCCTGTTATTCTCTGGATGTCTATCTGTGTCAAGTATGCCACACATGTAAAGTCTAGAATTCCTTGAAAATGTTCTGTTGAGAGAATTACTCAAGTGTGAAGGACTCATTGCTCTGGAGAAAGCATAAAAGCCCACAAATCATGTTCTTCATGGTCAAGTCTAACTCAGGGTGCATGGTTTAAATCACAACAGCAAGGAAAGCTCATGTAGTCTGGCAGAGTCCACATACCTGGAGAGTAATCGTTCTAGAACATAATTTTCCCCAGATGCTCTGTAGAACCAGACTGTGGCCATGTGCCTTTAAAAATCAAATAGTTCTGCCCCTGATTCGGTACAAAAGTGTGTTCAAGGAAACTTAGTTTGCAAGGAGAGCACTTAGGAAACTGAGATTTAATAAATTTGTTTCAACCTTCTGTCATGCATGTGTAGCAAGAAACTGAAACATTAAAGTAAGGATTTTTTTGTTATCTGCCCAGATATATAATTTATAAATCATAGTCTGTCAAGATAATAAAATAGATTTCAAGGTATTTCTTCAAATGCCAGTAGCAAATAAGTAGTTATGCAAGTGCAGGCTTAAGTAACATTTGTGTTGAAGGCTAATGATATTGCGTAATGATCATTTACAATGTATTAAAAGCTGGATCATTAAGGATCATTAAATCTTTCTATATTTCTTAGAACAATTTCTCTGAGTATCAATTAGCAACATTTTAAAATTTTCACTTAATAAGCTGGAAAAAAGCACAGAATGTTGAAAATTTATGGTAGACAGAGTCTGAAAAAAAAGATCAGATTATTCCATTTATATCCATTAAGTGAGCAGTGATGGTAATAAAATAAAATAAAGGACTTCTCAAACATGCATATAATGAAATATAAATAATCCCTCCAAAGGGTAATGCTCTAGTTTGGGAAAGTCCGAATGTCAATGGTTTTGTCTTACTTAAAATGTATCTTACTTTGCATTTTATCACTTTCAGTACTTCATCCTTTCCAAGAAGGCTATGTCTTTAGTTCACTTCACATGCTTTCCTCAACAGTATTTGCATTTGTTTTGTATTGTTTTGTTTAAAAATGCTACCTACCGGTCCTCCAGAAGACCGCCATAGACTGATACCAGTGCCTGCTCCTGGGGATGCTAGCCAGCTCTTGCTAGCTCATTTCCCCTCCCTTGAAATGTTTGGACTTGCTCTAATTTGCTTTAAACAAGCCCACACAATTCTTGAGGACCCCCACAAGTCATAATTCTTGACTACCAAATGGAACCAGGATGGCAGAGTCTGAAATGTACAACTGTGCTGGCCTGGTCAGCAGTGCAAGGAGCAGGCTGCCAGCTCAGCTGCAGGGACACCAGCTGGTGAGCACCCAGAATTTATAAAGAGCTTTAAAGAAATGAAGCCTTGATTGAAAAAAAACCACTAAAATGTATAATTCATTAGGAGCATGGGATTAAATCCCGTATGTCTTTATATAAACAGCACTTAAATTTCAGTATTGCAGCACAGATCAGTCTGTGAGAACACTTTCTGAGGAAAGTAATGAAGTGCTTGAATAAGCATTGATTTAGGCATGATGCTTAATAAGGACTCATTAAAACTCAGGAGAAACAGCTTCCAGAGTTTCTGTTTTCCCTACATTTTGCATTGTAAGGTTTTGGATGAATGTATTTACTGCACATCCATTGCCAGGAGGAGTCCACTACAAGATTTTTACATCTAGATATTATAATTAAACCCAATCATTGTTACCTAGTCTGGCAAGGTTGCTCATTGCACTTGCGGATCTGGGGTTCAGGTTTTGTTAAATATTTGCACTTCTTGTTGTCCACAAGGCTGATATTCTTGTTCATAATCTTTGTGCAAGAGACTGTTGTCTTTCTTTCACCTAGTAAAAGAAGCAGGTATGTGAGGAAAACAGGAATAAGCAACTTTGTTAAAGGAAGGACATAGACACAGGTATTTCATACAGTTTGGCTAAAAGGACTGTAAAACCAGTGCCAGAAATGCAAAACTAGTAGGCAGCCTGAAAGAAATCCTACCCTTTGTAGGGAACATTCAGAGTTTCTAACCTGGTCTTTGCACACCACCATCAACAGAGCTTTTCTGTCATACTCCTGCAACTAGTTATAGGCCAAACCCTTACTCTTACTGAAATAATTGTATTTCTCAACCACTGAAACCCCAGCACTGAGCAAAGCTTGCACAAAATGACAAAGGAAAGTATAGTTGTTAATCACTATCTAAAATGAGGAAAGGAATGACAAGTTGTGACTGGCACTCAGATAAAGGGAATCAGCACATGCACCCATCAGCAGGGAGCCTGCACTGTTTCCCATGGACTAAAGAGGCCAGATGACCTGATCTGCAGGGTAACCATTCAGGAAACTGGGTATTGCTGCAGAAATACACTGCATGCTCTGTACAGAATCCTTGTCCTGATGGGTGTCCCTGGAGCCTGGTGTGTCTTGAACATGGAAGGATTAGAAAACAGAATTTAATGTAATACTGACCACAAGGAGTAACTTGTAATTAGACTGTAACCTAAACTTTAGAAAACTAGCAATCCTTGAATTCAGGATTTCAATTAGTAGAAAAATAAGCTCATAACCCTTCATTCTTACAGTTACTTTTAAACATTATCTGGAAGTTTACTGGCAGAGGGGCTGCGTGCATGAGCAGGGCAGGCTTAAGCATGAACATTCACCAGAGGTCAAAAATGAGCCTGCGGATGGAGCAGTTAAGTTATAAATGCACATTATGTGCGTGACCACAGCTGACGTTTTGCACAGGGCTTGTGTACGTGAGAGCACATGCAACTAATCTATCACATCACAGCGTCTGAAATGTTTGACAGTTCTTTCTGCACTTACATATACATCTGTGTACTCATATTCTCTCCCACGCAAAGAAAGCTTTTCTGCAACACTGGAGGCTGCAGACCCGTGCCACATACAAATATACACAAAACCATATGGCTTCATCAATAGTTTCATCCTGACATGCACTTAGAGCATTTAAGCAAAACTATTGATAATTGTTGAATTATTTATGTGGATTAATCAAAATATTGATGTCAAATTTTAATCACAAATAGTTAGGGTAAAAACTGCAGTGTTTTAATTTCATTATTGTTTGATATTTAAGCCAGAAACTAAAAGAAGAGTTGAAACAGCTTTGTCTGAAGTAAGAAAAATCTTTCTGTAATATTTCAGAATGTATGCAGGAAAAATATCTTTTATGGAACTTTGTAGTAACTCAGCTATTTTAGATGATAACATAAAATGAAGGCCAGTCACAACAGAAAAAATTGATAAACATTACAGTAAAACATTTAAATATTTATTTAAGCCTTAATGTAAAATAAATTACCGACATACTGCATTTTAAAATTTCTGCAGATGATAGGAATCTTTAGAAATATTTGGGGCAATAACGACAGATTGTGGTAGCATTAAAATTATTTTAAAAAATAATCGGGAAACTGTAAAAAGTGTGAATTCTCAACTATAGGAATGCACCATTAAGAATCAGAGGATGCTACTAGCACCACATACAAAACACCTTCTAGGGAAGAAGCTTTCTTACCAAACCACGAAAAGCATGTTTATAGAAACTACAGCAATCTTTCATGACACCAGGACTGTTCACAGAGTCAAAGGCACTAGAACACTGTGTTCCTTATGCTGCTGTTATGAAAAAGAAAAACATTTCCAGGCTTTCCTATTCAATCTCAAGATGCACAGCAGTTTTCAGAACATTTGATCACAGCAACTATGACTGTCAAGGTTGCAAGCATGAAAGAGAGGTATCCAAAATCAATATATTGTTCATAGTCTGACTAATTGCACAAGTTATGAACAGATCACTGTATACTGCATTCATTACAAAACCTCTCTGAAGTGGTTTTTTTTCATTGTAATTGTTTTTAATAACATCTCCTAGAAAACACTTCTAAAGACTTGTTATATCAGTACTGTTCATATTCCAATATTGTTTTCAGAATAATATTTAGTGCTTCCAAAATCACATTTTTATGGTTAATAAATATAGGAAAAATATCACATCAGTATACTAATATCTGCAGTTGTAATATTTGTTCTGTATGTTTTTGGATCATCTTCAACTCATGTTACTAACGGTACTTATTTGATCTGAGACTGGGATTCAGTTTTCTGTGGTTTGAAATGTCTCTTACAGATCATTTATCTTCAATAGTTCCAAATACAGGGTGGAATGCACTTTCTATTCTTGCTCTAGCTCTTGCACTTGTATTTCTTCTTGGAAACTGTGTCCTGAATTTGCTTGCTAGTCTAGATTGTTTTCCTTCATTACCATCTTTTGCTACTTTTTTGTTTTGTTTGAATCTTATCCTAGAGTTACCACAGTTGTTTTTTTATGCAGTCAGAAAGCACGAGACTGATTTATGTCCACATGTATGGAATCCTACAAGCCACAATGAAGATATCAGTATTAAATACATAACACTGACCATCAGAATCTTAAATATATACATATAAACACACAGTGTTTATACACACAAATGCATATTGCACACACACATTTGCACTGTGTATACATATGCATACTATATGTGCATATTCATTTTTGATACATGTGTGTGCTTGCACATTTTTATTTTATTTTACCTCCTCCACATACAGCATCACAGTCCTCCCAGGTGGAATGCGTCCACATAAAAAGGGGCTCTGGTACTTTAGAGCTCTGATTTTCAGGGAGAGGATCCAGTGGGATTGTGTACTCATAGTGTAAACCATAGCTCTGGTCATGGAAGAGCAGCACCTGCAAGATACAAGGAAGCAAAACATTCCTACACACACAAGCACTATGGAAGACAAACTCCAAACTGCAAGATAATTTTGAAAAGCACAATACAATGATGGGATGCTTTATTGCCCTTCAGCCCTCCTAATGGATTTGCTAGAAGAAATTTAAATTAGAATATCCACATAAAGCCTATGGGAAAAATATTTTGCATTATTAGTAAAATTCCTTTAATTTAAACAATTTTAATTGTGAAGTACTCCCTCATAATTTCTCCCTCTTTTGGCGGCTATAAACTTTTGCTCCCCAACACTGAAATGCATCAAAACCCAACTTTTTCATGGGGAACTTGGTGTTTGCAATTCTGAAACAGTGATGCTGTGCTATAGTCAGCCAGGACTAAAAACACCTGAAATGAATTTGAATCTCTCTTCTCAGCTGGCACATCAGTCTTTTACAGTATTTGAAGGAGTGCTGTGACTTCTGAGACTTCAATCCTGCCTCAGCAATGTAAAGATTGCTCTTGGATTTAAACCAATTTTTTCACAGTCAGGCTGACAGACCTCTATCCCCCCTCCTCCTCTAAACCTTCCACCCCTTCCCATTTTTGTAGATATGTACATAAATACAAAAACAGGTATATCTTACATAGATCTCATTACCTTGAGGAGTCTGGAAAAATTATTAGTTACCATGCTCTACAGTAGGAGTCAGGTGAAAAAACCTAACTGTCATACCAGTAAATGTAAAGGTGATGTTGTGGGACCTTTGGCTGATATTTTCTCCCAGAGACCTCTCCGAACATAATGCACAGTGGTCCCAGCAATATTGAATGTTCCAGAGTGCTCTATCTTCCAATCACTGTTGATTGACTGTTTTCCAGCATCCCGAAGAGCTGCAAAATATATGAGAAAGGCCCAAGATAAAAGGTCTCTGATCAGTAGTGATTTTCCTCTCCTTTCACTGCCTGTTGGGATAATTAAACAAGTAAGAGAAATTCACCTAATTCTGATTGCAAAGATATTATAGATCCTACTGCACATGAACTTCAAACGTAATGTGCTTGAGATACATGTTTTGGAGAGAATGCCTGGCAAAATAGTGTGTATTTAACACTATCTGAAGTTATTATCAGTGTTTTAATGCCTGGAAAGACTGACAGGCTCCAGCATAACTCATAATTTGGACATTGAATTAATTTAGGCAGGGGCAACTATTCTCTTTTCCTGGGGTGGTCATTTCTATAATCCATGAAAGCATGGGAAACATAATTTTCACAAGAGACTCTTCAAGATTTGTGGAACTTGGCTAAAACTTGTAAAAAAAAAATTCTAGTTCAGAATTCTTTCCTCTCTAACTGCACTTGCCTTTTCTGCTCCTTAGAATGTGATGACTTTATACACCTTCATCACATAATTAGGTGCTTCTAAAAAATATGAAAAACTTGTTCTTTTTGGGTGAATCATTTCTCATACTGACCTAATTTATATTTAAAAACATGTTCAAGCCAGGTAAGATATATTTCATACACTGACAGCACAGGATTTCATATTGGTTTTCTATAGTAAATGGACTAGGTTCTTCTGTGAATGATTTGTAATTTTATTTCATTTTATTTTATTTTGTTCCAATCAGTTCTGAATAATCATGTGAAGCAGAATATACTTGAAGTCACCTTCTGGACAAGAAGTTTTACACGTTTGTCTTCACCGAAATTGCATGTTTGGCACCAGATTGTTGTAAGAGAACCTCCACATGTTCCAAAATTTCCCTTTTTAAAGTTGTAAGTTAATGTGAGTCACTCCTGTAATCATGTCCTCTCCTATTCATATTTATACTGTTATGTTTTGTTTCTATGGGAAACAATGGCAACAGGCCTATGGACTATAAGGAATCCAGCTGAACAAGACACTACTGATGTGTACCACTGCAGCACTGTGTAATAAATGTTGAGACTATAAAATCCATTAACACTGCATAATAGTCTTGTGCTAAAAAGAAACAGTGATTCTACAACATTTAAAAACTGTCATTTTAGGTTTAAACATTCTATTATTAAAGGTAATTAAGTTCTATTTAGTGTTCAAGCTGTAGGGGCTAATCCTCTTCTCAGTGGAGAAATCAAAAAAATGCACTTGAACATGCCAAGGTCCAACCGGGTCACGCTGCTCAGATGGAGCAGCATCCTCTCCCCAGAGAGAAACAGAAATCACTCTGTCTAGTCTTTAAAACAAATGAGTGCTACAGCATGCAGAAATGGAGTGCTACAGCATGCAGCAAACTGGATTCCCAGCACCAGAATACAGAAATATGACAGATCTTGCATTTTCTGCTTTTGGATTCCTCACATGTGTCACTGGTCTTAGAAAAAGTCAGAAAGTGTGTCCTCAAGCCTTAAATTTGGACTTGGATTCAGACAGTGCCGCTTCTGTTCTTGACTTTGTCACACCCCATACTGTAAGCAAGTTCACTGAATTTTTTTCCATACTGCACACATATGCCTATTCTTAACTTTCGACAGAGCAAGTCACCCTGTACAAAGTAACCCAGCATAGGAAGAGAATTCCGCACACAAATGTATCCTCTCTCTGGTAATTCAAGCAATACATTTACAACCAAAGAAAGGACCAAAGAAAACCTGGACTGGGAAAGCCTACTGCAACTGTAACTACAAACACAAATTCAGTGCTAAACCAAGGGAACCAATTACAAGTGTATCTCTGCAGAGCATAAAACAGCTGTCACAAGAACAGCATTTAAGTGATGGTGATCAGTGTAATGTATTTGTTAATTACTCTACCAGGGCTATACACTCTTCCGATTTTAATGAGGTGCAAGAAGCTACTCTCCACAAAGATACGATAAAATTCAGCTACTGCTTCTCCCAGGTCTCAGTGAGGAGCAATAGTGCCCTGGTTCTGGTCCTCCATTTTGTAAACCAGTACCTACTGACCCTTTTCCCCCTATGGACTAATCATTCTACTGTATTAGTTTCATGAATTTTGTGTTTTGTTTTGTCAAAAATATAGTCACACTTTCCAGAAAAGTATCAAAATAATGCCATTCTGACTGGGCCTTATTTTTATAAAGAAAATATAAAAAGATATCTGAAAATCAATTCCAAATGAAAGTATGTGTACTGATATTTTTGTTAAGGAAGTAATTGTTTCAATTCCGTTCAGGTTACCAGGAGTCCCTTCAAGCCATCTTAAGAACATTTAGACTTTGAGTCTAAAAGGTTTGAGTAACCTTTTGAAAACTACAGGGGGTTAAGGATTTATGATGGGAAATTGCCAGTGTCCTCTTTATTATCCTCTTCAAAAATGGTGCAATAGTCCCTTTTCTCCAGCAACCAGGGACTTCACCAGGCTGCCATGCATTTTCAAATTTACTTGAGAGTGGCTTGATCACTCCATTAGCCAGTTCCCTCAGGACCATGGGATGCATGTCACCAGGTCCCATATACTTTTATGTGTTCAGATTTCTTGGGTGGTCTCAAACCTGATCTATGATCGGTGGAACTTCATTCCACCATTGCCTGCCTTGATGCTGAGGGACTTGAAAAATGTTGGAGAAGTGTTTCCCACTGAAGCTGAGGCAAAAAAATGCTAAGCACTGCAGCTTTCTCCATGCCCATCATCATTAATTCCTTCTGTCTTACTTTTCAGTGTGTGTTGTGTGTGTGTATATTTTCTTTACTAGTCCCTGTCTGCCTAAAGACCTGTAGAAACCCTTATTCATCCTCCCATTCCTTGCCAAATTCAGCTCCACCTGTGTCCTAGTTTTCCTGAAGTTATCCCCACATACATGAGCAGCATCCCTATATACTTCCCAAGATGTGTCCCTGGTTCCTATGCATTCCCTTCTTATGCTTTAGTTTGACCAGGAAGTCCTTACTGACCCATGCTAGTCTCCTGACTTTCTTCCCCGTTGTTTTTTTTGTTTTTTGTTTGTTTTTTTTGTTTTTTTTTTTTTTTTTGTTGGAATAAGAGCCTTTCCAATCTATGAAAATTATTATCCTTAGTTCTTATTAAAAAATATTATCCTAAATCTGTTTTGCTCTGTACCCAAGGGCAGTTTCCAGGGGTACCATATATCAGTCCCTTAGGCAACTGGAAATTTGCTCTCATAACATTAAGAGTCCCAGCTTCAGTCTTCACTTGGCCCATATCCCTCAAAATGAGTTTCCAGAAGAGCGTAATCATTGCAGTCTGGGCTGCCGCAAATTTGACCTCTCTAAATAATTCATCTGTGTTGGTAAGCAATCAAAAAGGTCCAGGAACACTATTATGCTGGTCTGTCACTTGTATTAAGAAATTATCCTGTAACACACCCCAAGCATCTCCTGAACTGTTTACAGCTTTGTTTGTTGTTTTTCCAGCAGAAATCAGGTTATCGAAATCCTGAGGCAAGATCAGACTGCAAGCATGATTCCTGTAGCTGAAGTAAGAGCACTTCATCAACAGAATCCTCCTGGTTAGGCAGCCTGTGGAAATCCCCAGCCATGAAGCTTCCTTTGTTGGCCTGGCCTTTAATTTTTAGCCATAGGGTCTCAACCATTTTCTATGGTTCTTTGCATATGAAAGGAAAAAATATTTAGTCCCAGTGAACTCTGCTTTGCTTTGAGGTGGAGTTGGGACCACGCTCTTAACTGGCTTCCCTCGCAATCTGAAATTACACTGTCTGCAAAGATTACACTGATTTGGCTCTAGGCTCTTTTAAACTATTACCATTGTCAGAAATGAGGATTCAAAATTTTTCAGATGCCACCTGCTTTCCCACACCCTCCTGTCTCAAAACGTGCCGCAACCAGGAAGCATTTAATAAAGGAAATGCCATGGAATGCAACACACCGATTGACTAGATGCCTATAAGAGCATTAACAATTGCAATGTTATACTTTGTTACACTGCAGATCCAGAGGGTCCATGTCCTTGAGGTAGCTTGATCACATATTTGAGAATAACGACACAGCTAATCCACTTCTTTAGTTCAGCTGAAAATGAAGCTTCTCCCATTTCTGATTAGCACAAAAATTTCAGGGTTTAGACTGTAAGTAATTTCTACAGTTATATTCCACTAACCAATCACATTAATTCAGTATAAACCTATCATGCAATTATGCAAGTGTCTCACATATAAGAGAAACACAAACTTCAGTTCCGTTTCAACACTCCACTTATGCATGTGTGTGGTTCATTGGAGAACAGTTAAATATTGCAGACCTCTAAACCTCCTTGGAAGGTGCAGGTCTCAAGACATACCATCAGTCACTCATTGATAACCTAAGCTCTCGTAATTAAGGTTCACCATCTTCAACATTCTCTCAACTGAAGTATTGAGAACACTATGCTCAACACGTCTTAAAAAATATATATTTATTTATATATTATAACTCACCTATAAAGACAATTTCACTTAATGGAAAAACTAAAAGAAAAAAACACTGTGATTAAGTTTGGTCTATTGAAAGATTTAGGCAATTCAAAATAGTGCAAAGAAATACTTTTGCTGCTTTGGCAGTCTAATTTTAGAACTTCTGTTTGACTTTGTTAGTGAACTGCTATACATTGTCCAGTGTGTGTTTTGTTGTTGGCTGAGCATCGATTATTTCATGCTTGAGCTTAAAATTCTTTTCAGTAATTTTAAAGTACTTTCCATACGAAACACTGAAATTGTGCAAGTATGCACAGAAGTTTTTAAAATAAACTAAATGCAGTCTGAAAAATTCGCTAAACAAGATGAGATTAAAGTTCAAAAGAAGACCTACATGAAAATGGTTCTACAAAAATTCTTTCTTTTCTTGATACAAGTTCTTCACATATATATTTTTCTACTCAAGAATTCTGTTCAATCACAAAAGCATGTTTAGCTAGCACTTTTCAGTGTTGAGCAGAACAGGACATTGACTAAAACAAAGCAGGACTAAAACACATGTATTGTTTACCTAAATAGCTGTGAGCTGGTTTTTCTTCCACAACTTTAATTCTCCTTGCTCCTGCAGGTATCACCAAAGCTTCCACATAACCTAGACACGAGACCATATGTACCAAGTTAAACAGAAATATAGAAAAGCATAGGAAAGTAGAACTTGTGAGTTTGCTCATTTCTTTTCTCCTATTTTACTTATTAAATGTAACAAGTTATAATTTATATAGCAGTATCTTGAATATTCTTGCAAAATTGAAAAAAATTATGAAACTGTGCATGGTATGTAATAGATAATAATTCAAATTTATATATAAAATTAAAAGAGTACAGCACGGTAAAACATAACAAGAATTTTTGAGGCTGGGAGATTGGGGCTGGAGCAGGTGAAGTTATCTCTGGCCAAGTAGTTCAGTATCATCATGATCACCAGATGACCATAAAAGAATTCCAACTTCACTCAGCATGTAAAGACAAATGGTACGGCACTAAAACCTAAGCTTCCTCCCACCGCTTGGTTTTTGGTGTGTTCCATGTATTTTTTGCTTCATCTTCCACTTGATTTAACATATTCAAACCCTGTTATGACAGGCTTTGGTTTTGAGATCTATTTATTAATTATTTGTTTCAAATTGAGATTGCTTTCCAATGATGTGGGACTGAGAGAGGATGCTGGAAAATTTGCTTTAATGCAGGTGGAAAACAATATGCAGGCTGCTGTAAATAAACAAACCCAAATTTTAGATGACACAGGTGAACTTCACAAAGGGAAGAATATACCAATCTTTTGTTATGCGTAGCTATGTGATATTCTACAGCAAAATACTTAGCATTTACAACACTTCTTCAATAACCCTGAAATGGGAATATGAAAGCAGCTAATAACACCTAATAACAATTTCTAATTATTGCTTATAGCTTCTTGAGAAGGAAAAGCAACTTACACAGGAGTTAGATGGCAATACCACAACACTGAGGATTGACACAGCACCCTGAAAAATCTTGAAAGTGGGTGGGTATTTATATTAGCAACAGAAGAGTGATGATATAATGTGATTTTATTAGCAGGAGTCTATTTTGCTGGATTTTTATATCTCGCAGTTCTCCAGACTCATCTGGGGTTTGGGTTCTTGCTTTGCCTTGCATTCAGCTTGAGAGGGCCAGAGACTAATTTTCCCCTCTCGCCTAAAGTACCATACTTCAGTCTAAAATGCACTGAAGTCCCTTATTTTTCAAATATATGCTCTCTGCCTCTTATTGCAGTATTTTCTGATGTGATATATTTACTACCTTTAAATTCTAAGTATAATGACAAAAAAAAAATGCTAAAAGTAGCCAGTCAAATGCTGTTTCAAAGAAAAGACTTGTATATGTGGTGCATGGGTGCACATTATTAGGATTCCAATTCTCCACTGTGTCAATGTTATTGTGCTGGAGCCACTCAGTTATTCCCATTCTCAGGACAGATCACAGCACTATTTGGAAAACTAATGTTCATTCTGCAACAGAAAATCTATGGGCTCTTAGGCTATGTTATAATCAGTATAAAACAAAAGTAATGAAGAGCTATTAGACTAATTCACTTATTTGACTTTAAGATCTGTCAATACCTGGCTTAGTTTAATAACATTACTCTAGGTAGCAGATCGTACTTTGGATATTTATTTCTAAGAATATTCAATGAATCTAAACACTAAAAAAAGCTACAATTCCTCTATTTCCTATAAACATAAATCAAATTTCTCATATTCCTTAAAAATCAGGCTCTTGTATGAAATAGACTGTAACCTAATGAAAGATATGTCCTTCATTTTGCAACTGAAACACTGTACAATAATTTTACAAAAATAATTAAAACACTCATGCACACTTATCTTCAATGTCTTACTATCTTAAAAAAGTTAGCTCTAAAGTCCTTTCGAGGATCTGTCCAATTTTAAGAAATACAGCTTTTTTAATTTCCCAGCGCTCAAAGTAATCTACAAGCCACTGGTTCCCTTAGTATTTGAAATAAACAAACAGGCATTACCTGCTCCTCTGGTATGGTTAAAATCCCCTTTAATAACTTTGCACGACTTTCCATTACCATTGCATACACCACAATGATCTTCACGAGCCAGAGATCCTAATATACCATCACAGCCAAATTTCTGTGGAAGAAAATAAAAGCTATTTAGACAGAGGCCACGTTTTTCATACAGTTGCCTGAGCATCAGGCATCTCGCCCATCTGCAAGATGTCTAGCCAACCTGACCCAGCCCTGCTCAAAAGGAGGGTTGCACTAGCTCACATGCAGAGATCTGTCCTGCAGAGAACTCCCCTGGGACTTTACACAGATTGCTGCATTCACTCTTCGTGCATGGTTGGCTAACTTTACCAGCTCTCTCCAACCCACTGTGCCACGCAAGCCCCACAGTGCTCAGTGACTGCTCAGTCTCTTCTGCTTTCTACTCAAAATACAATTCTTTGCTATGCTCACAAAGGTAAAGTGCTGTTAATGGCAGCCTAAGGTCTTATTCTGAAAAGAAAATAAACAGATCTAGGACATGTAAATATAAATTGTACCCGTGTTTTGCTATAAAGCATTCACTTTAAAACAAAGTTTATTCAAGGACCTCCACATTACTATTTAGAATAATTGCTATGAGTTAGTATCAGAGGTAGCTTGATGTCGTGGTGCATCCCACCCACCCCCTTTCCAGGCTGCTATTGGTGTGTGTGATCTGACTTTCTGTGCAATCTCAAGCACATTGGTTCATGACACTTGACAACAACAATAAAATAAATACATGCTGGCCTAACATGAAATAATAAGCCTCTAAAGTCTAACATAAATGTATTCTTGGTGTGTGCTTCTATTTTCAGATAAAAAGAAGTATTCATACCTGGCATCTACCATCTGCACAGACATCTAACCCGTGCTGGCCACAGGAAGTCCATCTATCACCTTTTCTGTTAGAAAACAGGTTGATCCTTTCCAGCTGGTGAACAGAATAAGGCACATGGCTTTCTGTAGCAGCAAGGACAGAAAACACACAGGAAGAAGGGAATTTAGAAACACTGAATTTCAACACTACTGTTAAAACTGATACCTACTTATCTGCGTGGCATGTATCTATGTTAGCATAAGAAGTTACTTAGATACAGAGAAAAAATAAAAGATTTTTATCTATTTCTTAGGTTGTTTGAACACTTGGGCCTTTTCTTCCTACAGCACATTGTTGCTATAAACTTGGCCTACACAGCACTCATGTCATGCTCATTGTGCAATTAAGAATAATACACATTACAGCTGTTGGAATATTTTGTTGTAATCTATACTTTCATTCTCCTATATTTTGGCAGATCATAATATTGTCAAAAAAGAAACTTAACACTTTCCAGACTTCCTAACTAGCAGGTCAAGGAGAAAAAAAATGAAGTAACTGACACACCCTGGGAAGAAAAATATATGAATTTACAAAATCCACATTAAAAAAAACAAAACAAGAAAAGAGCACAAACCCCCTGGAAACGTTCTTTCTAACATCTTTATGAAGTCCAAGCATTTTCTCCTACATTTCTAAAACTTCTGCAAATCACTTATAATTACAAAAAAGCATAAAAATGTAGTAAAATGCTATGTATCCATGTATTGCTAATGGCCTCATTTTAAACAATTAATTTTATTCATCCCTGTGAAACTAATAGCAAGTAACAGAAACTAAATCTCTTCTCAGTGGTCAACTGTGTACAAAGTAACAGGATTTTTTCATACTTTGTTCACAAATGTACTGACTTAGAACTTCCTTCCTAAATCTGTTGCAGATTTTTGAGATAAAGCTACCTGAACCTGAAACTGATTTCAGTTGACACAATCCTATGCACTCTGACTTCATACTGACTTAGATTCCTGAGTGCTTTTTATTAGTAAATTAAACAGTTCCAGGAAACATAAAGGGCACTGGAATTCTACTGTCTATACAGCTGAACTGTACAGTCTATACCACATTTTTTGCATGTGCTAACTAGTACTAGCTCAGTCTAGACGGAAATTACCATCTGCAAAGGACTGTTTTCAAAAAAGTAGTTTTAGCATACAAAAGAGTAGAAAAGTACAGACAGGACATTTGTGCCAGCTGACTTACACAACAGAGTGGTCTGGGCACATTTAAATTACTAAAATTAACAGAGCTCAGGGTTTCACTAGAGGACCGGTACAAACAGATGTGATCCTTCGGCCAACATGTGAAGCTAGTCAGACACAAGCCTTCTCCAGCTAAGAAGCTGCCTGAGATTGTGCCCTCTGCATTCCTGTTATACTCCTTAAATGGTAACCTCAATGTTCCCTGGGGGCTTTGAGCATGGATCAGCATTTTTTAAAGGAATATGCAATTGATGACCTAAACATTATTTTAAAGGCACTGAACTCAAAGAGACAGCAACTAAACAACACTAGACAACATCAACAGAATATAGGAGATCTCATTCAAATATAGCAACTATTTTGGACATGGTGCATAGTTAGTGCCCACTAAGAGAGCAAACAATTAAAGATTTGGAAAAAAATCTATATTGGAATACTGAAATTCTTTGGCCAGTATCCACTTTTGTTTCTCCTGACGGTAAGATCACTCTTACAAAGTCAGATGAATGCAACAATCCATACTAGTTAACACAGGACAGGAGAGTTGTCAAGGTTTTTTCATCTGTATGTAATCCAATTATTCAAAGTCAAACTTAAATATTTCAATCCTTTAGGATATAAAAATCATGCGTTCCTGAGCTAAAATTAAATTCAATAAAACAAAACTGACTCAATAAGTACCCACGTAGAAGTTAGAGAAAATGTTTCTTACAATGAAATGAGCTAACATAAAGGCCTAAGGAAAACAGCATCACAAGCTTTCACTCTGGCACCTTGAGAAAAGTCTCAGAAGAAAGAAAACAACCTTCTTTAGTTAGGCACATATTATATATTGATAGCAAAACCAACAAAAAGCAGCAATAGCTGCAAATAGCAAAAAGGCTTCTATGCTTTTTAATGGGTTCTGACAAATTGTTTCAGGAGTTAAAAAATTTACAGTAATAAACTATTAAAAATTTGGTAACACACACAGTACTCCTGTGTCATTCTAGGATTTTCTTTATTACAGGCTGCTATGAATTGGTTAATTTCTCAAGTCAACTGATGTGGTTTTTTTTTGTTGTGATTTTTTCTTTGTATGTTTTAAATGTAAATAAATTTAACCACAAAAACTTAAAGAAAATTCAGTGAGGTGACACCTATTGTTCACATTTCTAGCAAGAAGGAACTTGTTTTCTAGCCACTGAAGTTTTGCACCAACATTGTTGTTGCAGATAACATAAATTTGATTGTACTAAACTCCCATTTGAGCATTTTCCTAATGATAAGGGATGAAAGCAAGTTTGTTGAATAGAAGCACGCATACAGTATGCCAGAACTTCACATGCAATAGCTGTTAGCATTTATAAAAAATCTTACCTAAATGTACATATTACACACAGATATATAGTATATATAGTATGTATTACACACAGATTGCTGCCAAAATCAAGCACTGTATGTGAATTACATCGCAAGATGATGTATGTGAAATACATCACAATGTTAAGATAGAAGCTCTCTCCTTCCTCAAAAACAGAGGCTCACAATATCTTAGTTGTCTTTTTGGCTTTGTAGGTAAAAAAATCTAACTGATATATGCATGCTCAATTATAGAGCATTACTCCAGAAAGCTATATTTCTGAGTAATTTTATCCTACAATTCTGATTAAGTTGGAAAAAGCTGAAACTGGATTTTCATTCAAATGCATTTATTACACACCAAGAAGGACAAATTCAAAAGGAATAAAAGACAACATATTCTAAAGCATATGGAAGAACCACTAGGTCCTGTATATGAAATTAAAATAGCTTGCCAAAAATACTGGGCTTGAGGCTTGTTTGTTTGCTGTAGTTTTAATTATATCTTTCTTAACCAACAACATCAAAAAGATATGAGCCATACAAGCAGATGATAAGAACAAGGGAGGTGGTTTATACTTACCATCATCAATGACAGCTTGCCATTGATGCACGTGCTTCTGATATGAGGATCTGACACTGAAAGCTTGGCACTGCCAGTCCCTAAAGGCAGGCACACCAACAGGACAAGAAGGATTTTCACACACCCTATATTGCATTGTGGGCCCATGACACTCTCCTTCAAGGCCTGAACTAGAAAAGATGGCATAAATACAACCCTTTACTGTTGGCAATATTTTGTCAAACTTACATACAGTTTATTTAAGCTAGGCACAAATTCAAACTAGCAGGTTTTTTGTTGACACTTAACATGAAAAGAACACCCAGAAAATATCGAAGTCATGAAACAAAACATGTTTGCCTTCTCTTTGCACTGGTTACATTACATGAAAGGAATGATGGGTGCTAAGACATAATTTACGCTTAGCCCCAAGGAAACACTAGGACTAGTAGGAGTGCTCAGCAAGAGAACCTCAGCTGCAGTTTTGATGGAGTTGAGATGATTTTTCTCTATCTAGGCTGAGCCAAAGAGGCTACTGAAAGGAAGCAACATCTGCAGAGTTGCAGGTGTTACAGGGTTCAGACAAATGCTTTCTTTCTTTTTGGTCACTCCAGTTGTGCTTGCAGGTCTTAATGAATAAATGCAAAAGAGGAGTGAACTGCAGAAACTGGAGCTAATTAACTGGAACCTTGCCTGGAAAAATGAATTAATGAGAGTTAAATTAAGACATCTATAATTCTAGGAACAGCTTTAAGGCATACAGCTGAAAGTGATGTTTAGATGGCGTGAACTATGAAAGCATTCTGTATATCTAAATTCCTGTTAAGTAATTTTGTATATCCGTATCCACTTTTTCCTCAACATTATTTATGCAAATTTGTCTTTTTTAATCTTTTTTGGGGTCATTCTGCCCCAAAATCTGCTACACTGTCTTCCATGATTCTTCATTTCCCCCTTTTGTTGTACTATTTTTTTTATCT
>CM019236.1:42114533-42140872 GCA_009741485.1 Malurus cyaneus samueli
AAAGAACTTTCCAATCAAATCATCTTTTATCCTTCTATATATCTGTAATGAATATAAATACTTCAATAGATAACAGAGGAAAGACATGCATATATCTTGGATTTTCATGTATTGTGCTGCCAGCAGTTCACCAAGAGTGATTTGCTGTTTGAGTCAATTACATTCACCAGGACTCTCATCATTCTTCTAAAATCAAATCAATCAACTACGATAAAATGTTCCGATAATATAATTTTCATGCTAAAGGAAAACCATCTTGTATTTCTGTTCCTATCTCTAAAGTAATGACAATAGCTTTGATATTTTAATTCTGATACGTGTTTAGCTGATACTGTCTGGAATAAAATTCTGGAAGGTAAGGATGTCTTTTTTGAGATCAAATTTTTTGCATGGCCTGCCCATGCTATGGAATAAGAAAGCAGAACCTCTATGAAGAATTACCCAGAATTATTGATTGTAATTAAAACGGCTCATTTAGCCAGGCTACAGATATACCTTATTTATGTATAGCAGTAAGAGACTAAGCAGACATCACACTAAACATCCCAATTCTTCTTGTTACTTATTATCTGTCCAGATGAGCTTCAGGTTACACAGTCACTGGCTTTGGGTTTTTTAGTGGAATTGTGGAGATGAGTATTGTTTCTCTTGTGCTCCTCTTAGGATCTTAGGAAGTGATGGAAATGTCATTTGCAAAACCTGTCCAACTTCGTTTAAGTTTAAGTTAAGCATTTATAAGCACTCCACATAGGGCAGATGATATGTCTATAGAAAAGTCCATATTTTACCTGGGGCAGTACCTTTAAATAACTATGACATTTTTGGCTTGAAATGTCCAGGAACATTAACAAATTTATGATCTGGTTGTAATACTATAAAGCCATCCGACATAAGTGTTTTTCAAAATTTGTTATGTGATCATGATTTAAGAGAGAAAATTAAGATTGTTTGATCAGTGAAGACCAGTTTGAAACTGTTGGTGAAAAAGGTTACCAGATAAGGATTTAGCACAGAGACTGAAAGTTATAGAAGTTGTGTCTAAAAGAAACAAAAGTCTTTATTGATTGCATTAGTGACACTTTTAATTTTGCTAAAATATGAGACTTCTTTCTGACTGTATCCATTGATGACAATAATTCACCAACAGTTCCGAATGCAAAAAGAAATTAGTTAGATTACTTGATGTTTGTGACATTACTATTCATTATCTACTTGTAGCCTCACTGTTTTGCTATTGCTGAATCACAGAATCATGCAATTGTTAAGGTTTGGAATGCCTCTACTTATAATACATGGAGGATATGAAGCTGGTATATTCCATAAAAAACCAATTTTTTTTGCAGTGTTTATGATACTTGATACGAGATACGGACAAGTTGCAGAGCACACAGTAGTGATTGGATAATTTTTGAGTGGAAATTGCAGTCCTGGAAATGATACATGCATACAAGATCATTGAGTTATTATTACTATTTAATAAATGCAGAAATTCTCTCGACTTTTCTCAACACAGCTTTTGAAGCTTCCATTATCTTGAATACAAGTTGTGAATAAAATTCTCATTTCTCTATTACTTGTAATATATCTTTCTATGAAATTGTCACTGGATATCAGGTTTCCTGCTGGTGGAACTGTTATGCGAAAAAAAAGTCCTGAAAACAGGCCGGATGCTGTGCTGTGATCATCTGTGCGTTCAGCGGACAATGATCCCTGCAATAGGTTTGGGCTGGACCCCAAAATGCTTTCTTAGGCAGTTCCCAGTCTCGCTGAAGGGAGACAGCATAGTCGATACCATTTCTAGAGGCATCCCTTATTGGAAATGAACCTTTTGAGTTGAGGACAAGAATTGAACCTGCTCTTTGGCCACTTAACCAGAGAAAGGTTCTGCCTGTTGCATTTACTACCAAGAAAATAGCTTGAAGAACACCAGGCAAAATACATCAGACTGATATGAGAACTATGTATGTATTGCACCAAATGTTTATGTTGTGCTTCCTATGTGCTTGTGGAGAAGTGCGTTGTCTTGAAAATGCCTGAGTTGGTCTACCTAAGAGATGATAATTTTCCTCTAGTGGTGTAAGCTGAGATTGTTCAATCGGACCTCTTTTGCGGAGCACATGGAGGGGGAGTGGAGCGCACTGGAGCACTTGTAGCCGTACTTGCACACTGGAATCAGCATCGACAACGCAAATGCCCTGGTAAAAATGCATTCAGGTACATTGCTGTCATCAGAATTCCTGAACAGAATTGGCATTACTACAGGAATCATAAGATACATGTAGCCTTTCCCTAAGCAATAATTCTTTATGATATTGGAAACACTTAGAAGCATAGGTATTTCAGCTTCTTATTGCATGGCAACCTGTTTTTATCTTTCCTGTTTCTGCCAGAACCTAGACAACAGGAGAATAAAACTTCCTTTTTAAGCTTCACCTGAGAAGTAACAGAAACTTAAACTCCTAATTTCTGACTTGCAGATAATGTGTAATTCTACTCTTCAAATTTTTTAACTAGAGAAGGCTTTCTGTGTCTCATCTGAAGAACCAGGAATTGAAAGTTTTATAAAAAGGTCTTTCTGCATTTCACAGACTTTTAGATAGACTCTATGGAAACAGAGTTTGGATTCTCGTCTTGTGTGACATTACTCCATGGTTTATGATAATTGAGGCAAGCAGGAACTTCAAAGTGTAAAGACCTATTAGTTTCCTTGACTGTTAGATGTTCAGTTTAATTGATACTGTTTTTTCACCAGAGCCATACCTTTCCAGTGTCACAGTCTGTTCCATCCATTGGTGGATCCAGTTTAGTTTTGCATTCCTTCTCACTTTCCACCTTACACCACAAACCAGTGCAAATGACATGCTGCAAACCAAAGAAAGATTAGGCACAAAATCTGTCATGCAAAATTACTTTCTGCATGCAGACCACTAATGTTGCCATAATGTTACCAGTTTGATGGTAGTGAAGTACATTTAAAGACACATTAAACATGCAAAAAAACCCAAGTGGACAGAGTCTGCTTTGACTTTTACTGATCATGCCTCTCTAGGACTTCCAGATCCCTTTTGTTGGTACCATCCCAATGACTGCTGCTATTATGCTCTTCCAATGATTCGTAAGTCCTCTAGAATTCATTTATTTACTCTACAAAAAAAAAATTACAAAGGCCATTGAACCTGATCTCCACAAAGAAGCTGCAAAGTAATCTAACAAATGAAGTATTTTTGCTAGAAAGAAGAGAAGGGAGATGACAGGAGTGCAAGCCAGTAGTGAATTTTAGAGGTGGAAAGAAAAGCTGCTCATTCTGTCCCTCTGAAGTATCAGAACAAAAGAGTTTTTACTTTTTTTCAAAACTAAGCACAGCCTTGTAGGATGCTGGCTCACATTTCCCTGAATTTTCTTGGCGGCTTTCCCTATTTTCCTCTAAAAGACCTCCTTCTCCCATGGTTTTTAGTCACAACTTCATTCTCCTCCTGTCTGTTCCCCCCTTACCAATAAACCATGAAGAAGTGAAGAGAGCTCATGTGGGGCTGAACTGGGGCCTGAATATTATAGCATATGCACAGTGATTCTCCACAATATGTGCATCACCCAAAGAGCGGCAAGAAGGATCAGGAGAGGGGGATGGGTTGCAAGTGGGATGAAAGATAAAGAACAGCTGGGATTTTTTAGATCAGGGTTGCAAAAGACCTGCTTTTTCTAAGTGAAATGATCTGTTATATTGGTACACCCAGTAAGAGTCTCTGTGCCTTTTACACTAAACATGAAAAACGTGTGATAAATCTTATGCTACCTTGAAAAATGACTAAAAGCAGACAAAACATAATTCAAGAAAGATTTTGTGTGAACCAAGGAACAGGGCAGTTCCAAAGGGAATCTTGCACATGTCAAAATGTCTTTTAACATCAGTTATCAAAAAGAGTCATTGTAGAGGTCTAAAGCACTTTACAGAAACAAGAGACAGGACGGCAGCAGTCAGACTCACTCGTGATTCATCCTGTAACAGTTTTTCGCTGAAGCTAAGCTAACAACAACCAGCTCATGCATGATTCCAAAAAGCAGTCACAGAAGTCCTATCCTTATCCTGGGTAATTTCAGTAAGCATCTTTCAAGTAACAAACTGCAATTCAGTTTTTGTTCATTGTTTTTTAAACAATGTAGACGATGACAACAGTATTGAGATAGAGTATCAGTTGTTCATGACAAAGGGCTTCAATACCAATTATGAAATGAGCGACATACTACTGGAACTGCTTCACAAAATATATGTTAATTTAATGTTCCTAATTATTTTTTTTCATATCTTTCAATCTCCATTTATGAATGACTACAATGGTGGAAAAGCCATCCAGATTTATTCAAGTTTTCAAAAAACAGAGTAAAATTTTCTTATGCGTCATCACATTTCTAAGTACATTATCCTTTTTCTGTCCTATATCCTTCTTGGCTTAACTTCATGCATATGATTGCCACAAATGGACTTACAAAAAAGGCTCGTCACAAATCAAGAAACAACTCTTTCTAGACTAATAGAAGAAGCAAGTAAATTTCAAGGCTGGGAATTGGACCAAAGCCACTAGAACATATCTTAAGCGTTGGTCAACTGAAAATCAGTAAATTCAAATACGAACTGCTTTGCCAATCACTGGCATCTGTATACACTGCATGTCTACAAATACATGTAATACCGACCTCGCACCGGAGCACCTAACTTCCCCAGATAGAAAGTGCTAGCAGCTTAAAGTGTACTGCATTGTAAAAACACTCTCCTCACCAATCGTTAAAATAAACATTCAATATTACTATAACATTTCATCGTCAACTTTAATACTCCCCAAACCCAAGGAAAAGGAGGTACGGAATTACTAAAATTGGTGGATTACTTTTTAGTATTTTTTCTGGGATTTTCATCTCAATCAAATCACACATAGACTCTTTAACTACTGTTCAGACACCATTTCTGTTGCAGAGGTACGAGGTATGGGCATTACTGCCAGCATTTAACTTTTGACATTTAAGGATTTCTGTATAACGCTGGGGAAAGACTATGATCCCAATGTGAATTTTTCATTAGCAACTTGCAATGAAGAAGATCAGGACTGATTTGAAAACTAACAGAAATCTGGAGGCCACTGTCAATGTTACAGTCACTCCAAAATCAGGGCATACATTTCTACACCATTTCACTCCTCTGAGTAGAAGGTTTCTTCAGTCAAGATCAGGATAGCTCAGCTAACATACATCAAGATTTACTAGCTATCTATGATAGATACAGTTCAACAGCCATTAGAGCTTTCTAGATTAGCCAAGGGAAGGAATAGTTATTTGAGACTAAAAACTTATTACTGTGCTACTAGACCATTCACAATCTGTAAAGTATTTCTTTATGTGTACACTGGAAAACAAAATAACTGTCAAGCACACACAAAGGATATTTTTTAAAAGAATGTGTTAATTGTGAGTTTGTAACAGCAAAAGCTTATAAATAAAGTATGAAAGTAGAATGTTCTACAGAAATAGCAGAGTTCATTCCAACTTTTAAGTTCTGTGGGTGTTTTGTGCCAGTTTGGGTTTTTTTAAGTTATAAGAGTGAGGCAGGTCTAAGTGAATCAGAAGGATGCATTTCCTATCATATACGCATACGGAAAGAAAATTCAGTTGAGAGCAATGACCAGAGACAAAAAGGGAATTTTAAAACAGTGTGCAAGACTGTGTGTCAAGATTGTTTAAAATGTGGTGGTTGAGATGAGGACAGATATTTCACCAGGACTGGAATATTTCCATTACTTTTGTTCTTTTCATTGTGATCTTTTCCTGAAATGCCTTTAAAATCACCATGAAATATAACCAGTCTCCTACTTCTCAAAGATCACAGCTGTGTTATGACAAGAATTGTTTTAGTGGAACTGACCAGATAGCATTCACATCCTGGACTTTAATCTTAAAAGCCAATATTAAATAGTTCAAAAATTGTATTAAATTGTCAAGTTTTACAATCCCATTTAACCATCAAGAACTACTTTGGGCCATGATCTCGCTATCTGTTATGTGAAACAATGTTAGGATCCAATTATTTCTTGCATGGGACATCATGGGCATAAAAGCAAACTTGGCTCCCTTACAAGGTAAGCATGGAGACACAGTATAAATCTTCAATCTGGAGATGCACTCATGCTTTCCTAGGGCCTAAAAATTTCGCTTAGGACATGACAAAAGAAGTCTGAAATAAAAACGAAGAGGAAAAACTAAAGTCTGGACATCATTTATAAAAGGGGATTGGGAGTGCCTCAGGAAAATACAGAAGAAGGACTTCAGTCGTGCCTTCAGTTCTTTGTATCAGTCATTAAGTTAAATTACAAAGAGGAATTCTTGATAGCAAGGGAAAATCACTGGCATTTTTAGTACTTCTCAGTGTTGCCATGCAATGTGACTGTAAAGTGCCTGCCTGAAGTGCTCTTCAGGAATAAAACTATAGAAAATCACATCTCAGCGGAAATGCACTATTAATTGTACCACTAATATTTGTAAAAACAAGATTATTTTTATAATTATCCAATTGTTTTCTTAATTGAATAGCTGTTTTATATGAAACACGGTTGCTCAGCGTGGAAGACCATATGGAACTCTGCTCATCAAATAATCTTCCAGTCCCAAAAAAACGTATGATTGTGACATAGTTCATAATTTATCTTTTACACAGTTATACTGAAGTGCATGAACTCTTCAGCAAGTAGAACATGTCCAAGAAATCCTGGGCTATAAATTGTTGGATTTACTGACATTTAAATGAACCTTCAAGGAGTGTGTTTCTCTCATTTCCTGGCTTGTGGACAACAACTATAACCATAACAAACTGCCAGTTACTGGCAGAGTAGGAGAGACTGTAGAGAGATTAGAAGAAGTACTCTGGATATCATGGAATATTCAGTGGTTGCCTATGCATAATTGAATAATTACTGTAATAAATTAATATAGCAACTAATGAAAATCTGCATTCAGTTTTCAAAAGTCAAATGTTGACTTCTCCAAAGACAGCTACAACAATTTGCACAATCAACACAGGGAAATTTGAGTCATCCTCATATTAAATAAAATGCAATGATTTGAAAGGTTAGATTCAACATATTTGTTATTTGTATCTAATGTATTTTAATTTTTAAGAAGATAATAAAATTAGCTATGGAGTAATAGTGCTTCACATAGTGCTTCACAGTTAGACGATGTTGGTGCTGCACAGTACATGTGCTAGAACTCACGAAGAATTTCTGGAAAGTCTAAATGATTTGGTTCTAGCCTAATTCAAATGGCAACAGTTTTTTCTTCCTTTCTCTTCATACATAGCAAAAAGCCACATGAGAGGATTACCTTCTTATCCTCTCTGATAAGAATAGAGTTGATAGAATGCTCTATCCATTGCTCTCAGTTTTCTCTTTACCATAAAAAAATTTATTTCTATTATTTAGAAAGTGTATATCTCATTGGACTAGCGGTGAACTCCCTTAAAGGAAGAGATAGACCTAAGACCCACAGCAGGGAACAAAAGGATATCTGAAGACAGTGCCTAAGCCCACTGTAACTAGCTCTTCAAGCCTAGAAACTGAGGATCAAGTTTCTTGGATTTTTTTTATCGGGAGGAAGGAAAAAAGTACAAATTTTGCTTACACACAAAAGAACACAGAGGAAAACCAGCATGATGACTTTAGAGAGGTCATCAAGGAGGCTTTGGAAAATTTCTACCTCACTACTCTCACCATTTTTTCTCAATTTTGTCCTTTGTATCATTTACTCATTTGATTGTCATTTCTGACAGATTCAAGGTTCTTAAAAATTCATTACAACAATTTCTTGGTTCAATAATTCATTATACAATTTCCAGTAAACTGCTGCAAGTTTTGCAGAGGATTTTGGAAAACCTGAAGATTCTTCCTCTTGGTCTCATCTCAGAAACTGTTATTCAGCCGTCTTTTTCTAACTGTTAAGACTGTAAAGTTATCAAGTAACACACTTGGTTCTGATGACAAGAAGTAAAATTGCAGTTTGCAAACATTGCAGTTTGTCAGGAAAAAAGAACAGCTGAAAAGAACACAGGCCTTTTGTATTGTTTTGCATCATAACTATATTTTTCCTTCACTGCAAACTGCAGTGGTATATTAATAATATTTAATAGGAAATTTCTGATCATTTTACTGTAAATATAAATATAAAGCAATGATCCAGGAAATAGGAAAAATCAGAAGGATTTATTTAGATGAAAATAAGTGATTTACCTCAAAGGTGTCCTCTTACCTACAGAATATCAGATTGAAGATGACTTCAATTAGAAATGGACAATTTGCTATGGGCACCTACAGCCTAAGTAATCTCTGTGCAAACAGTTGAACACTACCTGGGTAATATTCACTGAATTTCGTTTCCTATTATTTCTAAAATTATTATGTAAACCAAAAAAACCTCGGAGTCAGGATGTTAAAAAAAGAATATTCATTGCGTCCATGAACAAAATACAACATGCACAGGATCAGTTGACTATCTGAATTTAAATATCTGAATTAGAACAAAACACAAGGGTAATAAGACAGGGATTTATCCAGAGAAATGAAAAGCATATAAAGGTATTATGCAATAGCAAGTCTTGATGTTTGTATCTTTCTTCAATTACTTTTAAGAACTCTGTAATTGTTAAAGAGAAAAATACCAGGAAATATTAAAACTCTTTATCATTTTCTTTTTCAAAACAGACTTCTAGAGAATAAAAAACAGAAATTACACTGTGCAATTGAAAACAACGTACTGAAAAGTAATAAACAGGTTGAAGTTAATGAAAAAAGCACTCAGAACTAATGAGGAACATTTGTAGAATTTTGACATTGAGTTTTACTGCTTATGTCCAGAGTGAAAATGTTTTTGATATGACAGCTCAAACAAGAAACAGGAACCTATGGCTTTTTTTCCTCTTCAACCATACCACTCTCAGGTTGCCTTTGTCATACATGTATTGCGATGTTTCCTCTGTGAATCTTTTAGACAGTCTCATTGAAAGTCTCTGAAGAAACAGTACTAAGTCCAAATACAAAACAAGAAGGGAACTGAAGAAGTGAAGGAGAAAGGACTTTTGTTCTCCTAGGTAATATTACTAACCTTTCCAGGCTATCTGCCCACTGGGTCTGATGAGACTTTATTCCACAGTTCCTTTAGTCCCTGCTCTATCAATCCATACTCTTTGTGTATTTTTATTTCACCTTCCCATTTTGTCTTGATTAATGCCTTAAGGACATCCAACATTTTTAGTATCTCCTGTTGTTGTTAAAAAAGGTCAATTTTTCTCTGTAAAAGGCATTCTTAAACTGCTTCTTCAATCAGATTTCTACTAGCATTAGTTCATAAAATCATGGAGACCTGTTCAATTTTGCTAACCTGTCTTTTTAAGGTTAATGTATAGTGACATACTTCACACTGGCATGAAGCAACATCAGCAAATTCACTTAAATTTTGGAACTCCCCTGGTTGTGGAACTGTGCAGCTCTGCCTGGGCTCTCAGGTGCCCCCTGGGAGGTGCAGAGAGCACAGCTAACCCCACTGCTACTCCTCACAGTGTGCAGCATAATATTCTGAAGGTCAGAAATGGTAGTTCAGTTCCCAAACCATAATGAAATGGAACCTACATGTGAAAGCCTGACCCAGGCGAATAAATTACAAATATTCCATTTGGTGCAACAGCGTGTCTTAACACTATGACATATTCTGTTTCTAAAGTACAAGGAAAGTATCAATAAAGCATGTTTCAGGACAGTCGCAGACCCAAAGCAAGACTTACAAGATATATCAATAAAAATGTGCATATTAATTTTTGGAGAGTGAGGCTATATGTGCTACTTCAAAGGGGCTATTTTCTATTAAAAACATGTACAAAAGCTATTCTCACACAAAAATCAGGTGGTACCAACAGAGCCTTACCTGCATTTCTTGGCAAAAGGAAGCAGTTGGTCCAAAAAGAATCTGACACTGCTCATCTGCAGTGTACGTCATTCCTGGGAGCTTAGAGGGAATAATCACAGAATTGAGGCTCTGAGGACTCGTCTGCACCAGGCAGTTACTGGCCTTTGACCTGGTAATATCAGAGATTTATACGCTGAGTGATCTGAATCTGTTTGCTGGGCCGATTTAAACTTGTGTACAACATTCAAAATACATGGACAATTACAATGTTTTTATTCATCAACACTGGGCTACTGCTCATGTTTAAACCAATGTGGCCTACTTGTTATAAACTAATGTGTTCTGTTGTTGCACATTTGCAGAAAGACAATATAATTTATCAGCTAAAATAAGCATTTTAGAAAAGCGCTGGATAACATTTTAGCATAAAAATTACTTAATGGATTAAGCTTTTCATAGCCAAACATTTCAGTATACAGCATAAAAATATATTGTAAACACAGTGACATAAAAATATTGTGTATATAAATATACAACACTAAAACCATATACATTAAGACATGAAAATATAAAAATCCATATAATTGCTGAAAACAGATTTAAATAAACCTGTTTAAGATTACATTGTGATGATTTTAAATATTTTGATGTATTTTGCAAATACAAATCTCCCCCAGAAGCAAAAAATACTGAAAGTTTATTATTTCAGTATATTAATTGCAACTATTTGTAAATAACATACTAAGAGTGTTTTCCTATTATATACCTGAGAAATCTTTCCAGATCTTCCCTGCTGCACTGTGACCATGACACATCCCCAAGATTCTGTCCTTTAATCCATTCCCCAGACATGATATGGACACCATCAGCACAGGATGGGTGGTCATTGTCGTGGTTTATCCCCATGCTGAATTTTGAAGTTAAAACAAAACAAAAGTTAAAAATAAAACAAAACACAACAAAGTAAGAGGTTGTTTTCTGAATATTTTTAAGTTAATACTCTTGCAAAAGGTTGCAATAAACTCATATATGTTAGATGTAGGAAATCTCTTACGACTTCTTTTTTCCATGGTATCTTTCACAGAAGTGCATGGAACCATGTGTAGAGGACAATTCTATAATTAAAGGTGAAAGTGGAGCTGCATTTATTTGATGAGAAATATTGCATTCTAATCAGTTAGAAAGATACATGATCTGGACAACTTTTTGAATTTTCAGAACTGCACAGTAACTGCAAGTTTGATGAATACCACTTCTCTCGTTAATGGAAAATAAAATATTTTGGCAGCATTTCTATCTTCATTCTATATGGAACTGATTGGTTGAAATTCAATAAAATAGTAAAATGATTACTGGTTTAATGTGTAATTATTGTCTCTAAAGAAAAAGCAAATAAATGTGTTTTCTATCTCCTGTTAGATGTAACATTGATGAAGAAATTAAATTGAGTGTGAGAACTCACTGGAATGCATATGGATGCTAAGTCTTCAAAATCAATGCACTGCAATGAAAAATTCTACTAAATATCTGCTTGAAGCTGCTATTTTAACTGAAGACTTGCTGTCACTCTCATTCACAATTAGCAAACAAGAGAGGAAGAAGGTTCATGAAAAAAAACCAAGATTTTCAAAATTAGAAGAGTGGATCATCTAATATGTGTATTTATTGCTTGACTGACATTACAAGCAATAAATACAGTCAGCTCTTTTTGAGGATTTTCAAATCAGTATGAAACTACTCTCCAGAGCATGATTTTAGGTAATGCTGGAAATTTGCTCCAGCCTGCCCTGGAGAAAAGTAAAACTTTCCAATCTACTACCATAGAAGCATTTTGTATAGTCTTATTAGCAAAATAATTCTGATGAAAACTTCATATTTTTAAAGCCGCCCCGCCGCCCGCCCACAACTGATGCCACCAGTGTGATAAGAAAATTGCGTATACAACACTGCGACGTATCCCAATCAGCTACCATTAAACACACAAAAACAAAACCCCTAATTCTAATAATCTTACTATACTTCAGCTGCCCACACCTTCTATAACACTCTCCTATTCTGCTTTGACATTCAAATGTAGTTCCAGTTCTTTACTAATCCAATGAATTCATTCTTCTATTCTCTTCCACCTCCAAATTAAGTACACATAAAAAAATCATTTTTAAAACAAAAACTCACTTTAAAGACCAGGTATTGTCCTATTCCCATGACCTGAATCACGCCCTACCCCTTCCAAAACGCGGCGACAAGCTCACAGGCCCGACCTCCACCTTCTCTCAACACCTATTAACTAAATCTCAAGACAATACCTGAGAAGTAAACTAAAGAAGCAACAGAACCTGCTCTTGAATGTTCTCAGAAATGTCCTCTTCAGTAAGTACTTTTGATCTGCTCTGTAGCACGGTAATGACTGCATATTTTTATCTGACCTAGTATCAATCACAAGACAAAGTAAAAGTCATTGTGCTGCAGAATTGACTTCTGATTTCATTACTCACAGCCCATTATGTGTGTGGTGGAAGAAAGAAACTGAACAGTCATTGCTGCCTTCTTATTCAACAAGACAGTAAGTAATGTAAGCATGTGTACCTACTTCTCCGTTAACAAGAAGGATATAACAATATTCAACGCTTGGTGCTTTCCAACATCCCTTGCTGCACATGAAAGAAATAACTATATCCTTTCACTAAATCAAAGGTGCCACAGAAACTGTCAGTGTGAGGTGCTGTACTGTCTCTTCCTACAGAATGTATTTATGACAGCAACCAGCACATTGCCCTCTCTCCTCCTCCCACAGCTAAAATCATCAACCTCATACAAGGGTAAAGCAACACCATGTGCATGGGGGAGGAAGACAAAGGATCAGCCTTTGTAACAGCCTGAAAAAACACAATTAGCAAAGAAGACAGTGCTGTACTTTACAAGTAGTACACCATGTTTATTATAGAAATAATTGCATTTTTAAGAACAGAAGTGTTATTTCCTCAGGGTTACATAAAAATGCTCTCTCCATTCTGGTTAAAGCTATATATAGCAGATAAAACGTGCAAGTAGGAAGCTTGCACATTCTATAGAATGCCTTCCTTGACTAATATATTAGCCACATTTAAATTCACACTAGGCAAATAAACCATATTTTAATAATCTCCGTTTTAAAGTATTTTGACAAAGAGCCTTGAAGCAATAAACTCCACTAACAGTGTAAGTCAAGCACACTGAAAAAATATTTTTATCTTACAAATCCTTTAGAACTTGTTTGAAAGACTCTTTGTGCTTTTAGCGATATCATAAAGTTGGAATAATCTCTGCTAAATCTTTAATATGCAAACATAAATAGTACAATGAAACATCATTAAATTTTCTGTGTTTGGAAATCAGAATTAATTCAGGCCACTGAAAGCAGAAGAAAAATCTCAGTTCAATCTCTCAGTTAAAAAACATTTCTTTCACAATTAACTATTGCTGCAATTATATGTGTACAGCCGAATTCAAGACAGACAATAGCATCTCTTGCATTCTTGCATGCAACATGCTCTCCAGTGTCAACACACTGAACAAGTACTGAGTATTACAATTTAACTTGAACTTTTTACAGTGGAGTATTACAAAATCAAAGCTCTTTCAAGCCTCAATAGAGGATCCTCAGTCATTACTCTGTGCTTAAATAAGCCAAATAAGGTTATGCAGACACCTTCTTGAAATAATTACATCTGCATTGCTATTTTATATTCCTTTTCACTGTAGGGCATCAAAAGTCTTTGACACATGCTACTTTCATGACAACACGAATTTGCCCAGTGACCCCACATGCTTCCAGGTAAAAGCTTTCTATTATTTATTCATTATTTTATTTGTGCTTTGTAAATGGCAGATGATGGTTGTGACCATCCCATTAGACTTGAAATGCAAGCAGTGCAGCTGAACAAGAATAATGCTATTAAACCAGAAACACACAAAGAAGGGACAAAGATTGAATAGTATCAAAAACTTAATATAAGAGCAATTATTTAGGTTAGCTCAGACAGATGCGGAGAATTACTTTAGGCTGATCTGTAAATAAAAAATGAGAGAACTAAACGAATTATTGAACTACTACTGTTCAGACTTTTACAGTCACTAACAGTGAAACAGATTAGGAAATAAGCAATGACTTAAGAAAAGTGTAAGAATAAGTGGTCAAGGAACCAGCACCAGAGCATTTACTGTAATAAATAGATTCCCAAATACTAAAAGATCTATTTATTACGGATCATATGTAGAACAAAGAAATGACAAATGAAGACTGCGGATCAAGTATAATACTACTAGTACAAGCTCAGGACAGACTGAAAATTACTAGAAAATTTTCACCTTGTGAAGGAAAAAGTGAACCTCTGAATGCATCTGCCAGTTTTAATCTGTGACGTGTGATGGGATCATGGGGTCATTTGATTTGTTTAACAATTTATATTAGTGTAAGTGAATACAATGCAGTATTTGCAAATTCACTGCAATTATTATCCTATATATTTTTCCATTTTTTAAATAAATCACAAGCATAATTAATTCTATTGCGCTAAAAATTAAAAATTACTTCAAAAATATTATTAAAAATGAAGTGTTAGCTTCCTTATAATTTCCACTGCTTTCCTTTTTGTCATCATTTTATGCAATAGAGTGATCAAAACTTTTTTAACTGTGGACCCAAATATTACAAGGTTTAAAAAGGTTTATTGCATTTATCAATACAATGATTTTCGCACCAATTTGTCTAATATGAAATTATGCATACCACAGTATCATGAGGATGTATTTGGTAAGTGAAAATAACACCACTTGTGTGACTATCACAGGCAGGAAGACGAAAGCTACATTACTTTCTTAGTACTTTTGTTGCACTTTTTCAACAAATGGTCTATCACACTGCTATCTTTGTAGAGAAAAATATATAAAGAGACCAAATTATTAGCAGGTTTTTATAAGCTATTATATGTTGCTTTCTTGTTATTTTTATTTCCCAGTTAGTGAAATATTAAGTGTTGTAAGATTTTTTTTATAAGTCCTTTTAAAAGATATGAGGGCTTCACAGTCCATTGAATAAATGGGATTAGACACATTTCAACTTGTAAATTAATTATTTAGCCTAAAGTGAACTGAAAGGCAATTGACTCAGCTACAGAAAAACTATGATGACAAAAGATAAAACATTATTTCTTTTGGAAAGGATTTATCTTTAAAGAGTAATCTGCTGAACAAGGAAATCTCAATATTCTTGTTAATAATGAGATTATTAGAAAAAAGTAAAAAATAAATAACATTATGCAATATTGTTTCTCTTTCGTGAATCATTACTCATTCTCCACAATGCTGGCAACTCAGATTACATTTTCAGTCTTAAAATAATTGGGTAAAAGTACAAAATGCCCTTTAGTGTAGGGACACTAACACTGGATGCTACTGATCAGCTGACTTTGCAGCTTTTGCTGAGCAGATATTCTCTTCTCTGTAACTCCAGCACTTCTAACACCATGCTTCATGATGCTGGATCTGGACAAACCACCATGCCATGGTCCTTTGACTGAAGTATCTAAATAATCTAAAGCTTTGCCATGACAGATGCATTTTGCACCCTAACATGAAAATATTGATTGCCCCTTGCTGAAGGTATTTTTACAGAGATTATATAACACAGAAGAAGTATTTCCTTCTGGTAAACATGACATACATATCACATCCTTGAGCTATCATGTACTTGGTGAAGAACTACAAAAAACAGTTTTCTTATTAACAAAAACTGTTGACACTGTTAGGATCTTCTGCCAACTTTTTCACCGCTATTTTAAATGTATCTATCAAAGAAGTCTTTGCATACTGAAGGATGTTGTTCAGTTACTAACTGTGTAGTTTACAAACATAATCCTAATCAAAATCAAACATAAGTCCTGGAACAATATAGCCTGGCAGAAATGGGAGCCTTAATACCTTGCTAGAGTTGATTAATCTAAATTTCAAGTAAAAAAATCACCATATATCTTTAAGTTACTAAAATGCTGATGCAGTGCTACTTTCCTGTCTTAGGGCTTCATTTCTCCCTGAGTAGTTTCTTTCTCCAGCTGTCTTGCCACCAGCAAAAGTCCAGTGATGCTTTATTTCTGCCTGGCACTGCGGTGCTCTGCTGTGATGCAGAAAGATCGCTCTGTATTAAGAACCATACTAAGAAAAACTATCTTTTCTTTTTGACGGTTTTTAGTGCCAGATAAATTTTGAGCAAGACTAAACAGAAATGCAAAGTATATAACAGACTTCATTATGTTCTGTCATATGTAATCCTAAGTGTATTTTGTTGTACAATTTTCAGGCCACTGAAGTTTGGAATGATAAACACATGTGTTCAGTAAGATCCTAAGGTGATTTAAGTCAGCATAAGTTTTGTCTGTGGAACACAGACGCCCACTTTGATACGGATGTAGAAGAATAAGAAACCATCAATTTTTAAAGAACTTACCCACTAAACCATGAAAAATTAATGTAGGGTAATGCCAAGGACTTTAGAACCGCTTTTTCCCCCATTACTTTCTATTTACTATCATCGGAGGAGTATTACCTCCTGCTTGCATGGCTGAGCACCTAATATACTTTGAATTTCATTAAAGTCATTTGAAAACAAACGAGAGAAATTAAAGGGGCAAAAACGGAAAAAAAAGATCACTCAGGGCACTGTGGGTTTCTTAGCTGCAATGGTTTAGAACAATTACCTTACAGATACTTGTCCTGATCTATCAGGAGGAAAAAAAAAGACAGTGATGAAACTACTGGGGGGGGATTGCTGGAAACCATGCTTGAAATAGTTTTCAGAGAGAATGGGTTTCAGAGAATTTGTAATGCTGAAATGTAATACAAAACTAAAACCTTGTATTAATTCTTATTAAACCAATAAAGATCAAGGAAAAAGGAAAGCATGGTACTTTCCTTCTCAACCTTAATTTAAGGAAAGCAGTTTCTTATTTAACAGGTAGTATGCTTTATAGGTAAATTTCCCTGTAAAATTTCCATTTTCTTAACAAAGAGGATGAAAAATGTCACAGATATGAAAACAGCACAAAAATAATATAAAATCAATAGAACCACATAATCGTAGAACGGTCTGGGTTGGAAGGGACATTAAAGATCATCTAGCGCCAAACTCACTGCCATGGGCAGTGAATCTTCCACTAGATCAGGTTGCTCAGAAACCCACCCAGCCTGCTCTTGAACAACTGGAGATAGGGAGTCCACAGCCCCTCTAGGCAACCTGTTCAGTGCCTCACTACGCTCACAGCAAAAAAATTCTTCCTAACAATTAATCTAAAGCTATTCTCTTTCAGTTTAAAGCTGTTCTCTCTTGATCTATCACTACATGCCCCAGTAAAAGGTCCCTCTCCAGTTCTGCTGTAGGCCCCCCTGGGTACTAAAAGGTGCTAGAGGTTGCTCCCTAAGCCTTCTCTACTCCAGGCACATCAATGTTCCATGTAGCTATGCAAAAAAAAAGCAGTGAATTATAGCAATTTCTGTGTAAATCTGTAATGACATAAATAAGTGCATTGGAAAGATGATTGCTTGTATTTGTTGTACATCTATTTTTAAAACCATTATAAAACTCAGTTTTTCAAACAGCAGTTGTACTTTTCAAACTGTTTTACTCAAGTTAGGCTCCCCTCTCTACATTTCAGTTGGCTTCAACTTGAACTCAGTGATGACAAAAACCAGCCAAAATAGTCAAAGCTCAACTTCTCTAATAGTCAGCCTGCTTCTGGGTCCAGCTACCTCGTACTTCTGTACCTACAGACAGATTAATATCCATATAAGTATATCTGACTTGGACTGAGAAACCCAGCTTTAGACCATTAACCGAAAGGGACAGAAACATTTAGGAAAGAAGCTTGGGGGGGAAGAAAGTGGAATGAGGCCACAATGAGAAGCATTTCTGCTGCACCTACTATCCAATATCCTAGCAGGGGTTGTATGGGACAGAGAAGGAAGCAGGATGATTTGGAGACAGGTTACAAGCACAGCCTCCAGTGACACAAGAGCTCTGCAGCAGCTTCTTTCTTTCTCAGCCAATATCATGAGAATGTCTGACATTGCGGGACCTCCAATAAACTGAGTGAGGATGGTGGGAAGAAAAAGCCCTGAGAGAAAGTGACTCCAGAGTGATATCACCGAATAAAGCTTAATTATCAATGGAATAATTATCCTAACATGTCATCTCAACATGTGTCTTTTTTTGCTTTCTGATTTATTCTTTGTTGCATCTGTTTGTGAGCATGAAATATCTTCATGGCTTTGCATTGCTGTTGGACTGTGAAAGAGAAACGATTTTCCATGATCTTCCTACAGAAAATAAGGCTTCCACTACCCATTCCCTCTTCCAGTACTAGCAAACACTACAGTGAAAAATAGAAATAGAATGGTATGTGGCTACAAAACACGAATAAGTATTACTTTTTAAATCTTTCCTTTCTAACAACTATCACACAAGCAGTTATATTAATAATCTAATAATTATCACACAACTGCTTATATTAACCAGGAGTTGCTTTCTGCAGTTATGAAAACACAAAAAAAAAAGAGAACAAAAAAGATCAATTTCATGCAGCAACTTTTACGTGTGTCAGTCTTTACATAATTGCTCTGTATTGCTTATTGTGCATTCAGAAAAAAACAAAATCAGTAGAAATATTTTAAGTTCCAATTTTTTCTTGCAATCTACTTCATGTTTCTACATTAGATGCTAGGCTCTTCCATTCTCAGAAAGCTTTGACGAAATTTTAAATAAGTCACATTTGATTCAAAGTGTCTGTCCTAACATAGCAAACCACACATTCAGAGGTTCAAAGGATTTAGCAAAACATCCCTCTCTTTTGTCACTCTGAAACTGCCATTCTAACACGAATACACAGATACATGGCACACACACCACAGACAAGAATAACAGATTAATATGTAAACCCCTTTTCATTTCAAATGAAATAAGACCTTTTCTATCTCTTTTTCTTTACAAGTAGTGAAGCCAAGAATGAAATGCAACTTTTATTAATAGATTTTATTATTGTGGAATTAGAATTTTTCGCTTGAAATATTCTCGGTTAAAAATATTTGACATTGAATGAGTAAAAACATCCAGCTCAATTGTGAAGGACAGTTATCTTCACCTTGGTTTTGCCACCCTTTTCTTCTTCCAAGAAGAAAAACAATATTAATGTTGCAATGACCAACAACTACTCTACACTTTAATGGGTTCCATCCCGAGAAAGCCAAATGAAATAAGGGCACTTCCAACTTATGATCTCATTAAAATGTTTGTTGGCAACAATTATTAGAGTTGGATCTGTTACACAATACCATAGTCAGAAAAGAGAAAATATCTTGGGGCACCTGTTTTTCCTCTAAATAATGGCAGTCTTTCCAGTTAATCTATTTGTTTTGTAGCTAGAAAGATTTTTGTATTACTTCAAGTTATAAACATTTACTTAAGCTACATATTATATATTGACACATGCTGTTATTATTACTAACAGAAACACTATTTTCCAAATTTTTCATTTAATTTAAATCCCCTCCTTATAGAAAAAAAGGGAAAACTGAATCTCACAGTCAGATTAGTCAAACTGTAATAGTACTACTATGCAAATGAACAGTTGGCTTTAACACCCACGTACTTACTTGTGACCCATTTCATGGGCAATTGTAAAAGCGAGATTCAGACCATTGTCCTCTGCAATTATACATTTTCGTTTTTCACTGCACATTCCATTCAGGTATGCTATACCTAGGAAACAAAACCACCACATTCAATTATTTTTTGTTACCACACATTCTATAGATTATTTCATAATTAGACTCAAACAAGATCGAAACCTTATCGTGGTCAGAGCCAGCCAAGTATATAAACACATATCTGAAAAAGGTATACTTACTTGTTTTGCAACCAGTGGTAATTTTACCTCACAGTAATGATTACAAGGACTGCAATTTACAGGAAATGCATTCTTTTAAAGCATTGCTGGTACCTTAGTGAGATGTGATTGAACACATTATAAATGTCAGTAGTGCTGTAAACGAGAATAGATGCCTACTCCAATAGGGCACAAGTGTGAAGAGGTATTTCCTCTGACAAACTTTGAAGAACAGAGTGCAAAGCACAGACTTGTGCCCCTGCATTTATCACTGCTAAGTACTGATAAAGCATTCAGCATGTTAGCGGTTTTAAAAATATTTAGAAGAGTCAGATGTCCCGTAAGAGTTCATAGCAGACCGCAGCCTGTCAAACACATTTACTGTAGAGGCTATAATGGCTCTACTACGTAATACCTTAGTTTTCAAAAAAAACCCAAGGAAGCTTCAATGGTAGGGTTTTGTTTTCAAGTTCAGCTTCTTAAAAGAGGAGTGTCTGTAACTGTAAAAGTTTGAAGAACATGCAGCTTAATTTGGGTAATGGTACATTTTTCAGACCACAACACATTTAACAGAGACAATTGTCATCACTTGTCGTTTGAAAATTTGGAGTAAGCAATGAAAACACTGTTTCAAGTGCTTGGCCTTCTTCCCAGGAACTTCCTTTCAATGGAATGGTGCCCTCCGGTTCAGCATGTTTGCTGGATGTTTGCATGTAAAGGTCAAGTTTGAAATGTTTCAAAGTATTTGAAATTTAGTCACAATTACGATTCCAAGTTAATAAGATAAGTCATTCTTCTTACAGTCCAAGTTTTTGTCTGTCTGTGAGCACAATGCCTCATCCACAACATGAAATTCAAGTAGAAACCCCATCACTATTCTGGCAGTGTTGTCCTCAAAAAACCTGTCTGAAAGCTTTTGGACACAGAACTTCTGACAAAAAATGTGTCCAGGACTGAGAGAAACAATGACAAAATAAATTTGAATAAGGCAGATTATTTCTGCTTTCACTATTTGTTTCTAAAAGAGGGAATAGCCATCTGGAATATGAAAAAAAAGCAAAATCTGGTCAAGGAAAAGTAGTCCTTCAAAAGACACCTCATGTTAAATGTAGGCATCACTTATACTAACTTGAATAAAAATAAGAGAAGAAATGCTCTGAAATGTAATGTTTTCTTTTAAAAACATTATGCTTCTATTGCTGAAATAAAAACAAGAATAGTTAGGAAACCATTTTTTGCCTCGCAGTTCCACAAATATATACATCTGCTTTTAAGATTTGATGAACAAATTGAAAAAGATAAAAAGACTTTTAATGCTGGAGCTTGAAGTAGTACAGCTGGTGACAATACCAGAAGGAGTGAAGTCAGGGTGCTGACTTCAGCCATCATCAGTGAACTTAACAAGTACTTCAACAAAACAGAAAAATCACTCTTGCCATAGACAAAACCCAGTACTGCATTTTGAAGAGCTGTGAGCAATCCTTTACTAAAATGCAAAACTTCCAAAAATACCTTTCCTGCTGGGCTGGTTTTGGCTGGGATAGAGTCAATTGTCTCCACAGTAGCTGGTAAGGAACTTGCTGGGATCTACAGGAAGAAAAATCCCCTACCTCCCACTTTCTGATCATGCTCACTACTAGCAGAAAACTGTATGAAATTCTCTAGTTTTCTGAAGTGAGAAGTAGTCTCCTAACCTTCTTCTGACCACTAAAATGGCAGACTGTCCACACAACGTGGGTACCACCAGTGGCTGTCTACTATTCTGGCTGCCCACCAGTTTTCTCCCAAAGAACTATGAATGTTTCATGTTTCATACCTATTCTGTAAAAGAGACAGAATCTATTCAGGATTTTCAATAAAACTCATATATTGATCATATAATACTCATGTAATGCTGATAAATATACTCACATATCACCAATAATGTTTTCATACTTGGAATTCCTTGAAGAAAATTGATTATACTTGAACTTAGAAAGTTGGAAAGACAAAACATTAAGACTTAAATTTCATTGAGATTAAATTAGATTCTGGATTCTAGAAATGTCCAAAGGTATCCAAAGCAATTAATGCTTTATGACCTCTCCACTATTAAACAAATTAAACCTCATATGCACAAGCCACATTCAACAGCAGCTACTGGTGCTGGGTGTAAATCAGCCAGCTACTAGCTGTGAACTAGTTTCACATCTTGTCTTTGATTATGAATTTCACATGTAGTGAAAAAGAAACTGACTTCAGAACGCAGCTGCTCTTGCTTAGCTGTCTGTGCATTAGGTAAGAGAGAGAATTTCTTCTTTAAATGTATTTAGGTTCACTGCCATTTCCTGTGGTTTATTAACACAGCTGGAACTGCTCAAGGTAATCACTTTAAAAAAAAACAAAACAAACCAAAACCCAAAACCAAACAAAACCAACAAACAAAAAAAAAAAACAACAAAAAAAAACCCTAACAAAAAAATCAATGAACAATTGCTCCCTTGTTATGATAAGATATACTTAGTGAACCCCATAGCCTCAACATACTGTTTCAAATTAAAATACTTAATATCTGAAACATGTTGGCTAGAAAGCAGTAATTTCATCTCCCTGACAGTATAAGGAAGGATCCAATTATTTATCTATAAAAAAACCTATGTTTTGAAACAAAAAAAAAGTTTAGTTGAATGCATGTCAAATGTAAAATATTCAAATTACTTCCTTCTGTGGATAACTCTTTTCAAGTTAATTCAAAAGAAAATACATGCCACTTCAATTAAAAGAGTAAAGCTTTAGCTTTGTGCCTTAGAAGAACCACATAAGGGACTACATTTTCTGACCAAACATGTAAATATTTAAATTAAACACATGCTGTTTCAGAAAAGTAGAACTTTTCCCAGAGTCATAGCAGTAGTTAATTACTCCTGCTATTAGTGCTACCCATACACATGGGCATTTCATTCTACAAGTGGTGATAAACTTTCTTGTTTATTAATGAACGTCCTAATTATAGCACCAACCTACTTATTCTTTCAAAGCAGGCAGACATCTACACCCTTTCTGTTGAAAAGAGCTAGTACAGCTGACAGGAATGTTACACTTAACACCTCACCAAGCTGAAGTATCTGAACCAGTCTGTCAACTTTACCTACTCATTCACAGCCAGCTGCCTGTAATCTAAACCCTCTACCTATATAAAAAAGGCTATTGTCAGCATTGTCTTCAGGAATAAAAACTCCACAGTGAAAAAGCCCCCAACAGAATCTCATTAAGAGATAGGCAGTCAAACTTAGCAAGCATTAGTCTTCCTTACAGCAACCATAAAACATGTAGGTATGACTTGAATACATCTGCATTATAATACTTCACTCTAAAAAGCTGGAAAATGGTTATTATTTTTCCTTTTAAAGTAAGCCACTGTAAAAATAGAGTTCACATTCTAAAAGTCTAATCACCCAAATTACTTACTTATCCCACTTTAATTTATTTTCCTCTGAACTTCCTTAGTTTCACAACACATTAGGCCGCTGGATTTTTTTTTTTTTTTGTTGTTTTTTGTGTTGTTTTTTTTTTTTTTTTTTTTTTTTAATGCTATTAGCTATGCGGATTCAGAATTCTGATAGCATGATCTTCATTTGATTATCAAGGATGTACAAACTACAAGACCATAATTAAAGCCCAATTACAACTGGCTTTTGAGTCACACATTAAATATTTTAAAGTAAAAAGTACTTTCAAAAATATTCAAAATAAGCTGGCAAATCAATGGGCCTGACAGCAAAAAAACCCCAATACTTAACTGCACTTGATTACTAATCTAATAAATGATTTATTTTAGCAGACCAGATGCTTTCTTAAGAAGCAGGAGAAAAATAGTTTTCCATTGAGCCGACCTTCAAAGTCTAATTAGCACAAGCTGTTCTGAACAGACTCACAGATGACTTCCAGGAAAAAAGAAGTCTTCTCAGTTGTGTGTGAATCGGCAGCTCTTTAACATGACAGTAATCAAAACAAGACAGCTAACAGTCAGAAATCTCTAATGCAAAATGCAAAGCTCGGGAATATTTATTTTTCTCTTTTAAAGAGGGAGATATAACAGTGAGGACAAATACATCTATATGTGTGTGTATTGTGTCTTGACAAAAACACATCAATGCAAGACCAGAAAAAATAATGGAATAAAACTAAATCAGCTATTGTTGCATTTTCCCCAAATGTCACTTAAATTTTATTCATATCTTTTGTTATTTTATGTTTACATACATTTTAGAAAAAACCACGCTGTCAGGTGTACATCAGCAAGTATACTAATTGATACATACTAATACCTATGCGATTTTGTTTCAGAATAGATTATTAAGTTTACTCTTACACCTTGAAACAAACTGATGCACCTTAATCCTTAGAACAGAGAAAAAGTCTAAAAATGAAGAGGGCACATATGCTCCATAGATGCAAAACCAGATTTTGAATGTGTGTTTAAATACAGATTTAGGTTCTTAGTTCTTGCATCTTCTGAAGAACCCATAGGCATCTAAGATGTTATTACAGGCATGTGATGGCAGAAGTGCTGAAAGATACCCATTTTCTTCTAAAATGCACCCCACATGGAAAACATTTCTTCCAAGATCAATACAAAGAGGAGACAATAAGCAAATTTTCCCCCCTGTCGATTCCTGGCCATTGCTTAGAAGGGATGTAGGGTTGCCCTGAACTAAAGGCTGGCTTGCATCAGTCATGTCACCTTTAATAATCAGCAAAGTACTTGTTCTCTGATTTCAGGTATTCCCTCTTAACCTGCATCTCTTTGGGTCCATAACATGTGATGGCAAATAGCTCCAGAATGCTGTCTACAACAGTACATACTTCTCTTTCTATGAAGATTGCAGAGGGGTATTCTAACTCAAATACAAAGGTCTTTTCAAATATTCAAAGTCCTTTATGCCTTCCTAAGCCTCTGTCAGCAATACCAATGACCACTTGAGAAGATCTAGCGAATTTAACAACTCCTTGGGCAGAAGCCATTCACATCTATTCTAATCACTAATCCAGAATATATACTGGCACTATACCATATAGAATAACTTATTACTGATGTATGATTATTTACAGCTCCAACCCACATAATTTTATGCTTTTCATATTGAAAAAACCTATAAAAGATGAGTACTGAAGTTGTAAAATCCAGAAGACAATGAAAGGTATTTTTAAGTGCTCACAGCTGCTTGGACCTGATTCCATTTTTCAACAATTTCAATGAAATAAGTGACACAAAACATAATTCATTGTTTAATGCACTGAGACAGTCACTAAATCACTCATGGTTAAATCTCTTGCAAGCTGATTAAATAAGCCATGCCCACTTCTGTCCTCTGCTTTGCCATCCTTGGCATGAGCATCTCTTGTGTGCCATGGCAGTATTGTTCTGAGGCTTCACTGATTTTTCACTTTCGCATGTGGCATGTTAAAGTGAAGGATCCCCACATAAGTTAGAAAGTAAACAGTATTCAGAAAACAAACACAAATTACTGTGATAATTAACTTGGAATTTTCTCCTGTTTTCTTTAACACAGAGAAAATGTGCACCATACAATATTAAGAGTATCTTTTGTCCTTACTTTGAAATGCCTTTTTCTTAGGACACAGCAACTTTGTCCATGAAACTTCAGTTTCAGGTTGAAATGTAAATTTTCTAAATGTTATTCAGTGTAAAATTCATACAGATATTAAGTCTCTATATATTTTAAATTCCTTTAAATGAGGATTTTAAATACCCCAGGTAAGTTGAAAACAAACACAGAAAACAAAATAAAATTAAACATATCCCTAGAGATGAACCATCACAATCTGTAGAAAATGACAAAATCTCATTGCATTTTCACAGAAGGGATATGAAATTATGAAAGTCTACAGATGGTACTGTATATGACTGGACCACTTACTCAAGTCAAGAACCAAATTCAGAGTTTAAGCTTGCATCTGAAATCACTGGGATTTAAACATATGTTAGGAACCATGATCGCATGTCAACTAAATGAGAAAGTGAACAATTTAATCTCAACTGGAATGTACAACGGCATTCAGGTATGGGTCTAACCGAATAGTTATAATTACAATATAAGAAAAAATAGTGCCTGACCTCAGAAGTATTTCAAGACAGCTACTATCTGAAAGAATCGATTTCTTTAGTAATGAGGAATGATTGCACCTTTAATACTATTTTAGCTATACTGTGCTTATTTTTTCATTTAGAACTATTACAGAAATATACAACTATTACATAAATAAATAACATCAAAGACAACCATAAATGCCAACACTATCAACAAATACACAAAATTATCCTGCATATCAAATGAGCAATGTGTTTCAGCCTTAAAATTTCCTGGAACTAGAACACCCAAAAGCTAATGGAAGCTCAATACAGAATGTCATAGATATTCTCACCTCTAACATTTACATACAGACTTCATTGTAAACTTCTAAAACTGTGTATAGACAGGGAAATTAACC
>CM019236.1:42144862-42207693 GCA_009741485.1 Malurus cyaneus samueli
GGTAGAGATCATGTATCGGTAACTTCAGTCAACATAATTTTTAATGGTATATACTCAGATAGTATTCAGTTACTAAAACACAGACATTTTCAACCAATATCCAAACATACCCAGCGAATGCTGAAATGTAAAAAAAAAAAAAAAAAAACCAAAAACCTAGATGAATGAAAGTAACTTACAAAACTCATCTTTATAACCTTAACTGCTTTCATCATCTAAGGATACTTCCTACACTTCCATCTGCAGGACTGGGTATACCCTGCTACGTACAGAGCAGGACTATACACAGGATATATATTCCATCTTACCTGGAAGTAGTCCTGGCCCACCCCCTAGTTTCACCTTTACCTGTCTTGTGAAGACATCTGTTTCCAAAAATGCATGTCAACTTCAGGACATACCATAAGTGCCAGGCTCTAGGATTTTTGGATTCCTGTTTTCCTTGACAGATCATAAACCTTTCTTTGCCTGCAAGTGACAATTCCTGAATAACCTGCAATGTTGTTTTGGAACCACTCCAAGTGCATTTCTTCAATAACTGTGACTCAACAAAAGAGAAGAAATAAGCAAAAAACCAAAAACCAAAAAAGACTAACCCTGCCAGCACGGCTTATGTGTCAAAGGCTCCTGTTCTGCAGCTCACAGGTTCTTGAACCAGGTTTGAATTAGCAGCATTGAGCATTCACAGGAGTCCAGACACAGCAGCATACAGCTCAGCATGAGGAGGTTCACGGTGATTCTCAGCAGCTAGTTAGGCTAAGAGCAGCTGCATGAGGCTAAAACAGAGTGATAGTCTGGATAAGAGGAGGGATGCCAGATGAATGGATTTAGATGAGGAAGCACAGAGAAAGAGAGTTCAGTTTACTTCTGCTGCTGCCTGTGTTCTCTGCAACTTTTCTAGCTGCTTGTTCACTGGTAACTGCTCTAAGAATTCAGCTTCAGTATTTCTGGCATTAACCCTCCCTGGACATGGATACTCTGCCCAATTCCCTATTTCTATCACATATCTTAATGCATAGGGCTGGCCTAAACTTTTGTCCCTAGGGGCAAAGTTTGGAGGAGAACTCCAAGTCCTTTGTATTTAAGATCGATAGCTTTCATACTGGGAAAGAGAAGTAAATAACTCTATCTTTGGTATTTTTCTAAGTTGGATGGAAAATGTGTTCTTTCACCTCATTTTGGTTTGTGGTCTTTATTGTGTGGATGTTTTTCTGATTCCTTACTGGTCATCATTTGTATCCATGCTATTAAGTTCCATTCCAAAAGTACAAAGACCTAATGGCTCTTTTTTTGCTATTTTTTTTTGTATCTGCAACAACAGATGTTACCAAATTTAGAAAATTTTAATATACTGTATGCCCAAAAACAATCTGACAAGTTTTTAGAGGAATTCAGTTCAGAGATTGCAATGTCAGTATTTTATTGGAAAATGCTTTTTAGCAGTTTAGAGAGAAGAACATATTCTTACAGGTGTTTTAACTGAAAACGCAGGATCTAAATCTAAAAATACAGGACCACAACCAGAAATAGTCACTACCTGAGTTTCTGCACATTACCAGGGCTCCAAACTGATGCCAACACAAGACAAGCATCATTTTACAGTCTTCCCAGGCCTCTAACACTGCTCTCTAAGAAGGCTCTATTACAGTGTTTCTACAGCGCACATTAGCTAGCAGCAGACAACAAATCTAATCCAAAAGAAGTCTGCCTCAGAGAGTCAGAATCTTGACTATTGAAGTGAAAATGGAGACAAGAGAAAGGGAAATTCAAATGGGCATACACTTGCTTCAAAAAACAGTCTTCCTGTGTGTACTTGTTAGCCTACTTGTTGAGAAACTACAGGTTGATTTCAGTGAGAAAGTATCTGTTTATTTCCATCTCTTAAAGGTTTCTGCAATATCCCACTAACAAGTTACCCTACAAATAACTGCTCATCTCAGTTACTTAAATACAATAATACCAGAAGAGTCACACACAAGAACAATACGGCATGTGGAATATCCAGTTTGTATTTTGTGCTGCTTCTATTGCTATAGACTTAATTTCCTGAAAATCAACATTGAATTACTTCTTAATTTTTTTTAGAAATTCATCGGGATGTCTATACTCATATTTTTACCCACCATCAGCACAAGAAAAAGAAGAGCATTCCAAACCATCAAATTCAAAAGGTAGTTCCCTCGGATTAAGCTAACAAAGCTTGCTTGGAGGAAAAATACACTATGATCCTAAAACCCAGTTGTCTTCTGGGAAAAAAAAAAGCCTTGGACAACTAAATATCTAACACACTTTTTTCATTAGCTAAATTATATTTAATTTGTATAGAAATATCTTCTTTTTTTTTCTTTTCCTCAGAGAAATCTTCTGTTGTAATCACAGCATGTCCCTAATTGTTATACTGAAAAGCAAGGTCTGAAACCTCTGTCTAAGGTATAGAGGAGCTGTGAGAATCACAAGGGAGCAACATGATATCACTTCGTGGAAGGGACAGAAAGCATACACATGAGCAGAACAGGAGGGACAAAAAGAATAAAGAATGCTGCAGCCAACCAGCCACCCAACCAGCCAAGAAGATGCTCAAGAACACTTGGATCTGGTCAATTTGCAGCCTAAAACAATTGCTTTGCGGTTTTCCCCCCAGAAGGAATTTGACAGTAGCTGCAACAATTGACAATGCTGAAATCAGAACAATCTAGCAGAAATCAGTCACTCTGAGCTGATACCACATGAGAGTCCAGTTTAGTATTTTACAGAAACATGGGATTAGATAAGGAAGGGATTAGACAAGGAAAACATTAATTTGAGTTACTCAGGATTTACATTATGAAGTAAGAAAGTAGCCCCTCAACTCCCTGGTTACTGCAGAGATTTCCAAACGTTTCTAGCAAGAACGAAATACTTAATATTGAAAGGCAGAAAATAAATACATTCTACCTCCTAAATTTCAATACACATAGGGGAATCAAATAAAATTCCTGAAATCATTCTTCTCTTCCGTCTACTGTGCAAAGCTATAAAATATGAAGTATTAATGAATTTTGGAATCACAGAATGGTTGGACAGGACCTTAAAGATCATGTAGACCCAGCTCTGCTGCCATAAGCCACAACTTATCTACTGGGTAACCTGCTCCAGTGTTTCACCACCCTTTGAGTAAAGGATTTCCCACCTGTATCTAATCTAAACTTGTCCTCTTTCAGTTTGAAACCAAATTCCCTTGTCCTGCCACTATTTCACTGCATAAAAAAAAAAAATTCCTTCTTCCTGCCTTTAAAGCTCCCTTCAGATACTGGAAGGCTACAATGAGGTCTCCCCGAAGCCCTCTCTTCTCCATGATGCTTGTTCACCAAGACAGAACAATTTTGACAGTGACCCCAAACCATGTTTTCTACAATAGAAAAAATATAATCTTGTATTTGTCCACCTTAAATGCTTTTCTGAGGGATATGCAGAAGATTATCACCACATATTTTATTCAAAATTATTAATGAAATACATTGCAGTATATTTCTAGGAAGGTTTGGCATCTGGTTTTGATTTGAGTAAGTATTTTTTTCTGGTTAACAAGAGTTCTTGTTTAATCATACCTTTAAACCTTTAAATAAATATTCATATAAATCACTGTTATTTTAAGAGACAATGGAAAAGTACTAATTAAAGAGTGCATAAGTTCTGTAATTCATGCAGAATAAGATTGGAAGTACAGGAAAATGTGTTATTTGCCACCTAAATACATGGAAACTCTGTCTATATAACAGAATACTGGCACTTACTCTCTCTGATTTAAGTGGATACTCATGTCCAGTCTGAAAACTGTGAGTCTTGGCATGTAATGACTAAAAAATAAATACAATATTTCTCTGCTTAATATCCATTCCTGGAAAGAACTATTATCCAACATGACAACCCTTTCCAATAATGAGACCTGTCCTGTACATGCTCCTTTCTCATGACTTTCATTTCTGAAATGTATATAGCGCTACCTTGACTGCCTCACATATCTCTACTGTTATTAATATTTCAGAGAGAATTGCCCTATTCCTCTCTATGGTAGAGAAAATTCTGTATTGCACTTTCTTGTGGATTTTTTGAGGAAGGGCAGTAGGTGAGGCAAGGTCTGGACATCAGGGAACCATATAGCACATTAGCATTTCTCATTTACTGTCTTTGGCAAATTCTGTAATTTACAGCATATCATACATCCATGGCATGTACTGTCTCTCTCTGCCTATAAACTTGTTGCATGAATATAGGAAGACTAAACTACCCTTCATTTCCTTTCAACAACGTTTTAATCACGATCTAATTTAAAATCCTTCTGGTTTTCCTAGGGGGAAAAAAGTAAAATAAAGATACCAAATGAAATCATCTTCCATGTTGTTGCACTTTCAATAATTTGGCATTATAGAATTGTTATCCAAAAAAAATTTGACATAATATATCCATGACAGCAAGATAACTTTGAAATTCTCTGCAAGAGAAATGTGCAAAATTTTTCAACATTCTTCCTTAGATGAGCTCCGGAATGATGATGGTCAAGAGACTCAGAAAATTATCTTTTAACAGTGAGCATGGACCCACCGCACTAGAAACATTCATGGAAGAAATGGAACACTAAATTTATGGAAAAGTGCTATATTAATCCTAGAAAGTCATGACTGAAATTCATAAAATAAATGATGAAACATCAGGAAAAAAATTACTTCACTTTTGCTGCACAATTGTACCTACACTGAAGAACTATACATACAAACTGTGTTTCAATTCCTGAAGAGACCACTGAAGAACAATACAGAAAACGGAAAAGTCTACAACAGCCATTCCAAAAAATGCCAGGTTATTCAGTCAAGATCTCTACTTCATTTTGCTTATCACAATATTAAGACTGCAAGTTCTCTAACTCCTTAACAATTAATAGACCACCATATTTTCAAATTAACAAGTAATAGACTGCCATACTTTCAAATTTCATCCCAGCTTCCTCACCACAGAAATGTTAATGACTGATATTACAGTCAGTTTAATCTTATTCCTTTTCAAATTCTATGGACAAATTCAGGGACGAATAGTCCTCCTATTACCTCCAAGGATCAGCCAAAGAGAAAATATTGTTAAGGGAAAATCCTTGAAAGCCCACACTTCAACTCTGAAATCCAGGCAGCAGCCTATCCTGATTTAGATATAATGGAAGATTTAAATTTCAGTTTAGATCAATATAAAGTGCTGAAGACTTCTGGTCACATGGCTTTCTCTTTCAACTTGGAAGTAAATACTTATCTTGGAAGTAGATATTTTTGCACTAATAAGTAAAAATAAATGTCTTTAAACACGAAATAATCACACAAAATTTACCTAAGACTAATATACCAATTAGTGAAAGGACACTATGAATTCTTACCAAATTACTGTAGTACTATTTATTATTAATTCTTATTTAGTAGGTTTTTTTATCCATCCCAGAGACTCACTCACAAACATTTGGGATACAGCAGTAAAAGAAACAAGACTAGCAAGTAGTGAGGTAATACAGCTTATTTAAGAATTCTCACCAAATCTCTGCTACTGAAATGAAAAAGGGAAAAACCTAAGAGGGAGCACAAGTATGACAATAGTACATCACTATCATCTAATCTTACTGAAAAAAATCAGCTTCTGAATACTTTTGTTCATATACAGAACTGTAAAAGACTTCTATAAACAGATTGAAATTCCAGGTTAAGAACATGCCATGACATCCTTTAATTAAGGTCATGGCATGTTTTCACCCAGAATTACAAATGAACAAAACAACTTCTACTTTGTGATACCTTTTCCATTGGACCTTTACACTGAAACATTGTCTTCCAAAAAATGTGTGAACTAAATAAATGTTTACAGAAAAACTCAATGCAGCCAGCTCACTTTAACTGAATATGTCAGAAGATGCCTTTCACAGTAGCTCACATCTTTGTATTCTTCTGAAGAAGTTCATAAATATATAGTTCATGAACACTGTATCATACATTAGATTCTTACGGAAACTTGTTTTTTATATCAAAAACATATTCACATCAAAGAGAAATCCACTGCATTAAAAATAAAAATTTTTTCTTAGCTTTATATTAATAACTAAAAATAGTAAAACCATTTTCTCTTAGTCAGTGAGAATAAAAGTAAAAAAGTTTTGGTTTGCTCTATGAACAAGTTGGAAATACTGTACTTAAACACAGTATTTTGCTAGAAGCATACACCAATCTAACAGTTTTATTAACATTTAAATGCATTTTGCATTTTACCTAATTACTGCTTTCCATCACTAATTTTGCAGTCATCTTTTAGCCTCACGTGTCTATTTACATAACACTAATTTTAGTAAGTTTATACACAGCCGCTTACGTTTATTTACTTACCCACAGTATCACATGGTTCATCCTTATGTACACAGAAATCCTTCCTAGAATTGGGGGGGAAAAGGAAAAATGTTAAGCAAGTCAAGCTGTTAGACGGCAACAACTGTGTAACCTATTTAGAAACATTTTTTACGGCTCAATGAATAAACACAGAACACCATTATCTCAACAAAGAAGAAGGGGAAGCAAAGGCCAGGATTACACAGAACACTCCAACTCCAGCTTATTCTCAGAACAGATTTAAGAGCAGTCAGGTGACAAAACACGTACCATATATTCTAATTGCACTGCACGTAATTTCTACGTTCTTTTGGGTTTTGTTGGGTTTTTTTTTTCCCCCATTTTCTTGAAAAGCAACAAGTCTAAAGATAGTCATTCTATCATTTGAAAGGAAAATATTTTCAGAGCTTAACATGAGATTCAAATGCAGAGCTTAGATCAGTAACGGTCAGAAAGTTTTTGTGCTAGCAAGTCAATGGTTAAATTCACTAACAGGAATGCTGCAAGAAGCATTTCTGCTACTGCACCCATTTACAGTAGTGGAAGACTTATAAAAATTAACTCATGGGAGAAGTCTACCCTAATTCCAGCATATATTTTAGTGCAGTCATAGGTCTATAAATAAGACTACTTTATTGCATAAAGGAGAATAAATATTCCAACTGTGTGTTAAACATCTGCTTGGGATTCATTTTGATTTCACACGTATTTTAGTTCTTCTCAGAGACATACAACATGTCACTAAAAGAGTGAAGGGAAAACTGCTTTTTACTGGAGTGTTTGCAAGTAATGGTAATTTATTATTTTAAGTTTAAAAAGAGCTGCTGAGGTATGCATGAACTGGGGTAGCTGAGAAGGAACCAATGGAGAAAAAAACAACAAAAGAATCTGAGGTACAGCAACCCCACAAATAAAGAAGTTCTGTTTCTCTGCTGTGGGACAGAGTAAGGGTCTCTGTTTTTAGAGAGAGATATGAATCAGAGAAATTGAGTTTTCATATTCTATATCTATGAGGGTACACAGCTATACACATAGACTGATAATGATAAAGATATACACAGAGAGAAACACATTTTCCACAAACAAAATGCAGGAATTGTTTGGTGCCTGAAATGAAGGAGAGTGATACTTTTCATTTCTACAGACATAAATACTTCAAGGGCTGTTTGCTGGTTTCCCACAGACTATTTCTACATAGGGATTTAGACCCAAAAGCAATTTCAAGAGGTTGGCAAATTTCTGGCATTTGTTAAGGGCCACACAGATAGATACATGGAGTTATATAGCTTTTAATTAAACGGTCATTACTGCTAGATAATTAAAGACTAGAGAAGAAAAACAGTAGTGCTATAAATTGATAAAGTTGTGAGCAAACTGATAAAGTAACTCTGGCAATACACTCAAAAGGGCCCTGGAAATTGAGCAAAAGGTGGTGAACAAGAAGCTATAATCAGATACAGAAGAAAGTTATTTTATTTTTTTCAAACCTGCAAGAAATTGCATTAATGCACTGGGTTGTAACACAATTCTTTGTTTTGTGCTATGTGACACAAGGGACTTATTGTCTTGTTAAGCAACATGACAGAATGATTAGAAATATGGGGCTTGTGGTGAAGCTAGAGAACATGTGTAAAGACAATCTAAGGACATTGCCTTCCACGCACACCCACCCAACTACCATAAATATTAACTGATGTCATAATAGTATAAAATTATAAAAAATAAAGAATAAAGGAGTGCATTCAAATGTTAAAGAATACCATGTTATGTTTTAGAACTGCCAATATCCAAGAGGTTTCTGCTCATGTAATAACTTTGTTCTCATATACTTACTGAGCTGTTTTCGTTTTGTTTTTATTTCTTGGCTGAATCTGACTATGATTATGCTGTGCATTCAGGATTTCATTATGGGACTTGGGGGAAATGGTACTGCTATGATTTGGCAAGAGGGAAATACAGTAAAGCATTCTTAGTTCCCAACTTACACTGAAAGAATGCAATACCTCCTTTAATTTCCAGGAATATCAATACATTACATACAGTTGAGACTAGGCTCCTTAGCAAAGATTTATAGTTCTAGCTAAACCAGTTACTCTCACAAAACCAAAGCACACTACTAAGTCCTCAGACAGATTATTTGCCTTTGTCTTTTTCATCCTTTCCCTTACCAAAACAAGGAGAAGATATTAAAACTACCACTACAGCATTTGGAAACTTTTGTGGCACGAGTTAGTAACTGAGTCTATCAACAAAAGCAAGAAACTGGTTAAAGCCCACCCACTCTAAGCAGTGGCCAGCTCACGATGTCCACTGCTCTAAATGGTTACTTTGCATACACATGGAAGAGAAAACAGGTCCATATTCAAATGAAGGAAAAGAGGAGCTTTGATGCTATTTTGCACTTGAATGAATTGGCTAACCCCAGAAAAGGATCCTAAGCAAGGTAAATAGGTAACCACTAATGCATTGTTTAAGAAAATTTATTTAGCTAGTAGATTTTAATTGATTATGAAAGACCTTCAGAGCAAACAAAATCTATTCAATTTCTAAATAGAAAGTATTTCGATACATATATTTGTTAAAATAAGTCCTGATGTGTAGATACGATGTACAACAGAAGAGATAAAGAATAGCAAAGGAAGACTAAAGAAAAATCCAGACATTCTTTGTAAATAATTTGCAGCAATTTGTCATTTTAGATAAATTTAACAGCTGGTTTTGGCAGGCCAAAATATTCAAAAGATCTATTTTTTGTTCAAGCTGGTATATCATCGGAGAAAAGAAGAAAAAGAAGAGAACAGGTAACCGATTGTAGCCAGATTTTCACGCTGGCTTCACTCTACTCTTAGTTTCATAATTTCTCTAAGGTTTGTAGTTTTGTAATGTGCAGCACAGGCTTGAAACTGCAGTCTAACTTCTGTGGTGATTGATTCCATGACTTATGACATTTTTGAGGCTTACTGTCAAGTAGCATGTTTTATCAAATTGTAAGGTTTTCATAAGGAATAGTTGCAATTAATGGCACTGGTGGCACATGACTTTATCATCAAACTGCAAGTTCCTCCATTTGCATTGAGCAAAGTCAATAATTACAACACTGAACATGATAGTCTCTTCACACAATAGAACATTCTAAAAGATTCTCACACATAAACTAAGCATATATGTACTAATAAATACACTTTTAATGACAATAATCATATTTAAATCTATTTTGGTGTTAACGAACCACAAGGAAAAAGACATATTTACTATTTAGTTGGGAATTCAAATAAATGGACAACATACTAGAGTAAATGGTATTTCAGAAACTGTTTATTATTTTGATGGTAAATCTCAAAGGCACCGGTATGCACTGGTCTGTGTATTTTAGGAAAAACAGGATGTATAATATTTAAATATTTAAAACAGTTTAACACATACTTAGGCTCTATAAAGTTCAACTGAGATAAAAAAGGATGATATAAATAGTTCTCACAAAGCTCACATTTCAGTCAAACTGAAAAACAACAGTTCGTAAGTGTGATAAGTTAACTTATAATTAATAGCTTAATTATAGCTATAATTAATTATAATTATTAATAGCTATAATTAATAGCTTAATTGAATGTATAGTTAACATATCAAAACAGATATAGAGTAGTTAGGAAACCAAGGAAGGTGCTTTTGAGGGGAGTCAAACAGCATCTAGATCAGCATTAGCATGAAACAGTGATATAGAAGAAAATACATGAGTATTCCTGGTAAAGTTTAAGAATTAAATAAATTCTGACAGATGTATGTAGGAATCAAGACAAATCAAATTTGACTCATCTGTGTAAATTTTCTTCTCATGTAGCTTAAACTGGTCCCCCCCAGCTTGATTAGGCATATTACAAAAAATGAGCCTTTGAAAGCAGACAGTAGGAGGGAACAGCATGCTTGGATAAAGACAAAGGAAAACATCAGAATGACACCACTACCTCTGTTCACACAATATCATGTCCAGCTTTGGTGCTTAAGCTTGAAACAATAATTTGGTAAAATGGAAAAGGTCCGGAAGAGCTGAGAGGATAATTACATAGAGTAACCTCTGCAAATTACTCTGAGACAATGAGGAGTTGTGACTTGAGCACAGCTTACAGGTATTTTCATAAGGAGGAGCTTTCTAACAGATTTTAGGAGCAAGGGTACAAAGAGATCCATGGTTGAAAGCTGAAGTAACAAAAATTAGAAATAAGACCAACTGTCCATTCAGCAAGCAAGTAACTCTGCCAATAATCTACTGCGCAACAGTTGATCTTCCTTTCTTTTCAATTTTTGTCTCAAGACTTATCTCCCTTTCTTATTCACCAGGAAAACTAAGACATAAAAAAACTGTCTAAATTTTAAGTTTGGGGATTACACGAGGTAATTGGAGATTTAAAATTCAGTTTAAATCCATGTATTCGTATGGAATACATCTGCACTAGGGAATGGAACACAACACTCTAATTATTAGAGCTTGAAAGAATAAGCTGACAGCAACAGGTAAATTCATACGAATTTTTCCCACATCTATTATGCCAAGCTTCACCACGTCACAGACTCAGATAACTTAAACTTTAAAAGGAAGAAAACCAAAACAGCAGCTGATGATTTTAAAAATTAGTGTGATTATTTTAAATATGCAAGGTAAAAACATTAGGTTTTCAATTTTTATAGGAATCTGGCTTTAAAAAAAAAAAAAAAGGAAAAAAAATATATAAAAAAAGAAGGCAAAACCCGTTTATTTTAATATGAGTGTTTTCACATTTCCCTGCTTCCTTCTGCATCTACAATCCCATTACTAAATAATTAACAGTAAGGCCACGTGGGATTCACATGAACTTCCTTGATGTCTGCTGCTGGTGTCAAATACATCCAATTATCAAGGCAGTAGATAAATTGAGTACAAAATTATCAAGAGAGTTGGCAGCATCAAAATTACAGTGATAAGGACAAAATGAAGAATAATCTCGTCTCTCACCATACATTTGCAATAACTCACTTTTCCAAAGCTGAAATTCACTAGGAATTTAATGAAGCAGTAGCAGCTTAAAAACCCAATCTCTGCCCCAATACATCTCAGCAATTTGGTACTGCCAAGTGCTCCAGGCTTTTGGGGCAAGCCTGTAACATCAGTATCATTCATGAGGGGATCTTGCACAGTCCTCTTCCTCTGACTTTCTCAAGGGCTTAATTTTGGTTAAGAAAGCTAACAAAAAACAAAGTCAGAAAAGTAACTATACTTCTTGCATGCACTGGAAGGTAATAGCAACACGCAAAAAAATCTTGTCCAAGCTTCGGGGAGAGTTCTGGTGGGCTGGAATTATTGGAAGAAAAACCATTTATGAAATATTGCACTTTATGCCATTGTCTACTTTCATAGAACAAGGCACTTTCATACAGTGAAAATGCCTAACAGCATTATTTCATTCAAGTGTCACACAGGGCAAGAGTTCAGACACTGAAGATCTGAATCCGTACGAACACATGGCTGATGCAAATTGTGAACATGGAATATCATTACCTGATGAATATTAGGAGAATCAGGGACCTACTTTCTGTCATAAGAGCACGTGAAAATGTCAATTCTGAGAAGGAGAATAAAGAACTTGCTATGTTTCATCTTTTCATAATTCCTTGTTTCTCTAAAAACCACTGTGGCATGACAAATTGACCAACATGCAGGAAAAGCAGAAATTTGCATAATTTTTAAGTGAAGATACATTCTGTCTCATTCTTGTTTCCATACTTTTATACACTCCAAAGCTTTCATTGCCTGATTTGCAGTAGAGGCTATGTAAGAACTTAAGCACCATCACAGAACAACTGGGAATGCCATGGGCCTTTTCCTGCCTTATTTCCAGTTACCTAAGTCAGGTCAAGCAACCCACGGATGGCAGCTGGTAATGTCATCTCAGGGGCCACCAAAGTCACGGTTTGTCTGTGCACACTCAGACTCTTAAAAGGCAAGGAGGACACTGAACCGTCAATGTTGCATTTTTTTCCTCAGAGAAAATAATCCCCAACAAAGTCTATCTCTAAAGTAAATGTGCTAATTTATAACTTTATGCTGTGTATACAGTAAAAATCACCTGATAGAACAGGTAGTTTTACTAAGACAGTCCTTAAAAAAACTTCTATCTTAATTATCACACTGTCCTCATGTCTATCCTCCCTAGCAATCTTTCCTAAACACTATAAACTCTGACTTTCTTCTACTTCATGGCACCATATTTTAAGCAGGATAATACTTCATCAAAATAAGCCAGTTTAAAGGGAAACTAAACAAAAACTGTCATTGTGTAACAGGACCGAAGTAAATTGAAATGAATTGGTAGCAGATTCATAGGGATAATTACAACCTGCTTGGGCAGCAGAGAAAGCAGTGGGGAGAAGCTGCTTTTGCTTTCCTCTTTACAGAACAAATGCAAAAAAAAAGTTTTGAAGAGTACCTCTTCCCAGAAAAGGCTATGAATGCCTTTTGGGTGTTGAAAAACAGTCTCTGTAACATCCACATTATACTCTTTACAATTAGGCATTAAAAATTACCTCTGCAGACCACTTAATACTTCATTTCTAATTCTTTTGGTTACTACACCAAATAGGCATGTGAAAGCACAGGAACGCTTTTACAAAGCACCCTTGCTGTTCTATTATCATGTGAGACAAAAATAGATATGTGGCAGTTTTTAGGAGGACTGACACAAATGTGCTGGACACACAAAACCGTATATATTTACTTGGAAAACACCAAGCTCATCTCTATAAACTCAATAAAGCAGATCTGCTGGCCAAAGCTCCTTGGAAGTTGTGGCAAAGGAGTTTGTTCTGTGCTTGCAAAATAGAATGAGACTCTGAATTAACAAAATACACATGCAGAGCCACACGTGGTGCTAGCTATAACGTAAACCTGATGATATGGAGGGGGAGCCTGCATTAACAAAACATTCCCACAGTCAGCAAATTGCTCTGGTATGATTTATTAGCAGCTAATGCAGCTCTCAGGTGGGAGGCAGTACAGTCTAGAGAATAATACCACTGAAAAACAGAATCATTAGAAGAACAGATCTTTAATTTCTGGCTCCAGTACTGACCTGCTATCTGACATCTAACTGATCTACTATCTGACATCTAACTGATCTACTTCTCTCTACTTCAATTTTCTAAAAACTGACCAGATATTTAATCTGAAAAATTATATTTAAACTCACAGGTAAAAAAAAACTGTAGACAACCCTGGAGCAAGTCCAGAGGACAGCCACAAAAATGACCTGAGGGCTGGAGCATCTCTCCTATGAAGAAAGGCTGAGACAGTTGGGGTTGTTCAGCCTGGACAAGAGTTCTTGCTACAGCCTTTCAATACCTAGAGGTGGCCTACAAGAAGGCTAGGAGAGGAATTTTTTATAGGGGTATGCAGTGACAGGACAATGGGGAATGGCTTTAAACTGAAAGAAGCTAGGTTTACATTACATACAGGGGAAAAAAATCATTAATATAGATGTGTGAGGCACTGGAACAAGTTGCCCAGAGAAGCTGTGAATGCCCCATTCCTGAGAGTTTTAAAGGCCAGGTAGCATGGGGCTTTGACCACTCTTCTCTAGTACAAAGCATCCCTGCCCATGTGGTAGAGGGTTGGAACTCGATGATCTTTAAGGTCCATTCCAACCCAAATAATTCTAGCATTCTTTGAAATCAGAATATCTTTATTACAAAGCAGAAAATACAGTGATTACACTTTCGCAGAGCTTTTTTATCATTTAGAAACAGATCCACAATTTTTAGGGTCAGAAGGGACCTCTGGAGATCATCCAGTCTAATCCCCCTGTCAAGGCAGGCTAACCCTCAGCAGGTGACACAAGAACATGTCCAGGTAGAATGGAAAAGACAGAGACTCCATGACTTCCCTGGGCAGCCTGTTTCAGGGCTCTGACACCCTCAATGTAAAGAAGTTATTCCTCATGTTGTTGGAATTTCTTGTGTTTTGGTTATGGCCACTGCTCTGATTCTGTCACTGGGCACTAATGAATAGTCAGGCACCATTCCCTGGGCACCCACCTTGGAGACATTTATATTTACTGGCGAGATCCCCTCTCAGTCTTCTGTTCTCGACTGGCGCGAGCTCCTGCAGCCTCTCCTGTTAAGAGAGATGCTCCAGATCCCAAATCCTCTGTGTTGCCCCTGTTGGACCCTCTGCAGTAGCTCCTTGTCTTTCTTGTACTGAGGAGCCCAAAATTGAACACAATACCCCAGATGTGGGAAAACAGAGGGGCAGGATCACCTTCTTCAGCATGCTGGCCACATTCTCCCCAATGCACTCCAGGACCCCATTGGTCCTCCTTGCCAAAAGGGCATGCTGCCAGCTCACGGTCAGCTTTTCATTCACTAAGACTCCCAGAAATGCTGCATTAAATAAAAAAAGCAGTGTGGACAGAAGCACTGACTGTTGAAGATATTTGCAGTCTACTGACTCTAGGTAACCTAACCAATGCCTCATCAGTTCAGAATGCCTCTGACTCCTCCCATAAAGGCTAATTAGGCTGAAGATGAAAAAAATGAGAGAGGAAAGGTGCCACATGCTTTATTCCATAGCATCTTACTACTCAAGAGGTACATCTCACGAGCTAAAGAATGCAGCCTTAGGTTCACTCTCCTGCCCCTTATGGGTTTGAAGCATTTGATACTCCCTCAAACTGCTGCTGCTATTGCAGAGACTGCTGGCTGCCTCAGCTGTCTCAAATAAGGAAGCCCAGGGATAAGGTCTACAGCAAACAAGCAGTATGTTATTGCTCATTATCCTTGAGCAGTCACAAGGAACATCCACATGTAAGAAAGTGTACTCCTCTTTAGCCATCCTGATTAACCCAAAGCAATGTATGATACTCACACATCCTTTATGCCTTTGCCTGAGTTCACTCTTTCCTACTGCTTGCTTTTCTTCTCCATCTAGACTTCCTACACAAACACACACAATGCACTTGCTACCATTAAAATCAGTTTGGGGCCTTAATCTGCAAAAGTTATTTCTAGTCTGTCACTCCAAGTATGTTTTCTGATGAGCAACTGAAAATTTGCTGCAGAGAACATTATTTCTCACATATTCCACCAGAGTAGAAAGGACTCTGTGAGGAATGCTGCTTAGCTAATGCATAAATGTGTAATAAAAACTAATCTGCCCCTCAAAACCCTGATAATCCATAAAGAGGACATACATATCAAATAAAGGAGGATGGCATTGAGTGAGAAGTGTGGGTTTTCCTAACAGGAGATAAAGGACTGAACAGCAAAAGTAGCAACAAAGCTGTTGCCACAAACAGTCTGGACTTCTAAATTTCCAGCTTCCCTTAAGTGACTGGCTCTCCAAAACAAGAAAATTTAGTGAAGCATTTTTTCTGCTTCAGAAAATCAAAACACACTATAGATATTGGAGTAATCAGAATGCAATTTATTTAAAAGAAAAACAGATTAGGTTCTAAGTGAAAGTGCTCTGAATAAATGGCAAAAGACTACATGTAAGTGTAAAGATTACCCGTGATTTTAGAATACCATGTCACTGACCAGCATGGGATTGCACAGTGGTATTCCACTATCGCCAATCACTGGAACCTTCTTTGGAAGGGAACACTGAAGGTTATCCAGCCCAAGATCCACCTCAAAAATGGCACTAAGTCCAACCCTAGGCTGGTTGAATCACTGTGTCCTTTCTTCTGGATGATGTCTGTACACTGGCTGAACATCAGCATGCATCCCCCCGTACAGGACTCAGAGCCAAAACCATGGCAGTACCTGCTCGGAAGGAAGCAGGTGAACTGGAGGCCTATTTACTTCTCAGTGTGTGAAATGCCTGACACTTCAGAGTTACAAGGAACTGCAGACCAGGAATCCTACCATGGTGGCTGCAGAACACACACTGAAGATGCACGTGAGGTACCTTCAGCAACGAAACACATTCATTCTAGGTCAGTAAGGGGGAAGCACAACTCTGGCAATGTGCCTAATCCTGATCTAGCGCCGAATGGTTTAAATATGCTTTTGTGTTTTGAATGAAACTACAGGTCTGTGCGTGCTGCCTCTTTTAAACGAAGGCACATGGATGAAGAATTCCAACCTCTGCTATACAGCTAAGCCCTTAGTTACACAGCCAAAGACAAAATAAGAGAGTAACCTGTTGATCATTTCAAATGTTTACCATCCAGGAAATACTGCTTTCTGCACTACCTTTACCAACACTTCACCACCACCTTTGAGATCAAGATGCCTCAAAATGCTGCTTTCCTCATTGCAAACAAACCTCTTATTGTGTTGGCCATCTACAAAATCCTTTGATCTGTGTTCACACTGGGCTTCTGCCTATTTTTTAGTGTTCGTCTTTCACTACTTTACCTTGTGATCAGTATGGCTGCGTCAACTGAAGACATGTCTTCTCCCCAGTTTGTCGACATTTCCAAGTGTATATCATTCTTCTTGCCAAATTCTTCATGTTGCCATTTACAAAAGCTTTCCAGCATTTTTTCCCCGTGATGTCCGATATACATATCTGCCTGGAAATAAATAACAATTCATACTATTAAAATTGGGATTCTGTAAGTAGAATTCAGAAGCTTTTTTGACTGACTTATTAAAAATATTCTGCTTTTTGTGACATAATAAAACAGGAGCAGAGACCATCTTTTTCTCATGTTAAAGATACAAATGAAGACAGTGCATTGAGCTTGTACATGCATCTGTTTACTCAAACTTTTGTCTTATTTATCTGCTCATTTTTCATTATCCACAGTGAGGAAAAGTATGATGATGTTAAGATTCAGAATTTGAACATCAAATGTGATTACTCCAGCTGCTAAGAGGAAGTGGAGAAAGAAATACTTACTTGTTACTGGAAAATTATTTTTTTTAAATTAGAACTATTGATAAGGGAATGCCATTTCCTTATGAACTAAGCACTGTTTCAGCTTTTGTTTGTCTAGGGATTAGCCAACAAAGAACATTAGTCCTCTTTCCACTATCCATTGGGCTTAAAGGAGATTATCTTTGTATTGAGACATGTGAATGCATAAAATGTAGAGCAGAAGCAGATTTTCTTAAGATCTACCTGATTTCCACAAAGAAAATTTGATTGACTTTTAATTGCAAGCAAAGAAAAGTCTTAATACATGCAACACATAAATTAGGAGAAATTCAATCTTCATGGCAGCTGTTCACCAGTGCAAGTCACTAAATAATACACAAAAGCTAATACAAAACTTTTGGCCATTGAAGTTCATGAATATTACGAGCTTCTGCGAGCAACAAGCTAAGCAGCATTTCCCTCTACAGGCAAAGACAAATGTCATAAATACTAACTGGAGTCTCATGAAGGAGGACAAGCTTGGTTACCCGAAGATTTACTTGCAGTCCAAGACTCTTGTGTTGAAAAAGATTAAAAACCTAAGACACAAAAAAAACCAACAAATAAAAATATGAACTTTATTGCACACAACACACTGCACACTAAAAATTACAACACTAAGGAATCTCAAAAAACTCTCATACTCTACTGTGACTGCTTTTATTTCTCTTAATGTGAACAGAGTATTAAGATAATGTACAGTGTTGGTCTTCTGAAGGGAAAGCAGAGCTTAGGCAATATTCATTTTGGGAACATAAAAGAAGATTTTTTTTTCACATGAAAATTTCTGTTCAGTTACATCCATGATCGTGGACCAGATGGTCTGAGCCAACCTTTAACTCTCTAACTCTTCCTATCATTCTTCTTAATCATTCCTATCTTCCTAGTTAAAGCTTATGTTAATTGCCCAGCTAATGCTCTTTCTTTAGAACAATCTTTCCTTCTATATTACAGATGTTATTTTTCACTGCTTTATGCATCAAATGAGTGCACAGATGGAGCTGGGAGGGAATGTAATTGTCCAATCAATCACTTTATTTTCTTTCCACTACCACAATCCCTTTCCATAACAGTGACTTCATAACAAGCATAGATCAACAGAAACTACCCAATATCCCAACCTTTCCAACAATACCAGGAGCTTGTAACCAAAACGTCATCTTATTCTCTCACTTCTAGACCCCCCCCTGAGATACATGACCAGGCAGTACAGACAAGCCTGCAGCACCATGGTTTTCTGCTGCCACACACATGGACTAAGTCTTGACAGGGCTGCTGATGGTCATGTACTGGCTGTCCCTTATAGTCAACATCATCAGAAGGAGCTGCCCATGATCAGCCCACAGTGCATGCATTGCTGGCAAAACATCAAAATTAGTTTTTAATTTCCTACCATATTTAAGATGGTTAGAATAAATCTCCTGGCAGCGTCGGTTCCATGATACAAAACCATAGCTGGATCTGCCACCACAACAGTTTCTATGTTGTACTCCTGAGGTAACTTGTAAGAGTATCTCTTTCCTCTTCCACTTTCAGATGCTTTTTGATTCTTGGACTTTCTTTTATCTGTAAACAAAAACAGTGCTTGAGAAACTTGTCCTTTAAACTACCCCTGTGTTACTTCTTTGGATTTGTTACCCTCGGTTATGTTATAACTCTCATTTTGCAGAAAGTAATAGCTATGAACTTAAATATATAGGCTTAGCTTGGCCCCTGCCACTGCTAAGGCTCCCACAGAAGGTCTCTACTATGTATAAATATTAGCTCATACCAAGAAAACAGACATTTCATCCATCTGTTCAAATAAAGTCAGAAAGACTACTTGCATCCTTTCCCCTAATGTATTTACAAAGAGAATACGTGTCTTTTACTTTGGTTTGTGGGAGAAAAGTCATGTAGGGTCTAAAAGAAAAACAGTCCCACTCACATTGCAGAATTGTTGTCTGCCCATCTTCATAAACCACAGAAAATATCTTGACGTAATTATATCTTAGCAGCCAAGACAACAAATGCAGATTCACCACAAAATCAGTATTAGGTAAACATATGGAACAAATCAGTGATTTTCAAAGATGAAAGACTATTTCAGATGAATGATACAGGTTTGTTAGAAACAAAAAGATGAATTCTTACAGAATTCAGTTCAATTCTTACAGAATTCCATTTCAAAATCAGTGCTGCGATCATTACAAGCAGCTGAAGCAAAGTAACAAAACCAAACCCTGGAAACAGGCCTCCAAACCTACAGAAAGCTACAAATTGAAAACATGTTACATTTATGGTAAGGCTGAGGTTACTGATGGTGTTAATTTTAAGTTTCCCTTCCAAAAACCCAACAAAATCCCCATTACTATTATGATATATATGAAAACCCCTCACCCAATTACACAGAAACAGTTCAAGCCAGAAGGTGGTCAGATTTTCATACAGCAGTTACCAGTGATATTTTAAATGATCCAATTTTTTTAAAAAATGCAAAATTAAACTCCTTGTTGTAATAACTAAATTTTGCTAGTTCCTCTTGAGAGGATGTAAAACTTCTGTGATTTATGTCACTGAAACCAAGTGAAGTTTTTTCCAGCATCCACAATGGAATATCAGGCTCTCTGTTCACCAAAAAAAAAGAAAGAAGTAATGTTTGAAATTAGATGACAATTACGTTCTGGAAACAATCAAATATTCAGAAATTTTGAGGACATGCTTTGCAATTAATCAAACTCATCTTTAACAGGAAAGTTCCTGCAATGTATTTTATTATACATGACTGCTCTCCAAACAATAAATCACTCTTCAGGAGAGTGCTAAAAATTAACTCACCAAGTCAATTAACTCACAAAAAAAAATTAAATATAAAATACCAGTGGAAGAGAGGGGCTGTGATTTTACTATCTGTTTAATATGGATTTTACGTAAATATAATGTAGATACATATTTTTCAATGTAATGTACAAATTATGCACACTTAAGAAACACTATCTTTCTCTGTATCATTTGTAAAATACTACCTATGTGACTTATTTAGTCCATTACACTGCATCTGAGAAGATCTTACTAATCCCTATACAACTCATGGCAATATAAGACTTGCTAAACACATTTACTAAAGGTAAAAAATTATGTATTTTCCAGAAATAAATATTGTTTTTTTAATTATCTAGAAGTAGAAACAGAATACAAATTCAGGCTATCTAAAATAAAAGCCTCTTATTCTGATCTTTCAGACACTTGCTTAACCTTAAAACTTCTGCTAGACTCTAGCCTTAATCATGCTTGCTAACTGTGGATGTATAGCCTAGTTTATAAAACATAATATGTGTTTTCATCGGTCTTTTGAGGATAACTTCTAAGGAAACCTCAGCGTTAGTATTTGTGCCAAAAAAACCACACCCTATAAGCTATACAACAATGGCTTACCATACAAACATCTAATGCTGCAAGGGTACGCTTTAGTTTAAAAAGTAAACTCATTTGGGTTAAAAAATATCTCTTACGAGCCACCTGGACAATCTGCTTTCCTCCTAGGGCAAAGTGCAACTTCCAGCAACAATTTATTCACTGTTCACTTCGCCGTAAAAAACAGCAGCTAGTGATTGAAACTTTAAATTTAATCTTAGCACGTACAGAGAAGTCTCTTAATACATCTCTCTAAAAGTTACAGCTAGCAGTACATTTCTACTGAGAACTGACAGTCCACTATAAAATTCGGGCATTGTGCAAAACACTACGAACACTGTGGTCCCATAAACTGTTGAAACCTCTGCCTTTTAGGATTGTAGTGGATGAGAAGACTACACAGCTCTGCAGACAAGCTGTCTGCCCATCACTTGCCTTAGATATCTCTCCCATTAACAAACCAATGGACAATCTGTTCTTGGCCAGCCAACCTTTTCCAAATTGCTGGCAGAAATCCCCATCACGAGATCTCATTTATCTGAAAATTGCAGCTCTTCCCTATGAACTTCAAATAAATGGAATTAGTTATTTTGGTACTACTGGTATTCAAACAACTGCCACAATTGTTGCCAGTTAACAAGCAAAATAGGCTTCAGGCAAAAACACTTGTTCCTTTACATACTCATAAATAAATAAAAATTACAAAGAACTGGTCATTATTGAGGGTGAAGTATGTAAGAGATAACTGCTACAAAAAATCCAGCTACATCAAAATGTGTGTGTTAACAAAATAAAATTAAAATTAAAGATGCATAAATTCATCTGAAAAATTTAATTACATCGCCAAAATAAAAAGTCAATTCTACAAGAGGATCTGTGCAATAAGACTTTCATTTTGTGCCGCTATGGAAAATAAGAAGATTCCATATCCATTGATTATTCAAACTCAGTTGACTGAAAGGAAAGCTAGGAATAATTCAGTAGTCCAGCAAGAAGGCTAAAAATAATGCATCAAGTACATTTGACATTAAACACGCAACTAAGAGAAAACAAGAAATGTTAACAAAACAATAACTCCACCCTAAAAAAACTTAGGTTAAAATCTAGCTTCTATAATCACAGGTCACATAAAGTATCTGAGCCAACATTAAGAGGCTGTGACTACAGGACTCTGGGATGCCTGCAAGTCCTCAGGCACTAAAGTATTTCCTGAGTACATGCACATGAGGCCCAGACTATAGAGGAATCACCATCACTCCCCAGGGGGTACCCTAGGCATACGGAAATTGCAGTATTCTGTCTACCTAGGGAATATTCAGGAGCTTAAGAAGCCATGAGCTATACCTCTCCTATAATTTGAACAGAAATTTAAATACTTTCCTACCAAGTGACAACTTTTTTCTGACCCAAGGAGCAGAAACAAATAATATCTCAAGTAGAACCAGTCTCCATCTGGTGCAGTCTCACAGATCGATGACCAAGATTTACACATTTTATTGCACGACTATCACACAGAAACTGGCTGTAGAGCAAGAATCAACAGCCCTCCCAGCTGACTGCCCAGTCTACATGCCATAGAGTAAAACTTCTGCTTTTGATTCAGTGAAACTTAGTAAGCTTATTCCTGCAAAATTACATCATTCTAAGAGGAAAAGCACTTCTAACTCAGGACAGTATTTGTTTATGGCCAGAACTAAGAAGTAGAAGAGGAGTCTTCCAATCTCACAAATTCAAAGGGGATTCAAAATTCCCATTTACTCTCTCCCAGGCAAGAGATTTCTTTTTACCCAACATGACGCATGCTTGGACCCTGAGTTCAGCTCACTGTACAAACTTCAGTCTGGAACAAGTGCTTCAGATTAGGTAGAAGAAAAAGATCTTAGCTTCCCAGCATGGCCCTTTGCTCTAGTTACAACTGCCTTTCTCACATTTCTTCCATGTGAACACACTTCTGAACTTGTTTCTTCTAAGGGTTTCATGGGCCATGTGCTGCGGACAGGTGTGTGTTGTACGATATGTGTATGTGCAACTGGCTCACGCATGTAATAAACCATACACACTTACAACAAAAGGATATACATGGACACTGTCAACAATCAAGAAAGCATCCACTTCTGTTAGCATGATTCTCTCCCTTGCCTAATTAATAAGAAAACCACTCCATTCACCAAAACAAGCTCTTTGTTCTCCCCAAACAAGTTTGGCTGTGCAGCAACTTTCAATCCAGCCCTCAACGGTCTCGGACAACAAACAATACCTTCTTTGATTGCCTCTGCTAGTTCTCCATGAAAAGCTACTATTCCCAATAGTGATCCTTCAACACCTCCACCACAGACATTCATTCCTTCTGATAATTACAATTCATCACTGGCAATACACATTTGCTTGATAGGTAGCCAGCCTTTGAGATCAATTTGGATCAAAACCAGCAACAGAAATACCTGTCCCTCCTCTGACACACAAGTACTGCAGAAGCAAAAGATACGGTTGTAAGATAGGGCCATATTGTTCGGAAGTTGCTGCATTACCAGGGTTCTAGCCACTCTATGTCACACTCTACCAAAGGCAGCTGAGACTATCTCAGACCCCCACATACTCATCTATTTTATTTTTGTGTAATTGATCTGCTTAGTTTATTATTTGATTTAGAATTCTCAAGTATTTATATAAAGGCTATGTTTTGATGCTTCAATTCACTTTAAAGGCTGTGTCTGTGGCATAAATATCCTGGTGACATTAACTAACTTCATGTCACACCAACAAATTGCTCCCAGTGTAGACAGAGCTTTTAAGCACGTAAGTTAACTGTGGTCCCTCTTAGTAAAATCACCTGTAGCAGCAGAGAGAGGGATTGGTCTTGCTAGAAAATCAGCATTGGTTAGAAGTTGCTACTCAGTTATGCACAGCTTGAACTATTTTGAAATTTCAAAGCTGGTGGTCAATATAATGAAACTTCCTTCAAGCAGGTATTTGATTCTCTGTTGACAGATTATTTACAACAAGTCAGAGCTTTGATTGCAAGATCATTACAAAAGAATAAGCTGATTTTCCCATTTTAGAGTGCAGGGGAAAGCAAAAGGATATTTGATAATGAACATCACACAAAAATAACGTCCTTAAACACAAGTTTGCATCTTCACTGATTTTCATACCCCTCACAGTTTGCTACTTGTGAGATCCTCCTCTCCCCTTTTGCAGTGCATATACCATGCATACTTTTCATTTTCTCATTCCCATACACATGCAGTCATGCATACTGTAATTCATTTCTCACTAACAGGGAGGAATAAACAGCTTTACTTAACGTGAATAACTTTGGCTAATACAGAAAATTTCACTTTCAGATATGCAGTGTCAAGGTAAAACAGTGCCTAGAAGAATAACATAGAGCCTGCTGAGGAAGTTACATGTCATTTATTTCCTCCCACTGCAAAAAGAGCCTTGCTTTGATTTCAAACTCTGGATGGATGCTTAAATATAAAAACAAAACTTCCAAAATGGAAAAAAAAAAACAAACCACCACAAATCCTGTCACATTTATTCTGGAACTACATAAAATAGAGCAGTATTAATGTTCAGGAAGGATCAGACAGCCATGGAAAAGTATAAGTTGAAAATGACCTCCAGTCCAACCTCCTGCTCAAGTCAGTGAAAGTATCAAAGATCTGCTCTCTCAGAGCCATTTCTAGCCATGCTTTATAAATACCCAAGGATGCAGATTTGACAGCCTCTCTAGGCACCCTGTTCAGTGATAACCATTCTTGCTGAGATATTTTTTTTTCCTTATGGAAATTGAAATTACCTTGAACACAAGTTACAACTGTTGTCTGTCACAGCATACCTCTAAGGTCTGGCTTCATCTTCTCTCTGAAGACCCTCAGGCACCAGAAAACTGCAGCTGCATCCTTCCTCTATCTTTCGTTACCTATTCAAAGTAATTTAGTTCCTTCTCCCTCATCCCACATGTCATATAATCCAGCTCCCTAGCCATGTCAGAGCACTTCTGCCACTTCCTTCCATTTTGCCAGTGTCTCACTTATACATGAAAAACATGCCTACAAATGGACACTCATTCTGGTTTATTTCCTGGAGAACAATAATTTCTCACAACATTAGAAACACCCTCAGTTCATGCTGAAGTCAAAGGACTGAGGTGTCCTCTATCTTCGGAAGAAGCGGAAAAAAAACAAGTCATCTTTCACAAAAGCAATTTTTCCCTTCTCCACTAAAAACTATGAAGTCCTCACTATGTGCCAAAATTTGTTGAAATCCTATTTCAGTAACTTCTACCTGCCATTGAGAAAGATGCATTAGGATTGTTTCACACACACCTTCTAAGTGTCAGTCACAGGACAAGAACTCACTTCAGTGAGTTCTCATAAAACTCACTTCAGTTCAGACACATTTGGAAGGTCAAGTCTCATTACTAAGCAAAACCAGAAAGAAATCTTTAAAACACTCCTGTGTTTTAAATTAAGAAAATTTAGGTTAGGGTTTAAAATTAAGTGCAAGGACTGAATGTAGTGAGTAATTAAGCAGCCCTGAAGACAGAGAGGGACAAGAAATAGATTTAAATTATTAACTAGAAGTAAAAAAATGACCTAAAGTTTTCTACTTTCAAACACCAATGGGTATTAAGAAGCAGCATCTACTCCTCAACAGACAATTCCCTCTCCCAGCAAGTGAAACTGCAGCCTTAGCATGCCACCTCAGAGTCTGCCGTAGGGTACAGCTACAAGAATAACCAGATGTGCTTTTGCCAGCATTCTCTTTTAACTACTATCTGCTATTTTCCTTAAAAATATATTCCCTACATTACAACTTTTCAGTGCGACTTGTGTATTACCTGTAACAACACCACAGTACTGATTCTGAGAAGGCGGCTTTTCGGAAATTTTCTCCTCTATGGACCTTTTTCGCCTGTACACCCTGTGTGCATGTCCTGTCACAGTCAAAGTGCGATTGAGTGGCTCAATAAATATGAAGTCCTCATTAATCTGTATAAACCCCATCTGCAAAGGAAAACAAAAGGAACATATCAGGTAAGAATTTCTTAAGCTGTGCACAGTCCTGCAGGAGGAAAAAACTCCACAAAATTCCATTTAAGAAAACATTTTGTTTTAGTAACCTTATGAGCAAAGTGACTACCTTTGTATTTTGCAAGTTCTCTACTTAAATGAACTAGAATAAATTTAATTTATTTTGGCTAAATCTGGGTGGGTGGCTACATGCCAGTAGCATATGCACAGTAAAAGATATAGAATGGAATGTTAAAAGTTTACTTTGGGAGACCCAGGGGGTCATTTAAATATGTACAGCATGTACAGAAAAGTCAACACACTGGTTTTATTATTTATTATTGTCACATTTTTAGATAACTATATTTAAAGAAATAACAGGTATATATGTAAGGCATATAAATACATCCTGAATAAATATGAAAGAAAAAATGAAAAAAAAAGAAAAAAGAAAAAAAGAAAAAAGGAAAAAGAAAAAGAAAGCAAAAAAGAAAAAGAAAAAAGAAAAAAGAAAAAAAGAAAAAGAAAAAGAAAAAGAAAAAAGAAAAAAGAAAAAGAAATCTTGTGGCATCTTTTTACTTCTTTTTTCAAATTAAACCCAAAAATATTTCTTAAAAGGCAGAAATCCCTCCTTTGCTGCCAGCAGTTACACCAAGAATATATTTGAATACAGCCATTTAGTTGTTTAACTCTTCCCCTGTCTCAACATATTTATACACACAAACACACATGAAAAGTTAACACACCAGATGCATAGCTAATATTACAAGAGTGTAGCCAAAGTTTAAAAAAATTACTATAAAACATACTAATATAAATACCACACAAATAAAATTCAACTCAAACAGTTAAACTGCCAATACACACAAGTTCCGATCAAGAGTAAAGCAGGAGACAGAAAGGTTTTGTGGGTTTTTTTTTCCCCAGATCAGCAAGACTGACAGTTAATTTCCCCATTCTCTACAGTTAAAAATCTATAAAACTGTCTTGTACAGAAATAAAACAATGTGATATATTTGGCTAAGATAAGTAAAAAGCTCTTCTGTATGTTTCTATGTAGCGTCAATGGAGAGAAACAGAAAATAACTGTTTCTTCTGGAATCATGCAAGTGCCATTACCACATTGGATATTCGGCCTGACAGATGAACAAATCATCCAAAAATAGTCTGACTCAAGTAAGAAAACAAAATCGAAATTGTTATGTGGTACAAAACACCATTTCATTTAAACACAAGTGGGCATTACTTTAAAAAAAAATCCAACAGCATTTCTGCACAATCACATGAAACAAATGTGAATGCATTTAATTTTTCCATCAGCTACACTAGCTACAGAACCCTGAACAGGTGTTGAAAGGTCATCATCAACACTGCACACAAACACAAAAGTATCAGGGGTTTTGGCTGCTCCTTTACCTTTTTGCACTTGCTTTTTAGGTTCACTTCACCAAGAGCTTTAAATGTCACATATTAGAAGATTAGTTATGTATTGCTAAATGTTTTCTGTACACCTACAAGATAACACTTCTATGTATCTTGAAAAAATGATAGTTTTACAAAACAATCAACTTGTCTTACATAAACTACAAATTATTTTTAATTAATTTTTATTTAAAATAGTAGTAAAATGCAAAAATTAGTTTTCAGTTCATTTTTACATCTAATGCTGAATTTCAATCAGGCACAGATTATTTGACTTTTTCAAAGGATTATTCAGCATATAAAAGATGTAGACAAACTCTGAATGTGGAATAGGAGTAGCAGCCCATTAGGTGGTGCTGCAAGTTCCTCCTGCCCACCAACAAGGAACAAGGCTTTAGTCCCTCCTGAACAAAGACTCAATCATACAACATTTGCCACCTTTATTGTGTCTTCATTCTCTTGGTGAAAAATGAAACCAGGCCTTTAAGACAATGTTCTTCAGACCGCCACCTAGACACACTGAAAAGTTGAACTAGGACCATGGACATTTAATGTTTTCTTTCAGCTCCTTCATAAACTGAAGTTTAATTCATTGGTAACGAAATCCAAAAACTATTGCCTGTTTCCTGAGTCCGACGTTAAAGAACTGAACAGTGATGTGAAGTTATATATACTCAAATGGGCAATTCTCAGACAAATCGGGATAATCAAATAATCTCTGATGCCATTTTGACTGCTTTTGGGAAAAAAAGAGAAAAAAAGGATATTTTATCTCAAACTTTTGGATAATTTCACAGGTAGAAAACAGCTGGTGAAACTGTAGCCTTGTCAACCATGCCCTTATTTTTTCATAATCATTACAAATGGAGTTATGAAGATCTTTTAACAAAGTAAACACAGAAAAGAGAGAGGTCAAAGCCATGCACTAAAACATTAGAGTTTCATTTTCAGATACTAAATGCCAGGGCCAGCCTTTTGTAATTTAAATGGGAAAACTTCTATGTCATGAAAATGCACAGCAAAACAAAGATTAAAAAGATGGAAAAGCAAAACCCTATTAACCATCTGGAATAGAACTGTGAGTTATGGCTAACTGAATCATCTGAAAATTACCATTGAAAAGTCCACCAATTGAAAAGTCTACCAGGATGCTGGGCTTATCTCATGTAAAAATAACATAACATGCTATTCTTTCCCCTGCTTTATCAAGTTTCTTACCTGAGAAAAAAATAAGCAAACCTCAATTTGTAACACACACATCTCAGTAGATTTCAAGCCCAGCCCCATCTCATTTGTCAAAATAGCCTCAAATTTTCTAAGTATTTACGAACTCAGTACTTCCTCTGCATTTTATGCAGTAAAGAGAGACCTTAAGTATACGGCAAACTTCACCTGATGGGTAAACAAAACTTGACTTGCAGAAAATGAATTGTTTGCCAAATTTGGATAGTGGGAAACCAAGAAAAAAAAAACCCAACACTTTTTCCCAGCACTCAGAGTGGCACAGGGCAGGTACAGAACAGTGGGTGTGGCCAGCATGTTAGTTTATCCTTGCTACTCTCTCATCCTCCCATTTCACCCTTCCTTCCCCAATAAATGTTCTAGAGCGTAGATTCTTAATGGCATGCAGTGACATTTGGGGCATGCCCACCTGCTCTCACCTGGGGTTTTCCACAGGGAAAATCCCCTGGAGGACATGCAGTGAGGATATCTGCTCCGTCACCTGGAGCACCACCTCCTCCTCCTTCTCTACGTTTGTGTTTGCAGGGATGCTTCTCTCATATTTTCTCCTCATTCCTCACAGTACCAGCAAAAGGACAACTTTTTTCTCTTTTCTTTCCTCAAAGGCATTGCTCTCTTGGCTGCAGGGCTCAGCTGTGCCTTCCGGCGGGTCCAGTGGGGTCTGTTGGTTTTGGCTCTGGCATGCCTAGTAATGGTGTACTCCCTAAGTGAGCAGTAGATTCAAAACTTCCTAATCCTCCTCTGAAGCAAACTCCCACAGTGTTACACCTTTCCTGCTCTTTTGGCCCTTCACCCACCACAGGCCTCTCAAACTAGATTTCAGAAAGAAATGGATATAGAGTTGCCATGACAGAACAAAATAAAAAGGTTCCCTTTAGCCAACTCTCCACAGTCTTGTGCAGCAAATGTACACAATGAGCAAGAACAAGCTGTGCAAGACTGTAATTTTCTGTGCTCCCACCATACTGCCCAAGGCAAGTACCAATGGGAAAAATGCATTCCTATCGAATGCATAAAATGTATGCTATTTAGTACACATATTGCATCCATTAGCACCAAAACATTAATGCCACATTTGCAGTAGAAAAATGAAAGGTTCTCTTCACTGTAACATGCAAAAAAGCCAAATCTTCTTTACAAGTTCAAGATTTATTTATTCTGAAACATAATCTGGTAATAGGCTTTGTATTAGTTGTCAAATGTACCAAAACTGAGGGCTCATTCCTGAGTAAACAGGCAAAAACTTTAATTCATGTATCAGTATCTCCCTCTGAAGAAGGTTTTTCTCCATGATTTTAAAAACACAGGTTTAATTTAGTATCATGATTCTATCAGAACCTGACTTAAGCTGAAAAACAACAAAAAAAGTTACCAGCTCATAGCAATGAAAATAATAAAGCAAGCTCACATGACTTTTCAAACTGTGTAAATAAAAGCATAGGAACTTCACAGGCTCTTACTCAAGCACACTACCACTTTCCATCTATAAGAACCTCCATTGCTGAAGGCTGAAGAAATGGAAGTGCCAACAACTTCTGTCTTCAATTAGCTGCGTTTCAAAGCCATGCACATCAGACACACTGCGCTTTTCCTCATGGTTTTCTCTACCTGTCTGCTCACTTCATTCTGATGCTTGAAGTTAGGAGACATCACAGAGGGGAGAGAGTCAGTATAATCACTGTTGGCTGGCTCTCAGCTGCTGCCATAGTATTCAATCCAATCCTTTCTGGGATATTTCTCAATGATAGGGCTGTGCTCACAGCGTACACATACATGCACAATGCTGTATCTTACAGCCCTGATAGAGCCTTAGGTTTAAACTGTCATGCAGAGACCACTGGGTAAAAAGCACACACTCAGGTACCCCCAAATTTGAGTTTTGTAGAAACAAATTTTCCACAGCTGTTAAATCCTTCCAAGCTCCTCTACTTCCAGTCTGGTTTAAGATACACACTACCGTGAATTTTTAGTAAAATTATTCACCACCTCTTATACATGGCAGCAACTCTCTGTTCTTCTTATTATAAATACCAGCTGGCTGTAGACTCTTGCAGCTTACACTGTCACAAAGTTCTTTGGTTCAGCTTGTGACACTGTTTTCAGAAAAGCCAGTGCAGTTTCAACTGCTGCATATTTGACCTTTGACAGTCAGAAGAATTTAGCAGAACTGACAAACTGTAAAATAACAAAATTATATGTTCAATCCCCCTTTCTCTTCCCTTGCCCAAGAAGCTCTTGCCCAGTTTCTGGTTGACTAATCTGTGGCTTAAGAGATCGAAACACCTGAATTTAAGAAACACCTGTGACAAAGGTAAACACACCCCAACACATGAAAAGACTGAAAAGCTGTATATTTTCTCAAAGAAATAAAAACCCAACAGAAAACCATCATCTGGAGCTCTCCATTAGTGATTGTAGCACCCAGTATCAACACAGTCCATGCATATTATACAGAATAAAGGACACTGTCTCGAGGGAAGCATCAGCTGAGAGAACAATTGGCTGATTCTTCTACCAACTTACCAAACACAATGGAATTTTAGCTTTGTCTCAAAGTCATAAAAACTCATTTCATCTTATCATTCTAACCAGGAAATCAAACATATTAGAACATATTTATACATCACTCATGAACTGTAGATTTGCTTATAAATTTCACCTGACCATGGAAACAAACTCAGCTAAACTCAACACGCTAAGTCAAAACAAATTTTCTTTTTGTCATATGCAGTATGCATTATTTCATTATTTTCACTATACCACCTTAATTGTCACTGCTTAGGTCCTGTAGTATTGGAAAAATAATGAAGAATAAGACACAATGCAGAATATGCAGTGCAAATTGCTTTGTATTATAGTAGATCCACATATCAAGTCCCTACCCATGCAAGATTTTGTAAAACAAAAGCTTTCTTGCACTTACTCTTGTAACACAAATCCTTTGTCAGACTACACTTATTTCTACATTTCCTTGCTGCTATTGTTAAAATAGTTTCAACAGAACTGCTGCTCTATTATTTTACTATTCTAATTTGAAACATTTCATATTTTTATCTTTTAATAGTCCAAAATGTTTCCAGTACTGAACTTTATTGATCTATGGCCATTATTTTAGTTCCAACTGATCCAGAGTCTACATTGCTTTCCTTCTGGGACAGCTTTCCAGGTCATTGCTCCAGGTCCCTTGATACTCACTCCAAAGTTTTTATAAAAGGTAATCATCCTGAACTGCAGTGCCTACTGCACGCTGAAAAATTCACCAGCCTTTAACTGCTGCTTGATGAAACAGGCTTTGCTGCAACACTGAGTAGTGCCAGATGCCAATAACACCAAGGTTGTGGGATCAATCCCTGTATGGGCCATTCACTTAAGAGTTGGACTTGATCCTTGTGGGTCCCTTCCAACTTGGAATATTCTGATTCTGTAATTAGCCTTGTACCAACAAATTAATTCCCCTCTCTGAACATCAGCAAACAGAGCAGCAAGCCCCATTTCAGCTGTCATTTCACTGCAAATTTGTGAAATGAGAATAAAATTTCTGTATCTTAACATCCTCCACCACTTACATATGTCTGATGGTTCATAATGATCCTGTAATCAGCAAATATACACCTTTTTCCTCCTGTCACTGTCAGCTAATTCACTAGCCTATAAAGAAAATCTGTAAATGTATAAAAGCAGTAAGTCGCAAACAGAAGCAACTTACCTTTGCTCTGGCCACAGCCTTTGATCTGTTTAATTCTCCTTTGTCTCCAAGGTCTGAATTTACCACTAAAGGAGGGTCAAGTCTCCAGATATCGTTACTGATCTTACCTCTGGCTCATATAAAGCATCCAAACTAGGTTTTTCATGACTACAACTCACAGGGATCCTTCCATCAATAGATGGCTTTTCCTCCTTCGAAAATATTTCACCAGCTAAAACACTGCCTTCTCTCTACTTTAATATGAATGACAGTCACACTGAAAACCAAGCAAAATTTACTGGAACCCCTTCTCTCACTCCATCAGTTAAAGTTGTGAGTGATGGTCTTCAGGGCAATCATAGGAAGTTACACCAAAGGTACACTTTCCACCAAAAGTCAGACTCAGCTTCACATGGAGAATGAAGTCTTTGAGAAGTGAGAAATCATACAACAGACAAAAACATAATAGGATTACTAAAGGTAACAATTTATATGCTTTGCTACTTCCAAATTATTATTTATGGTCATGCCTACATATGCCGTTCAGTTTTCATAAAAATACCTTTTTCTATCTCAGTCTTCTAGATCTAATTAGTTTTATCTGTCAGTCTTTGGTGCTACTTGCTTTTCCTAAGGTAAAAGGCAAGTAACATGATAAGGTGGTGAAAATTGTTTCACCTAAGTTACATGCCCACAAATTCATTACAACATCATGTATGCTTTCACAGATTTTCCTTAGAAAAAAAAAAAAGCACATTTTAAAAAGTTTATGAAATTAAACATATGTTGCTGTTTTCACAGATTTATTGCTTCAATAGCACATTGTAAATGGACTCCACTGCACATTCTTATTTTGGCAGCAGTTATGCTGAAGTACAGTTTTGCTGTAGTTTGTTTCAGTCAAATTAATAGTATAAAAACACTGAAATGGCCTCCATGTTTGAGAATTCATCTCAAACCCTCTAGAATCTTGAACTGAGAAGGCACTGAATATTTTAAGAATACACAAAAATTTTCAAATCAATAGTGATTTAAAATCACCATAACTCAAATTTCACAAAACTAAACCTTAAAAGGCAAATAGACACTGATGTTGAACGAAACCCTATAGTTCTTATGATGAGTCGTCCTGGGACAACTACAGAAATCTTATGAACAATTACTACACTACACAGACTGTCCCATGAATCATATTTGCATCTGCTGTTCTTTCTCTAGAAGATAAAGTACTAATCTTCTCCAGTTTGAGGTAACTGAAGTATCTTTAACAATAATTCATTGAAAACTACTTCCATAAGGCAATTTTAAGTCCTATTTTCAAATGCTTAAAGCAGAAAAGTAACGAATATGAAACATAAACTCTAAACCTAAATGTAGAATTCTGTTATATAGCCTATTTTTCTAAAAATGGATAGTAAACCAAACACAGTGTTAACTGCAGATAACTTATTCACAAGGTCACTATAGATAAAAGTAACCCCCAGAGATTTAAAATTCTGGACTTGAACAGGTACGTCCAGAAAAAAGAATGTCATCATGAGCCAGCTAAAAGCATAAAAAAGCAATAGACAATGAGAGCCCTCAGTACCTTTATTAAAGCCATAAATGACACAAATGTGGGCCTCATGAAGATACAGTAACTCATGTGACCTCATTTTAGTGCCACACCCCCCAAAAAAATATATATATATATATATATATATTGTATTTATGAGTAGTATCAACAGGAATTCATGAAATTCATCTAGAAGAATACCCAGTCTAGCTCCAGCCCCTGAAACATCCACCCCTGGTATGGACTTCATGGATGGATGGCTGGTGAGCAAATCTTCAAAAATGGTCCTGGTGCCCTAAGGGCAGTATATACACAGCAAATAAAGATAAAAAGCCTAATGAAAACTTCACATAATCCCCTGTAGTGTAACATAGAATCAATAAAAAAGAATATTAATACAACTGTCTTTGTACAAAGTTTTTAAAAAGGTCCACAGTGATGCAATTCTGAATGAATTTATGCTTCCAGAACATTGCTGTATATATGATTTCTAAAAGATGTGATAGCTCGTTCAATAGCTCCTCAGTTTAGGCCAAATAATCGCTATAATTCTGTTCTGCTGGTATTTGTTTTTTTGCACTAATAATAGCTGACCTATGCCACTGCCTGCATCAACATTGACACCTCCCCAAGAGGGGAGACAGAATCATAGAATCATACTTGTCTGTGATGCTTTACTAAGTTGTTTATCAGTTGTCCTGATCTCTAGATGCTACTTCAATTCTAATATTTAATTTTATTCTGTCTTTGCCTAAATTCTGAATTCTCACCTTGTTCTATCATTGACTTAGAATCTAAATTTTACCAAGATACTTGGGTCTTCTTAACAAGCATTCAATCTGGGGATTGTACTGCTGAATACTAGATATCTGAGACATTCAAAACTAGTGGCTGTATTTTAAAATTTTGACATAAATCACCACTGAAAACCCTAATTTTTAGTTGCAACATCTACAAAATGAAAAAATTGCAGTTGAATGGAAACATGAAAAAATACTCTAAAAATATTTGACAGAAGCCTGAGTACTCTAAATGCTTTTTTTCCCATTACTATTTTGCACAGCTAAAATTACTGTGTAAATAAATATATTAAGTAAGTTGCAGACATCAAAATTCTAGATACACAACTATAGAACAGGTTTAGATCTGTTAATCTACCAAGTGCTTACATTCTACAACTTTTCAATGAGGAGGAAAAGATAAAGCAGAGACAGACTATAGAATGTAGAGATCATCTGGAATTTTGAGTTTGCAGTACATGAACTTCCATTTTCCTTCACCTGAACAGTTTTATGTTCACTCAAGAAAAGTACTCCACAATTATATCTTTAAAATCATACATTCAAAATTATAAATAACTAAAGATTTATACTTAGTAACTAAAAATTAAGAAATGCAGATTTAGCACAGGCTTGTTCTTCTTTTCTTTATGCAGCATTGTGAAAGTTTATGAGCTGCAGAAAACCTATTATTCCCAGGTAATAACACAGGTAAGGTAATTTATGAAACTTTAAAATCAAATTAGCATTTCTGATTCAAGTGCTACAAGATACTGAAATGAAACTCCATGTATGTGACAGTCAACTTCAAACCTGTTTTTTCAAGACACATAGGGTTAAGGACACAAGGTGAAAATACCCTTGATGTTTAAGCTAACTTAAAATAAAAAAACTGCTTTATTCATTTGCTACAGGTAACTATGCAAGGATTGACTAATATGATTAAGAAAAGAAACAGCTATTCGCAAGTCAGACTTCATTAGCAGTGCAGCTATTAAATGTTCAAAATATCCATAATAGCACACAAGACACACTCTGAAATCCTTAAGAAATAATTACAATACTTTCATCCTTAGATGCCTAAAGCAAACAGATTTTATGGCAACCATGACTATGTGACAAACAGAACTGTAATGCACCAATCCACCATGTAATAAATCAATGGTCTTTCTGGTCATTTCTCCCTTCACTCAGTAGCTCCTACCCTTTACCTTAGAAGTTGAACAGAGCAGAAAAACGAATTAAATCTTGGAATTTTTCCAATCTCCCATTCTATTACAGAAGAAATAAAAGATCTAAGGAAAGGCTAGACAGCCTCACAGGATGACTTTTTAGTTCAATAACGTAAGTTGAATCACTAAAATCATAGAATGATTTGGGTTGGAACAAATCATTTCATTCTGACTCTCCTGTCATGGGCAGGGACACCTTCCACTAGCTCAGATTGCTCAGAGCCCCATCCAAACTGGCCTTCACCACTGCCAGGGATGCAGTGCCACGCTCTTCAGCAAGCTGTCAGCACTTATCACTTCTGAGTAAAGATTTTTCCTAATTCTAATCTAATCTAACTACCTTTTTTCCAGTTAAAAGGCTTTCCTTATCCTATCACTACAAACCCTTGCAAAAAGTCCCTCTCCAGTTCTTTTGTTGGCCTACAATCAGATCAGAAGAGAGTTCTTCAATTATAGAAGGGAAGAAAAAGGGAAGAAAATGAGGTTGTTATTAACGGCCAGGTCTCAATCAGCTCTGGCCAATATATGCTTAATAAAGCAAGATACAGTAATTCCATCCTAGCTGTCTAATACACTAAGATTCAGATCTAATTTCATGTTGATTTAGATCAATGGCAGTGCTTTTATAGTAAATATAAAGTTATTTTACATAATTAAGATTCTGAATTTATGCTATGTAGCAAATCCATTGCTCAAATTTTATATTACAAAATTATTTATTTAAAATAATAAGTAATGAGTGGAGCTAGAGCTACTGAAGAGAAGACAAGTAGAAGACAATGTCTGTGAAAAATAAAAAGTCGGCCACCTAATTTATTCCTCTTCACTTGCATTAAAAATACTATTACTCTTTTGGAAATAATTGAAATGCTATTAAAAGAACATAGAAAATTTCGATACTCACAGCTCCAAATTATTATCTACAGACAGAAACCTATTTTTTTAAAAGAAGAAAACTTTTCAGTGGTCTCCCAGCAATTTGTTTTTTTGATTTCGTATCTCAATCAGTCCTTATAAAGGCTACAGAATCATTTTTCATTTTTCTCAGTTCTCATTTTCATGAGCATTTTCATGAGGCATATGTTCCAAGAAGCTGGAAGTAATAAAAGGGCCATGTCTTCAGTTTGGTTCATTAAAAACACAATGATCAGAGCTGACTGTGATTCAAGCACCGTTTCCACATGAATGAAAGAAACTAACCACCATTACAAAAGGAAGCATTAGCCAACTATCAAGGCTGCTAAACCTAAGGAAAAAAAAACCCTAAAATATCAAATGCTTGCTTACTATGGACAAAGATCTTCATTTTATCCCCTGTACAATCCTGTATTAAATATACTTTTTATGTGGTTGCATGACTTCAACTCCATTGTTGGTGCATGCACCAACTGACAAATGAATAAAAATGCTTCTTCTCTGTTGCCTGAAATGTTCTGAAAAGCCTTACTTTATTTTGCTTCAAAAAGTATGCTGAAGCAATACATTCAACGAACCACAGACGACTAATTCAAGCCAATAAAATAAACTACAATCAAAATGAGAAGCAAAATACAATTAAATTTGAACAAGCCTGACACAGCCCTTTACTTGCAGAATTCAAAGTATAACTGACATAAAATCCATTTTTAAAACAGCCACCTAACCTGCAAATTGTGGCTGTAATGTCCTAAGGAAGGCATGGTGTTAACATTCATTTGGTTTTGTTCATCAAGTACATGTTATACAAAATGGAACACAACCACTGACTTTCTGTTAGAAAAAATAAAATTCACATACCCAGCCGTAACTCCTTTCCAGAATAAATACAAGAGCTTCTATAAAGTAAGCCATGATTTAAAAAACTTTATTCCATAAAACTTAAAAAATTCTTTACAATGAGCTGGTTGAGTCATATTTCAGATCACTTATTTCACAACAACCTTCCAGTAGTTATTAACACTGCCTAAGAAAGTCTCTTTGCACAGCTAAACATGGCTAGTAACAGAAAAAGCAACACCTATGGAAACATATCACCTAAGGAAAAAATCCTTGCAATTAAAGACTCTGTGCTCACATACATGTTTCTTTAGAACATTTTGGTGTAATATAAGTAACTTCAGCAATTCTTGTGGTAAGACTAGAAACCACTCTTTTGGAAAAGTAATCAAAGTGTTGTACCTTTAACAAATGAAAAAGCATTAAATCCATTTCTCCAGTAAAAGCCTGCCCTTTTCCCATCGGAATCTGAAATGGTATTTTATGGAGGAAAACATATAATAATACACAAAGGATGAGCAATATATATTCTACACCTAGTCCCACACAGGAGTTTAAACAGAAAATATCACTGCATATGAAATCGCATTAGATTAACACCTAGATTAATACCAGAATACAGAAGACCAGTACAAGGGATCCAAGTTTAAATTGATTCATCCATGTAAACACCTAAATAGTGCACACCAATGAGTTACCACTGTTCAAACCCATGTGCTTTCACTGCAGCCACCGAAGGATGTGGCACAGCTCCAAAACCCACCCATGATTGTCCACAGAGAAATTTAATCTCTGCTAATCCTTATTGAAATATCTATCCATGACTCCATTATTTTGGGGTTTTTTTGGTTGGGTTTTTTTTCTTTTTTTCTGGGACAGAGCCTGAACTGTTACTATTATTACCCTTATTAAACACTAGTTAATTCAAGGCAATACTCTCTGAAAGTCTGTTTTATTCAAATGTGCGATTTGCCAAAACTGACAACTGTGGACAACAGTGATTCAAGAAGGCAAAATAAAATATATTTTAGGATTAGAACTAAAATTCAACAAATAAAGTTAGTTCTTCCATAAAATGAAGTTACACTTAGGCTTTTTATATCTCTAGAATTATATGACGCCAGAACAGACAGCTTTAAGAGAAATAAACAGGACTCTGGACAATTTGTTGCTAAAAAAATTTAAAATATATGAAAGTGATATTCCTYTATGACTTCTAACTGAAATTCATGCATTTTTTTTCAACTATGCACATTGTTTTTCTTTTAACTTCTAAACCTAGATCCTTCTTTCCCTTTTTGAGGGAAAAAAAGTATTAATTTACCTTTTTCTGCACAAAGGAACTAATGCTCTGCTACCCTTACGAAAGAAGGCACAGTATCTAATTCTTTTTCAAGAATTATTATTTAAACTAAAGAAGAAAAGTAAATTTGGATAAAGGCTTGTTTTCCTTTTAATTTAGGTTGATTTTATGTGCATAAGAACACAAATGGTGGTCAGAAGGGAGCTTTGATATTAGCATCTTGAACTAAGTACCATCAGTCTGACTGGCCACTTTTATGCAAATTGGTCATACGAAATAAGCAAAGGCTAGATTACTCAACAGGAATTACAAAGGAAAGGAATTATTTCCTTCCACTACTTCCAGTGCAAATGATTTGGTATTGGAAGCAAAAAATAAAGAAACACTGAATGGACATTCAAGAAATGTGTTATTATGCTTCCTTAGATAGGCTACTACAGAACAGATGACCAGACAGGTGACTAGACAGAAAAAGGGAACCATGCTGGACTATTAGCCAGAAATTGGAAAACTAAGATTTTTGTATGCCTAATTGCATCCATTGTAGTCCATAAACCCTCTTTTCCTTTGAACTCCCTCACTACACTCATGGGTTTCTAAACAAATATTTGAGGTGAGGTCCACTGATGTCACAAAGAGACAAAAGAGATTGGTGATCTCTTATTTAGGCATAAAATCACCTAAGAAACTTCCTGTGTCCTAAGTTACAACAAGTTTGTCAATTGTCAGAAGGTTGCAAAATTGCACAAATTACAAGAATTTCGCACGTAGCTTACGACAGTCTCCCGGTTTCAGAAGAAAACCAAAGCACTCCATATGTGCCTTGAAGAAGAGTTAAATCTGAGTTTTCAGAGTATATATCAATTGTCAGGTTAATCGATAAACCAAAAGGAAAAAAAAAACCCAAACCAAAAACCCACTAACAACAATAAAAACCCAAACAAAAAAAAAAACAAACAAAATAACACAATCAAAAGAGTAAAAAAAAAACCCCAACAAGCAAGCAAAAAAGAAAACCAAAAGCAAAAAGAAAATCATGCACTCCAAAAACATGCACATCTGAAGCACAGTTTAATATTTTATATGAAAAATGGCATTACTATAATGGCTGTAGCCATCACTTGGGCACTTCTCCCACCCAGCATCTCCTGAAGCCCAGAGGAACATAACAAGACATTTACTTCGTACTGAAGCATAAAAAGTTGTCCCCAGCTGAATTAACATCTTGTGCAGAAATATCTGCATTTTCCTTAACTTACTGCTATCTAAATAAGCTTGACCTGACTTGACCCAGTTAAACTTCTGACATCTAACGAGAACTTAAGGTAGCACAGCTGAGATCATAAAACAAGCATATGCAATTGTTGGAAGACAATCACACAGAAACTAAATCACTTCACAAGTCAGTTTTGGGCACATTTCTACATTTTTGGATGCAAAACTCATTCAGAAAATAATTCTGACTGAAGTACTGGTAGACCCAAGAAAAACATTCAACAGCACAGGCTTCCAAAAAAATTTTACTTCTATTCACTTATGTGCAGATGTATGCATTACTAGCAGCTAATGTTAGGAGATTGATTTCTCATTCTAAATGAACCGTTCTAAAATTAACACTAGAAATAGTCTTTATTCTTTAGCTTCCAAATAATACTTTTTGCTTATTTATGCCATTATGAAAAGCAATAAAAATAAACAAAAAGACCAGATTTTCCAGGCAATGACATGTTAACAACAAAAGGTTAACTGAACTGTTAATGCACTGCAGATGTACATCTGATCTTAAAACTAATATAGATGTTTTGGGCTATTGGTTTATAAAAATTTGACGAACTACCGTCTGGATATGCAATATAACACACATGCTCATGCACACACTCAGTGTATTTCACACTATTTCCACTACACTGTTCATCCTGCAAGGAGAAACCAACCACCCCTCATGCTATGTCCCTGAAGTCACCTGAGAGAGCATGCAAGAAACACACTCTACAGAAAAAAACTTCTGCAAATACCTCATTCTGCCCCAAATCCAAATGGCTCCATCTCACTCCTTTCTACTGAGGTAGCTCTTTTCATCACCTAGCAAAGAGATACGTTCACCACTTGAACACAACTTCTACACAACCATTGGCTTCCACAGACTCCTCCCTGAATAGTCTCAGCTACCACCAATCCCACGGCTTTCACACCGAAAGCTTTTTATTGTTTTTTCCCTATTTTCCAGGTCCCCCTATTTTTATGTTATTTATCATGGAGATCACATATGTTGTTCTTTGTCCCCATCACAATCCATCATTAACAACCAAAATAATCTCTATTCCTGCAAGAAAACTTTTAAAAGAGAAAGACAAAGTACAGACCTTTAAACATAGTATTACAAGGGTTGCAACATGGAAATATTTGGTTCTTTTAAAAAATCTGGTTCATTTGCCAGAGAAGAAATAATTGGCACATACATGAACTATATAAGCCAGGGATACATGTTCTGAAGAAAATGTTGATTCCACTAACATCAGCAGTTGTAGCTGGGAGACACACACAGTGCTCTGCCTTTTCTTTTTAAAGCAGTTAACTTCAAATTAGGAGGCCAAAACTTTACTGACTTACTAATTTAAGTAATGGAGTTACCCAGTTTTTCCAATTTACCATCTCACTTCCCAATCTTTAAAAATAACCTTGATAATTTTGTATGTTAATTACAGTGGATAGAGATCTCAGGTAATGCACAGAAATACCAAGATTTTTTTTAAATAAAGCTACTCTGGAGATATTGACTTTTCTCATTTCTAAGTATCACGTGGAAATATATTGCAAAGGAAGTATTTGTACTGAAACCAAGCACTTTAGGAAAAAGCAGGCTATTATAAGTAGGATTGGAATCACAAATCAAACCTGTCTCAGGACGGAGCAACTGTATGATTGTAGGATAGTTCTTGGAAGAAGAAAGGAATCATTACCACATGGTCTGAGGCATCATGGCTCACAGCCTCGCATACCACGCCACAATGTTTAATATTAAAGGAAACAGAGATCGTTACAGTTCAAAGGTAGTATTGGCCTAAGTCAAAACTGATTTTCTAAATCTTCTAGCTTTACATTGACATTACTGTCCTTATGTTTAAAAGACATGAATTAGGAAGAGTTCTCAGACAAATAAAATAAAAATCTAACCGAAAGATTTTTCATCCAGGAAGACAAAGAAGAGTAGTAACAGACTGCAGCATCAGAACCAGGAAGGACAACAGAAACAAAGAGGGTTTATTTCTGTATCTTTCAACAGATCTTTGTTGATTTATGGCACTTAATGACAGTAATCAAACTTTTAAAGGGATGCCATCGCCAGTACTCCTTTATTAAAAAGAAAAAAAGGAAGAAAACAACACAAAACAAACCCGACCTCACCCCACAACCTAGGTTTAATAGTTCTGTTTGTAATTAACTCGCCCTTCAGCAAGTTTTCAATAGCATTAATAGTGTTTTGCTTGTACATTTATGCTAGTTATTTCAGCTAACCACAGCCACTTCTCCATTTTAATTTTCTCAGGCTTCTCTACTGTGTGTTGAATTTTGCTTCATTAGATTTTCAAGGTGGTATTTTAATGAAGAGATTTGAATATAACAGAAAGATTACAAATTCAGCAGCTAAACTTCAGCTGGAGGCAAAAATGTGGCAAATGTCTCTCTGCCTAAGCATGCCAAAGTAACCTCATGTAAACAACTTGTTTTGCCCTGTTGGAAAACAGACTTCCTATAGGTCTGGCTGTCCTCCTCTTTCCCACCTTCCACTGCCATATAAATCCAGGAGGAACAACCCAGATGAGTTTCAAAACAGACACTGAAAGAATGTGTTCTTCCAGGAGCACTACCACATTCTGTTGGTTTTCTACCTTATGCAGAGGTAAAAACTGTATTTTTATCACAATGCTTTATTTTCCCAAGGATGGTTTGGGGTTTGGTTTTTGTTTTTTTTGGTTTTTTTTTTCCTTAGGAAAAAGGACTCAAAACACTTTCAGAACAGAGCAAAGCTGCTTTCTGTTCCGACATTTTCACTCATGCCCTACCTTGCCCACCTATTTACACTGATCACAAATTTTACATTGTCCATTTAAAGGCATCTAAAATACAAACAAGGCACAGTTTAAAGACAATAAAGCAAACGTTGTTGAACCCGTGAATTCTCAGTATGGGATACTCATAGAGTACTCTCATTCACACGTTTATTTCTGTCTCTCTCAGCAAAGTTCTATTTCTCTAACAAACTAATAATGCAACAGTAGGCAGACTGCTTCTATTTGTTCTCCCCTTCATTTAAGGATCCCAGGAAGCTGGGTGAATAGAACGAGAGAGTGTACTTAATTTTATCCTGGCAGCCTGTAAGGATAATCCTATTCAATTTTATAATCCTCCTTCTGCAATGTCAAACTTTAGCCTGTACGTATCAAATGAACCATAAAGATTGAGACTAACAGTCTCTTTTCTTTACTCTTTTAGGAAAAATTGTTGGTGATCTCTGTTTTCTAATGCTTACCCACCAGCATAAAAGAAGCTGTAATTGTCTCAAATTTCTTTTGGAAAAGCATCTGGTGTGGAAGTTACTCAATACGGATGTGTAGCTGCAAGGGTCACCAAGGTGGGAAGGACCAACATTTGGTTGACAAAAGGCCGGGTATTTAACCCATTTCAGTTTGCATGTTGGTACTCTATGATTCAGGATGTGTAATGGGGTAGCTGCCCTCCAGCCTGATCAAAGCAAGAAGTCTGTTAAAGTTTCAGAGTCTTACAGCAGGAGCTCACACCCTGTAATGACAGAGCTTCCCAGGGCAGTGTGTGAAGCCCACGAGCTGTTCTGACCACCTGCTCCCAGAGCGCGACAAAGGCAGGGATACTCACAAAAGCAAGACTTCAGCTTCCATGTCCACTGCGCAGAAAATAGACTCATTACTCACAGCACATGCAAACAGCCTATTCATCCTCAATCCATCAGACCCTGTGCCAGCAAAGGAGCTGCAGCAGGTTAAGCATTGAGCTGCCACTGAAAGCTGCACAACCAAAAGGTAGAAATTCCGCACAGCACTCCAAAACTGTTTCAGCTGTCCAAAAATTCAAGTCAACTTGCCATACTAGGCACTACTCTCATTGCAGGAGTCACAAGGAAGTGTAACTCAACTATATTCACTGGGATTTTTCCCATATAAAAATGTTGAAACACTGTGGTTAAAATCCCTCTCTAGGAAGATGTCAAAACATAGCTTTCCTCAAAAGTGAATGTGTGCAGAACTTTAGGAAAACATAAATTCCTCAATTGATTTTATTACTATTGATCTTTCTAAGTTCATTCTGCTTGTTTTGATACAAGCTACAAAGTTAGACTGTCCTTGATGGGGAGGTACAAAATTAAATTCCAGTTTTCTAGAAGCTGTAGTGTCCTGAATGTAAGTGTCATGTGGAATTAGAATATCCTAGGAAATTTAAAGTATTTTTAATCCATCATGTTTCATTCCATTACTATTAGTTAATAACACTAGTCTTCAAAACATAGTTTGTGAGAAGTAAAAAAAAATCACGCATTTCAGTTTTTTTTTCAAATCTTACTGAAGTGCTGTACAACCATTCCATTAGCCAAAGAAAGCATGCAGGTTTTTCACATCCCTATTTAATTCTGTTTTATTGTAAAAGTTACCATCAGAAATACCATTGTCCAATGATACTTGGCACATTTGTGCATGGCCATAGCACAGAACAGCCATCACCTATTCTTTTGCTCATGGCAGCATTGCTTTCTATCATGCTGTTTAGGTAAAGAACTTGTTTATAAACTATTAATCTGATTTTTTAAATATCTGCTTGTTACTGGCAATGAGGCCTAATAAAAGCACCATACACTTCTGTAGGGAGAGCTGTTCCCTGGATTGGAGATATGCTAAGACTTTTTACAACTTAAGTCCCTGGGAAATGCACATTAATTTTAATTGGAAATAGCATTTGACACTGATTTTTCACAACTATGAATATGCTACTGCCTGATTCACTTTCTTAAGATCCATTGGAAATCAGATGAATTTCAAAACTTCTCTCCAGTAAATTTACCAAAATGTCAATGTTGCCTTCTTAGGCAGAGCTCTGGAGATGTTGTTAGCCAAGCTGCTAAGAAGGTGAGATGAACAGCACAGCAGTAAGAAGCTGCATTATCCTATCCACCCTCTCTGTCTTCATTTGCTCCTGAGAACCTAAATATATCCCATTGCTTCAGAAATAAAAAAATCATCCAAATCCTTTTGCTACCTAGCTGCTCTCTATTTATCGCAGACTGCCTTGGAAAACAGAAAAGGAAGCATAGGGGAAATCCCAATACTGCCTGTCAGTACACAGCCAGAGTACTGCCCAAGGAATTCTTTACTGAGAAAAAAACTGTATTAATACCTCTCTTTTTAAAATTTAATGAGGAGGGGATAAAGAATACATCTGCTGTGTTTATGGTGCTCTGTGGGAAAGGCAGTGAGACTACTTCAATTTTCATTCTAGCAGTGGATTAAGAACCAGTAGTCTGAGTTCTTAATTCTCAGTCCACAGTAATAACGGTCCAGCTCTGCAATTCATCACCTTCAGAGAAGCAGTCTCACTGGCATCAGCAGGGCTCTTTACATCCTGTTATTTGGCTTACCATGAACAAGAACTAGGTAGTCAGCAAACTCCTTATTTATCTTCCCCGACCACCAATGCAGAATCCCAAAATGTACTCAGAGTAAATCCCACCGAGCTTCAGAGATGTAAGTATGCACAAGTGTTTTACCAAGAAGTTGGAGGGGACTGTCACCACTGCTCATGAGAGCTCTGAGGTTGCCCCAAGGTAACCACAATGAAGTTTCTAGATAGTCCATGCAAAATTCCAGTCTTTAAATTTACTGGAAAACAACCACTTGTTGTTTTCTTTGAGTTACGTTTTCTTTGTTAAGATACGTGGCTGAATGAAGACAATGCTTGCAGCCAGAATTTGGTTAGTAATTATCTAGGAGTACAGCTCTCATTTCCCACCTGTATTTGCATGGTTTTCATGGTATGTTATGAACCCTGTTATTTCACCCCTCCATACTTGCTCTTGAGGAATAGCGTAAGAAAAAATACCCTACCAAAGTTCTCAAGAACTGTGAAATAATATGGGGAAACTTTACTGTTGTGATGTATGTTAGATGCTTTACCCAAATGCAACCAGTGAAATACTCAAAAAGTATCTACATTTCTACATCAAAGGGACAAGGTGCCTAACATGTGCAGCAATATACTTCTGTCTTCCTGTGTATAGAAGCTGATTTTTAAACAGAGGTTTTTTTCAATTTCCTGGAATAATACTGGCATGTCAGGTCTCTGTGCCTTGAGAACCTGGAACCGACACCAGCATCCTGCATGGATGGCACATCAATTCACTTGAGGCCTCTCTGATTTATTGAAAATCATGTACCTTTTGACAAAACTAGTCCTACAGAAACAGCCATGCATCTGTACTGCTTGGTAAGACCTTTCCCCACTCATGATGACCAAAGCACTACATTCCTTCACCCTTCCTCCTGCATAGCAAAATCACTGTTGTCTGTCAGACTACACTTAATTTCCTTGACAAGGAAAAAGATTCACTAAAAGACTAATTCTGAAAAGCAGAATGATGGAATCTAAGTTGCGTATCAACCCACATGTTTAATTTTCCAAAGTGTATGCCGCTGAGTTCATCTAAACTAAATTCAGAAAGGCTTTGAAGTGAGAGTCTATCTAAGATATTCATATTGTCTCTGAAATGTCTTTATATTTAAAATTTAAAATAATAATTGTAATTTTTGAAAAGTAAATTTTAATTCTGGTAACTACAAAAAAAATATTTGTGGGTTCAAATTTCAGTGCTATTTTACATCTTTAAAAAAGAAAATGTAGTTTGAAATACATCATGGCTCTATCTGAAGGGCCAGGCCTAGCTGAAATAGGGTGGAATATGCACTGTATGTCAGGTTGTTTTTTCAATATTTTTGGAAACTCAGCAACTTACATATGTAATAGAGCCCAAACAATGACTGAATAAAGTGTGACAAATAGCTCAGAATTTGTTACGATAACTGACATAATACCACAATGCAATTTTTTAAACTATGCCTGATGCAGCAACACTCTCAGAAGAACCTGCTGAACTATGTCACCACAAACAAGATTATACAGTTGAGGATCATGACAACACCAGTCAACATCAACAACAGTTTCCAATTTTATTAGATATATAGAGAATATTTTATGTTTCAGATGCAGTTTTCTGTATGGAGAACGTGATCTGGGCACATGCATGCTTAGATGGACAAAGGGTTTGAGGTAACCTGGTACCCCTAGTAAAGTCTAACAGGAACAAAAATTATTAACAGGGCTCTTGAGAAACTGGGATCTATCTAAAAAGTGAATTTCAATTTATATAATAAATCAGAGGTGCTACACATCTGCAGTGATGTGCACTGCTTTTGAGCAGCCATAACGAAAAGGTGATCATTATCTCCACCAATTTCTTTACAAAGATTTTCTCAAACCTAATTTTACCCAAACACAATATAGAAGGAAATAAAACTCTAGAACCAAGGAGCACACAAGCAAAACATGTTTACAGAACAAAAAAATCTTTTACCTGATTGCTTTCAAATCACCATCAGTTGACTTCCAATACTTTTCTCCACAATTAATTCTACTACTGTGCTTCGGAAAATCTGACAAAATGTCAATAATTAGTTGCCAGCCACTTAAGAGTTGTGTGAACCTTGGCAGTTTCACTTTGCAGGAGTGCAAGCAAATATTTTATTTGGTGTCAATCCACCATTTTCAGTTTGTGTTGATTTTTGATAAAAGCTCAGATAGGCAAATGAATTAGCATCAAAATTTCTCCATTTTACTGGTTTCACTTCATGGCCATATAGATAAAAGGCATATCTTCATGAATCAATAATGGAACAAGTTAGATGTTCAAAATAAGAAGACATACATGAAAATATCTATAAGTGGCTAAGGTGATTTACACCCAAACCTCAAGATCATGGAGGATGCTAACCCTCCCTAGCATCATTACTTTTTGTATTCTATATTCTGTAAAGTGCTGCAGGCATGTGCATTTATGACGGCCCTAAATGAGAGCATATATAATTATTCTATAATAATCATAATTAATATTATAAATATATAAAGGCCCCAAATGAGAATAATAGTGGCAATAATTGGTTCTGTTTTAAATCCTGCCAGCATTTTACACTATCACAGGTAAATTTTCTCTCTACAGTCTCCATCCACCCGCAAGTATCTCAGGATTGCAGCTCTTTGGATCACCACTGCTGCTGTCAGTGTACCCATTCTGCGCTTTATCTGGCAAAACCATTACTGATGCAACAGAAATAATGCAGGTGAAATTTGTTTTAAATAAAGAAGAATCCACTGAAGTAATAACCATTGAAAAGGTCTGACTGTATTAACATTTCTGCTGAAAATATACTCATTGTTCTATTTTATGAAGGAGTTAAAAGAAGTCCCAAATTCAAGTAACTACAGGTATCACGTATGGGAAGCTGTGAGGTAGAGAAAAAAGGCCAAAGAGATGAAAGAAAAGGAGTAATGAAAAGGAGAAACGAGACACTGGTAAAATACTGGTAGACTAGGAAAGGCAGAACCATTTGAAAACTGAGATGCAGAAGATAAGGAAGATAATACAAATGAGGAAGATAACTTTAGAATACATTTGAAGAACAAATGGATTACAGATGGACTGGAGGAGAGATCATCAGGCAAGGAAAAGAAAAGAGAGGGAGCACGGAGGTAACTAATTATGGACATCCTTTGAAAGCAAGATAAAATTGCAGATGAAGATGAGAAAAGTTTAAGAAAGGGTGTAAGATGGAAATACAAGACCAGAAGGCTATGTATTTTGAAATGGAATAAATAATACCAAAATTGTATAAGATAAAGGCAGAATTTGTATTTGAGAAATGTTATCAGCAGAGTATGAATAGGAAAGTTGTTAAAAACAATGGCAGGTACAGAGGTAAGACCTAAGGTGATTGAAAGAAGTAAGACCTTAACAAAGGAATGGGAGTGAAAAGCAACAGATGAACAGATTTGGATGGAGACCTGGTTGCTACCCCTGCATGCAAGGTCATCTTACCAATCCACCACAGGTACTGAAGGAGGCGAAGGAGCCCGGGTAGCGCAGGACAGCACCACTGTAGTAACATGCTCTCTCAGGTAGCGACTGTGCAGCCCTGGGTGGACTTTTGCCCTCACCCCCAAGCCTCTCCTCCACAGCAAAGCCAGGAGCCAGGAAGCGGCTGTCCCTCTTGAGCAGCAGGTAGAGTTCCCGAGCAAAAGCTGGGATCCTCAGCAGCACTTCATCTCCATCCTCAGCTGGGGGTGGTGGGGGGGGAGATGGTGGTGGTGGCAACTGAGAGGCAGCACCAGACCCCTGGGGCAGGGGGGACCAGTGGTAAAACTCCTGAGACTCATACTCATCCTCAGTGTCCTCTTCCTCTGCTGCCTCCCCTACAGCCTGGGCCTGCCCATCCACCGAGGAGGAGACTGAGCGCACCTCTCGGGAACTGCCAGCCACTGGGCCAGGTGTGACTGGGGCACTGAAAGTACTGCTTCGGTTCCCACTACTGGGGTCAGCGTTGCAACCCCCACCACCACCACTGCCACCAGTTGGCTCCTGCTGGCCTGGGCTCCACAGTGCAGGGAAGACGATCTCCCACTCCTCAGTCTCTTCTGAAGCATGAAGACCTGCGGAAAAGCCAGCAGATGCCTTAAATGAGTGGAGCACTGAACAGCATCCAGTAAAACCTACTCTAGGCCCCCTACAAGATGGTCATTCTGACTCCTAGACCAACAAGCATGCCACAAAAAACACAGTGGGATTCATTTGTCCCTTTTATCTGGTCCTAAAGCACAGCAGGGGGCCAGCTGCTAGATAGCTCTCTGCCTGCCGATGTGCCTGGAACACACCAGGGTCCTTGGCGATCACTGAGACAAGGCCAGAGCCCAAGCTGGACAAAAGTTGTGTTTGTACCAGTAGCTGGGGATGTTCTTCCTTTTGATCACCACCTCCAGGCAAGGAAACTTGCATAAACCCTTCAATATGTAGACAAAGTAACAACTTTTTTATATAGCCAAAAAAATTGCTGAGGAAAGCCTGAACAAATTTGAACATTTCAACCTTCTTCTCAGCCTGTTTTGCAAGTAGCCAAATATACACACACACACCATCAAAGCGGCACATACAAGTGGCAGTTGCATGCACATGCTGTATCATGATCATTCGTATAATGAAACTGAATTAGAATCACTAATTAGTGATGTCTGCACATCACACACGCACACACTACAGCACAATATAACCAAAATTCCAGCATGCCAACATCATGTTTATAAACATCTGAGTACACACAACCTCCACTAGCCTGAGACAGGAAACAGTTTTATTTACCCATTCATCTCACACTCTAGGAACAGCACAGCCGGGAAAGGTGATAGGGCTGCCAGTGGAAACTGGGTCTCGTATAGCCGAGCGCTGCTCAGTGCACCGCTGCAGCCGAGGCGCACATTATCTGATCACCCATCGCTTACGGGGGGCGGGCGCGGTTAACAATGGCCAGGTACCGCCACCGGCATCCGGCGGGGCGCGGAGGCCGCCCCGGGCTCGGCCCGTCCCGTCCTGTGCCGCGAAAGGCGCGCACTTACCTGCGCCGAGCCCGCTTGACAGCACGCACAGCTGGTAGAACACGCAACAGACGCGGCTCAGGCGCATCCTCCCGCCCAGCGCCATCGGCTCCGCGCCCGCGGGACGCCGGCTGGCAAGACACGCAGGGCGTGCCGTGCCGTGCCGTGCCGGGCCGGGCGGGGAGCGCCGCGGGCGCAGACACCTGGGCGCCCGGGGAACTCCGGAGAGAGCGCGACTGGCGCGTCCCGGCGGGCGGGCAGGCAGCACCGGCGGCGCGGGATGCGCGGCGGGCGGGAGCGTGTCTGTGTGAGTCTGTGTCTGTGTGCGTGTCTGTGCGAGTGCGGCTCCGCGTGTGCGTCCCGTGTGGTACGGCGCAGCAGCAGCAGCGCGGCCCGTGCGCGCACACACGCGCCCGGCGGCGGGCGGGCAGCCGCCCGGCGGCAGCGACCGCGCTGCCCCCGCCCGCGCTCGCCCCACGGGGCGGGACGCGCCGGCCCCGTCCCGTCGGCCCCGCCCCGCCCCGCCCGGGCGGCACCCCCCTCCTCCCCGCCGCAACCCGCCGCTGGGCCGCGGCAGGCGCCCGGGCGGTCCCGAGCGGCCGAAGCCCGGCCCCGGTCCCGCAGACGCGCTTCGCACCCTGCCCGCCCTCCCGTCCGTGAGGGGAGCGCGCCGCGTGCGCCCCGGGGGCGGGAAGGGCTCCCCTCATCCCCGCCGCCGGCAAGGCGCTCGGCAGAGCCTGTGCCTAAATTCAGGGAGCAGCAGACATTGACCACTTCTGCCTAGTTTTGTGTAATATGATTCTAAACTCCTCTTGCCCCCGCCACGCAGCTCTCCATGGAAACCCATCACTTTCCACCCCGGCCCTTGTCAGCAGAGGAATGAGTAAATGGGGAGTCGAGCAAAAAGCTTTAGCTGGCACATCTAGCATCAGCGTGAGCTGCAGAAGCAACAGGTAAACACCTCCTTCTAAAAGTCGGATTTTGTCATAATTTCTGCTTTACCTGCTGTTGTGGTGTCAAAGGTTATCGCTGTGCCTTAGGGTAAAGCAGAGCAATCCAGTGTGGTGAGGAAAGCCATCTGTGCCTTTAAAGGGAAGTTAAGAAGTTGCAAGAATTCTTTCTAGAAGTTAGTTGTGTAAAATGAAAAGCAAAACATACAAACAAACAAAAATCACGTGTTACGGCTCCAAATAAAAAACAAGTTTAGACTCCACAGAACCCAAATGCAGCTGACTTTTGGTCTTTGCTGTGCTCAATAGTTGCTTGAAAAGTGTGCCGCATGGGTAGATAATCTCAGCTGCCTCCAAACAAGATGAATTGATAAGAGGGGACTTTTTCAGGGGCTGCAAACTGGTATTTGCCTGATAATTAGGTGACCTTAAAATGCATTTCAAGGGAAGCTTTGTTTTCCAAATAAATAACAACATGTGTACTAATTTACAGTGGAATTAGTTAATAGGCCAAATCCTGCAGCCTTTTCACAGCCAAAATTCTCCTTACAATTGGTCAGGAAGTGCTGCAAAATGTGGTTTATAAGCTCCTAGGTACAAATACTAGGTACAAATTCTGATGGTGTTTTTTGTTATTACAAATCAGAATGTGCAGGCAAGATGCAAAAAGAGAGAGGATCTTGACTGTGCATACAGTCAGATCAGAAAATACATAAATGGACAGCAAGTGGGAAAAGGGAAAAACATGGCATGTGAAGGTGCTTACTTTAAAACTGTAAATTGCTGTAACTTTTCAATCTGCTGAAGTTGTTAGTCCCCTTGGACAAAATTCTGCTTCTCTTATTCACATGTATAATATTACTGAAAGGACAAAAGCGCTGTATTTGATAGTAAGGTAAGGAGAATTTGGCCTTTTCAACACAAACTGCAAAGGGTAAAGACATTTTAAGAATTGAGATAGGCTTTAATATGTTTGACTTTTTTACCAGCCAAAGAAAAAAGAACATTCTAATAATTCTCCACATACGAATACAAAGCAAGCTTAAGTCAACATGGAGCTGCAACAAATTTCTTTAGTTCATTTTATGTTTTGTTTTTATGGTTTCAACAGTTAAAGTAAAAATATAGGGGGAAGTTCCCTATGTTTAAGTTTGGAGAAAGTGCACTATAAAATGGAACCCCTACTGGTGTTCATTAGTTTTAACAAAGAGTCTGGTCATAGGTTAATGCTGGTAGATGATATTGTAGCCCACCACATGCTAACTGTCGTCACTGTGAAACTGGTGCAGGGAAGCCTGTGTCTAAGAGAATGAGAATTAAAGGAACAAAACAATGCTTTCATATTGCATTTAGTTTGCAGAGAGAATAATATTGTATCCACATGCACTCTACAAAAGACTATTTTCATAGTCACAAAGCCATCAAAACTCTGCAAAATAGTTTTTATTTTATACAACATTGGGTACAAGAGGCAACTACACATGTGTGAGATTGGAAGAAATAGTATCTTCTAGCTTGATAGAAGGCAAAATGAAAAGAAACATTAAGTTTCCTCCAGTAAATTCTTAGAACTGCTGTGCCTATCTGAAAGGTTGAAGTTTTTGGCATTTCAAGTGACTTGTGCAGAATCACAAATGTAAAACATGTGTTAATTTGTAAAATAAGCATTGATTCATATCATCTCACTGACACAAGAAAAAAAATTGCAGAAAATGAAGTAAAGAATATGTCCTCATCAGTCCTATCTGACTGAGATAAATCAACTGGATTTTGTTGAAATCAGTAAAGATTTGGCAATTTCTTTTTGTTTAGTCCTCCCAGATTTTAAATGTATAGACTTATGTCATAAGTCCCTTAAGGACTGGCAGTGCAGGGATTCTCTCAGGCCCCACCGCAGGCTGACTTCATTTCCTCAGTACACCAAGATCACTCATGATCACCAATAACCAATAAGCTATCTCAAGCCATCTTTTGAAGTCATCCGTATGATTCTCTAACTTCCACACCCCTCATCCCATGGTTTTATCTATGCTGCTGTTGCTGTCTTACCTTATGTGAGCAAGGACAGAATCCCTACTTCCCCAGACCCTCAATTCATTCATTATCTATTTAAAGTGATTTCTTTCTGGGGATTAAGGTAAGTATGGACAGATCATTCTGTTAAATTCAAAATATCCACTTCTAGCAATATAAACACGACCATCAGTCAGAGACTTTTCTTGGTTTTTTTTTTTCTTTACTTAATCATTTAACTGTAAAAGCTTATACAAGTTTATACATACAAAAGTGTTTTTAGATTACCTCAGCTTTACATTATATACAATATTAACTCCAGTAATTGTTACCAAAAAGCTGCAAACCTTTAAGCCTTTTCACAAGGATATAGTTACTTTCTTTTTTTTTTAATATACTTTACATGTAACTATTATTGATATAATTGATTTTTAAAACCCTTTAATTATGTTTGTTTCAGATTTTTACAATTTAACAGAATATTCTAGATGAATGGGGAAAATTGATTCTGTTGTGAATGGTGCTTACTACATTAAGGCAACATAGCATGTGTGTTGAGATTAGAAACAGAAAGTTACATCTTCCTGTTTGTGGGTTGCTTTGCAAATGTTACCTCAGTGCAAATAAACTTGTGTAAAAGAAGACTGAACTAAGTAACTTCTGATGCACAAGATGTAGGTGAACCTGAAAATTTTGTCCACTGAAGCATGAATGAAAGGAAATTCTTTCCTTTTAGGAAAAGGAAATCTCTTCAACTGAACAGTGAATTTCTACTGTCCGTTGGCTCACTAACTCTGAACATCTAGTCTGTAATTCTGTACTGTTACTTCCATGCTCAAAACAAAGAGTTTGTTTAAAAGGTATGTATTTAGGACTACTTCAAACAACTTAACTTCACCAGATCTTACTTCAGAGCAAATCTTACAGTTTTGTAAGAACTCAGTAGTACAATCAAATGACCTGCTGAGTAAGATATGTGTCAAACGGTTGTGAGCTTAATACCTCTACTGGTTTAAAGTGCTTCAGCTTGAGATGTGCAAAGTTAAGCCCAATGCAGCTCAGTGTTATTATGCCACACCACTACTTCTTATGATTAGGGTGAATTAGTATTTCATTGAAATTTACTCCCAAGTCAAAGTTGTTGCCTTGTGAGTTACTTCTCAAAGTCGTATTGTGATCCTGATCAAGGTCTTTATGGATAGTATTAAACAGCTAAAAATACCCTTTCAACACACTATTTATATTACTTATTTAGAATGCTTAGCCAAGTCACCACTTAAATAGAATAGGCTTTCACAACTCTTTTGTTATATCCTTTTAATTTAGTGATTACTTTTTCAGAAAAAAAAAAAATCATGCTTTGCAATTGTTTGTATTTTGTCAGAAAGCTCAGCCTGGAAGGTAGAAAAGTACTCTGCTCAAGATGAAACAGCATAAAAGACAGCAAGGCACTCTGTGTGAACCTGAGTTCCACACAATTTCCCAAGCTAAAGTTTTCACTCAAAGTGGAGCTTCCTTAGGTTTCTAAACTGAATCATCTGACCAGCAAATATATCTCCTGATCAATTACGGGGGAACTGCCTGCTCCAGAATGATCAACAACTAGGTCCCATTTGGAGCACCTTAAAAGAGCAAGGCTTCAAATTGAAACCTGCAAGTCATCTGTTGGGGAAAAAAAGATTGTTGATTTCCAAAAATCATAGAATCATTTAGGTTGAAAAAGACCTGTGTGATCATCAAGTCCAACCTTTGACTGAGCACCACCTTTTCAAGTAGACCATGGCACTAAATGCCAAATACATTGTTTCTTGAACACTAAAAAGGAAAAAAAAAAAGCTGCTCTGAGGTAGATATCTAATTTCTAAGTTTTGAACATAAAAAGAAAGTTAAACCAGCACAAGAAGAAACATAACAGGTTTTAAAACCCTGAACACAGATTCCCCCCCCAGTTTTAAATTTTTGCTCATGACAAGCAATCAAGTCGGTGAGATTTTGTTTGTACATTAAAGATTTCAAAGCTGTCTTTGATTTCTGCCAATACAAAGGCAAATCCATCAAACTTCTGACCTTCTCATCAAATTCAAGCATCTAAAGAAGAAAGCACATCTGCTGAACTTTCAAGAGCATGAGAAAAAGCACCCTTCTGTGTTTTTTACATTTTTGGAGTTAGCTGAGAACTGTGAACATGGAAACATGAATGAAAATGTAGGCTTCTATCTAAAAGTTTCTACCTCTAACTGGAGGGGAAGCAAATATAACAATTCAGGTGCTTGTGTGGCATTCTGAATCTCTGATAACCATTATTTCCACTTACAGCAAAATGTAATTGTTTCTGAAAGAAATTGCTTGCTTTGAAGGATTAGATGGAAGAATGATAGACACATGGCATATGAAAAAGAATTTGAAAACAGTAATTAGCCTATCCTTCAGGCTTTTGTTCCTAGCAATTTCAAAACTTTATTATTTAAAAGGTTAAGCAGATAAGGACACTATTTTTTAAGAAGTTTTGAGATTTCCTTTTGATTCAGATTTTCAGTGAGATTTAAGGTTACAACCTTAATTTCATGGTTTACATACATACCTGAATTTAAAAGTGAAGAAGAGAGGTAGATGTGTACAAGCTTAAAGTTGTTGATTTACAGGCACTATTGGAATCTTGTTCCAATTTTTATAAAAGCTATGCTGTACTAAACAGCATATGTAATTTGCTTTTTAAACCAATCCATCATTATTGCCTTCAGAGAGTGTAGAAATGCTCTAGCTATAGCGGTGCTACTTGTGGAGAAGTAATTCACATTGTTGGTTAACACTGCATGGTTTTTCTTGACAATTACATTGTGAATAATGCAATAATCCTGTTTTAAAACTCCTGCATCTTCAAAATAAAAATAGTTTAGAACTCTAGTGTAATTTATAAGTGTATATGAGCACATGGAAACATTAACATTTAAAAAAGTAATTAAGAGGATACCCTTAAAATGGGCTTAATGGACACGAATTCTCAGAGTGCGGGCAAGTCTCTCTCCAAAGTAAAGATAATGAAACTGAACTCCGCAGCCAAACTTTAAGAACAGTTTGGAAGAGCGAAGATGCATTTTTTGCATCACAAAAAATGGTGGAAATGCTTCCTGTAGGAAATGGTCTAATTTCTAGCATTTTTATTTTAAAAAAACCATAAAACCTTTTCTAATTTATATCAGAAACAGAATCAGGGAATTTGACATGGTGATTTCATGCTGTCTTCGCCCACACATCCCCACATTTAAAGGCGGTGGGAGCAGCAGACAGGAATACAAACCATATAAGAAATGAAAATTTTTGGTAGATGTTGAAAAAGTCTGGAACTTCATACAAAACTGAGCATTTATGATAAAACTACAATTATAGACAAATAGATTAGTTTATTAGTAAATGTTAGGAAGATGTTTGCTGTGTTTAAATTAGTACAGATATTCTAAATATTCTGTGAGCAAGTTATCCCAGCTCTACTAGTCAGGCAGCCTGTTTCAGAATTTGTTCTGATTTTATGCAGAAAAATGGACCAATTGTGTCAAGAATTATCCAGTGAGTTTAAAACACTTTCCCTTGCTTACATATGCAGTATGTCTTTTAGATGCTGAGTGTCATTGCCATCGCAATATATTTATTACATTTGCTCTTCTGAAAAAAAAAGTCTAACCTATTTTTGCAGTCAGGGAATCAGTATAACTCAGATGCCTATGAACTAAAAAATAAAAGAATATAGGACTGGGAGTGATAATATGGAAGGCAATGCAAGCAAATACAGTATGACATGAAATATGGCTCCAAGAGATGTTTAAAAACCTGAGTATGTTCTGGAGATTCAGGCAATTAAACTGCAGTGTAGTCTTCATTTTATCAGTATAGCTGCATTACCATTTTTATGATGTAACAGCATCGCTGTTATAGTATTAACTCATGCTGAGAAAAAGAAGACAACAGGGGTGAGAATGGATCCAGGATCAGGAGAAGCCAGCGTAGAGGTGATTGAAAACTGATCAAGGAAACCAAGTCAAGTAAAACAAGTGAGAATAAAGAAAAAATCTTGAGATTCCACCTCCAAAGCTGTAAATAAATCCAAGGAAGCAGCTCATGCAGCAAGGTCATTTCCTTGCTGTTTGTAAGGTGAGGCATACAAATAGCCTTGCTTTCTGGAATGCGTCTTTCTGTGTCTATTTAGGGAAAGCATTCAATAACATAGCTAAGCAAAGATAATCACTGGTTTCTAGAGATCAGCCTACAGCTTCTTACCTACCTGCAAGCACTGAAGATACCACAAAACCTTAGAAATGAAGTTAACTAGTCTCTCAGTCATTATTCATTTAGATGACAGTGTGAATATCCTATTTGCACTTCCTCTTGCCACAGGAGAGAAAGACTTCATTATAGCTACCAGATAAAAAGCAAACATTGTAGAAATGATTTATTTTCTCCTATCTAAAGGCTTTATTCATAAGAACTGCTGTGTGGTAGCCTGCAGTACAGGCTGCCTTGCTCTTTTAGCCTCTGTAACTGGGAAAGCCATTAAGACCACATGGGTTGTCAAAGCATACGGTATGTTACATACCGTATGAGTACTGTCCACAGGCACTCACTTTGAAGGCAGGCCAATGGCAAACAGTGGCACCAGGAGACCAGCTAAAATATAGAGAAATCAAGGTGACAGCACATAAAACACAAGTTGTGCAAGACCTCTGTTAAACAGGCAAAAAGCCAAGAACACATGGCTGAAGGGTTTCCAAGCTACTCTCTAGAAGCCTTTTGCTTGAATTGAGGTGGAAAAAAAAAATACTGGCATCGTATGAGATGTTCTGAGTTATGCTTAGTAATTCTTAATCTCTGCTTCTCTCCTTCCCATTATGCTGAGACAGATGAGAATGAAAGTGCAAAGTTGATATATTTAAGCAGTGTCAGGCAGCAGATGTAAACAAATTGACAAGCCACACAATGGTGATCATGTTCCTGGCCAAAACCAGGAAGTGTCAGTCAACAGAGAGCTCAAAGATCTCCATTGTGGAGGAGGCATTCATTTCTGTTTGCAGAACTCCCTAAAAGGAAAATGTGCTGTATATCATTACTATCTTAAAAGCTCAGTTATCCATTAAAATGCTGTGTATTATCAGAAAACTTTGGGATTACTTATAAATACTTTTCCTGAACCAGCAGTAAATCTGGTGTCCATGACTGCTCTTGCATTTTCGGCCATCCATGTTTCTATGATCTCTGACTTCCGAGGTGGTGCCTTAGATAGCAGACATAGTTATTTTAATATTTATGCTAGGTAAGATAATATCAACACAAGAAGCACCTAGAAGCACCTTATTAGGGGTGGCTGATTTAACAAGATCAGTGCAACAGTTTTTCAGAGATAGTGAAACTGGCTTAACCTTTTGCCCAAACCTTTTTTTACAAATTTTTTGTAAATACACACAGAAGATGAGTTTAAAGGGGAAACAGCATGTTTTAGCAGGAGCCTAACTGGTTCTGTGGTCGCTTAAAAGAAAAAAAAAAAAAAAACTTTACACACATAGTAGTTAACCTGGAAAAGGTAAATACATGCACTATACAGATCAGAGAATGTTGGTGGATTGTTTTTTGCTTCAGGAAACCTGTGTTTGGTATTTGCACATTGGTGCCAAAACAGCACCTCCAGTTTCATTCTAAATGTGGCGGGATTTCTTTGTACTTTACTTATCCCCTTATTCATCAGTCTGCACATATTAGAAGAAAGTCTTCCTTTGATCTTTGAAAATAAAGGCATCTCTTCTGGAAAAGTATTTCAAATGCAAAAAGGAGCCAAATAAATAATTTTTGCAAAGCAATGAAGAAACCTGGATATAGGTGGAGAGATGGAGGCTTTAAAATACTATCTGCAAGGTGCCAAATTCAAAGAGTGGGGTCCCTTGCCTGGTTACATATCTTCCTTCTTTGTAACTTGGTGTTCCAGCATAAAAAGCCTAATTCAGGCTGGGAGCTGCAAAGGCAAAAACTGACACAGATAGGACTCTTCTCATTTAATCACAATCTTAAAATCAACTTTAAACCATTGGTTGCTCAGAGGAAAACTGATCATTCAAATTTAGCTGAGTTCTGACAAGGAAGACAGATATAGTTGTTTCTACTGCAAATACCCCATGATAATATTGCTTATATATCACAATCTATATAAAAGCATAATTTTTATTGTCTATTTTCCATTTGATATTTACAGAGAGGCAGATCAGTTTTGATTCCTTCTTAACTTGAGATCATGAAGGTTAGAGTGCCTTTAAGAAATACACAGTTTTGCAAGCTAGGAGAAACACATAGTTTATACTCTGCTTTAGCATGACTTCTAGAGAAAAAGAGATGAGGGCACAGCAAAATCAAACAAGAACATTGTTTGATTGGAAGAAATTATGTGGAAATTGGCCAAATAACGAGCTCTTCCTCTAACTGTCCCTCCTGGCCTATGACATGTCTATCACAGTTGGGGAAATGCCCCAAAGGAGCGTGTTGTTTCTCCTCTTCTCCATTTTGGTCAATGAGAAGGCCAGTGAGAATGACTACTGTTTCATTCAGAAAAGGGAAGTACTTAGAGGGCAAAACCTTCCTCCTTCAGTTTTAGGCACTGACTGCAGAACACATTGCACTAAACTGTCTAGTGCTTAGTACACAGAGGGTCAGCTGCATTTGTTGAGCAAGCACAAATGTGCAGTTCAGGTGTGGCTGGCAGAGGAGTGTCGTCTTGCCTGTCTTAACACAACATAATTTTTCCCAACATACTCTTCTTCTTTTTTTAAATACTTTCCAGTATACAAAATCAAGTTGCTCTTCCATTAATTGTGATTCACTAATACAAGCAAAACTGATGGATGAACGAGGAGACTACTAAAAATAGAAAGGGGAAAAAAGAGAATTAAGGAAAAAAAAAGGGAAAAAAGGAAAAAGTGGACAAACATCCTTTTCCCTTTATTGGCTATGAATGCTGCAAGGTTTCTGTGGTGACTCTAGCATACCAGCTTTCAGCTTGAGAGCTGCTGAAGTTTTGCTTCTGCTTTAATCACCTACAGAGCTTTGCAAAAAACATACCATTTAAAGGCATTTAGGACTTAATGTCAAACTTCTGTTCTCTTCTAAAGAAAAGTTTCTCTTTAAATAAATTTCACTTCCAACTTCCAAATTATTACTTATATTCTTAATATACATCAATGGTTTGTCTAATTTAAGAATAATAATTGCTGTTGTTATTTCTAGACAAATACATACAACCTTCATAGAAGATTAGCAGTAAATAATAATGTTCTAGGTGTCTTGGAGCTTGGTCTTGAAAAAATTACCTCCTTTTGTTTTACTGAGTATTCAAATATAAATTGCGTGTCTTAATATTTCAGTGGAGACAGTCATATGTTAAAAAGATTGCTCAGTTTCTGTTCCTCCAAGCTTCAGGGTGACATTGGTTGAAAGTCATCATAATTTTTATTACCACGCTAATTTTTGCTTGATTTCTTCCTATGTCTTCAAGAAAAGATTTTGCTACAAATGTATTTCATTTATTTAATTAAGAAAAATAAGTAAAACAGCAAGCAAATGGTGATTGTAAAAAAAAATATGCTGTGTCATATAAAATATATTTTAATCAATGCAAATCATTAAGGGCATGTTCATATGAAGTAAAAATCTACTTTAAGAAAGCAAATGCCATCGTTAAAGAGTATTGAAGTCAAGTTTCGTGGTGAAATAAATGCATCTTCAATTTGGTAAAAAGTTCAATTCATTTTCTATTTAAACAACTTTCATAGAAATACTGAACTGACTTATCTTTACTTGAGATACCTTCCCAATTCACCAATTATGAAATTCTTCAGAAGCATTTCCAATTTTATGTACGTGGGCAAGAATGATCTTCTAGTTGTAACACAGTTGTCATTGTCTCTTTTAAGCACACTGGATGTGTTCACAGGTGGGTACATTCGACTGCATGTTTCAAAGCTCTTTTCAGGTATCTTTTCAAAATAAGAGGCTTTTTCCCTCATCTCTTATGTCTGGGATGAAAATAATGTTCCTACATTGTATAAATCTCTTTCAAGGATGTTTGATCTCCAGAATATCAAGCCTTAACTTCTGAAAAATATCTATATGAAGCAATTGTTTTAAGAAACCGGAGAGAAAAGCAGTCATAGAACCACTTCAGAGTTCTGGAATAAGCTGGACAAATTGACTAGAATGAATGAACTCTGCTAGAGGGAGCTCTGCAGCTACATATTTATTCAAGTGAACTTTAAAAGAATTTGCAGTCTACCACTGTTGTAAGCAAAGTTAGTCGAAATTTGGAGCTAGCAGCTTAAACAGTGGTAATAGCTAGAGCAGACAGGGCCTGCAGACTGTGGCACACGATCCACAGCAACCCCATTTCAACATGCCAAATAGCTAACCACAGGATCAGCCAAAGACAACCTAAGAGGATGGGATAAAGTATAAGAAGAGGACCACTAAATAAGCTCTTAGTAAAACAAACAGACAAACAAACAAACAGTAGAAAACCAAGAATATCTGGATCCTTATACTACTATGGCTCCTACCTATTCCTTGAGAGGTGGGGGAACTTAGATGCTAAGAGCATAATTGCCCAGCACTTTCTTTCTTTGAAGTGCCTCAGAAGTTCCTTTGTTTGAAGTTCATCAGAAGCACCCACTTGAGCTTTGACACTATGGATAAAAACAACTTTCAGCTTATTGATTCAGTGGAAACCTGGTGTTGAACCCTGTTATGGTACATGTAACTTCCATAACACTACACAGATTTATGATAAGTGAACTTGAACTTGAAATGGCAACATATGTTGCACGTTGTCCTGAGCACATCTAGGTTATTAAAGATCTCTAAAATGTTAGATTTTGCTTTGAATGTATTTTTTTTAATCAAATTAGAGTCTGCTCTTAGCAGTTGTATCATAAAATGGTAGTTCGGTTATGGATACAAGAACATAGATAATGTTATATATAAAGATACAAACTTTCTTTTGTATTTTCAAGCCTAAATGTAAAGAGAAGCACAGTTCTGTACAAGAAATGCAGTGAAAAGCCTGATACTGTGTTAGGCAAAACATCCACTGCTTTTATGATAGAACCAGACAACGCATATGAGCTCTGATAAAGTTGCAATTTCTACTCATACGCTTTAAGCTGGCCAAAAATTCAGCTCCTTTTCTCATTTAGCCCATAAATTAGAGTCAAATTGTCTTGGTGCACTCCTGCTCAATCTTTGGGAAGTGTATTTCTTATCCACTGTTCAGTTTGCTGCCTCCATGCAGCTGTACAGCCACAACCTCTCAGCGTCTGCTTTGCATTAGCAGGCCCTGGCTTTGCTAGCAGTCAAGGCAGCATAAAATTCTCTTGTGTGAAGCAGCCTCACTGCAAAACCTGTGTGAGGCAAGAAAATATTCTGACATGTTACCATGCTAAATGTTCCAGCCACTAAACTGTA
>CM019236.1:42208338-42224064 GCA_009741485.1 Malurus cyaneus samueli
ACAAACAGAGGAAAAAAAGTTTTCTTATTAGTGCTTTTGCTTTTAGTTTATCTCATTACTGACTGAATCTCCCTCCCATATACATATTACTGAGCAAAAGGGATAAAAACCCCTGACTATTACAATTCTTAGTGACAGGCTTCAGCTTCCTATGCTGTACTTACAAGTAACCTTTACTGTAAAACTCCACTGAACACAACATATCAAATGGTTCCAGGAGGAGCTGATTCCTATGAATAAGAGAGCCCTTAAGTAGTTATAAGGTAAATAAAAGGGCAGGATGATCGAAGTTTCCCCTCCTTAAAAATGGGAAAATGCAGACATTCTAATTTAGAAATTATTTAAATAGGGTATTTTAGCAAAGAATTTGTAGTTAAAAATATCACCAAAAAGGATCAAAATAACCAGCTGAAACAATGGCCTCTTGAGTCTAAGCATCTTAACAGATGGTTTCTATTAAGCTTCTATTGCTTCTTCAAGAAGAACTGCTTTAATGTCTACTACAGTTTTATTATTATTATTATTATTTTGAGAACATACCTACAGTATTTTAGACATATAATATAAGGGCAAAACTATGCCAAAAATCTGACAGAAGCATTTCTTACAGCCTCAACCTCTACTCCTCTACTCTTTTTTTTCTGCTGCTGATTTAGGTCAAGTTTTCATTTACTTTCTACTACTGTTGGACTTGATGAACGATTCTGTTCAACAGGAGGCTCTTTCAACACAGTTCAGTTTTTTTTCAGTGTTTCCTCATGCTTTTCTTCAGCAGCACATTTGAAGCAAAAGTGCTTTAAAATATTTTGTTTCCTTGGATTTTAAAAAGCACAAGTATTTAGGATGTACAAGAAGGCATCCAGCAGCTCTTATGGAAACTTATTGACGTAGAGTTTGGTCCTGGTCCCAGACAAGAAAACTCTCATGACTTTAAATCCTTTGTAAGCATAAGAAGTAACTATGTAATGTACTTATCTTGTATTATTTCATAGGAAATGTGTTCCAAAATGACTAAGTGATGTAAGTCAGTATTGGTACATTGTATTCCAGGACAATATACCATTTCTTCTTCTAGAATACATGCTACACAAAAGCAAAGATACATGGAAATAGGGTAGATTTTAATATATTCAAAAGACCAGTGGAAAAAAGACTGGGAGAAGTAGAAATTTAGCACACTCATTCAAAAGCACTCTTTGATTTCCCCTGCTACAGTCAAATTAAGAACCAGAAATAGGGCTTCCTAGTATCTCTGAGTTATTCTAGGTATTAGCTGGAATTAACTGTATTTAAACTTCCATAATTTGTATTTGAGTAATTTGTATTTGAGAGTGCTCTCTGCCTCTGTCTGGTTTCCCATACTTTTCAGATTCGGCATTTGGAAACATCAGGGGGATTCTCCTCAAGAGATTTTGTAGTCAAAAGCCAGAGCGATGGCTACCCACACGGGCCTTTTATTAATCTGTGACAGCTTTAAGTCCTGGTTCTTCCAAATGGCATTCAGTTTCAGCTGCTCATAGAAGTGGTAGGTACTATCTTTTTAGTAGATCCCTCTCTCAGTTTAATAGGCAACAAATAAACAGAATTAACTCCTAAAAAGATGAGACTGTAGACTAAAATTTCTAAATAAACTTAATGCAGTGGTTCCACAAGGAGCACAAAATTTAGTACCAAAAAAAAAAAATTCTCCTGTTTCTTTATTGATTTCACCTTATCTAGTCTAACTTCAAGCAAGTACAATGATCTCAACAAATGTCTGCCTGCAAAAATGTCATAATTACTACTAGCATTACCTTTTTTGGGAATAGTTCATGACACTAATGTGAAAGGAAGTCAACTGAATTTCATTGCCATTTATTATTCTGGTTTTCCCAACCTTAGGATTATGCAATCAAGAATAGAAAATAAATGTGCCAACAGAGTGCACTATTTTTATGAGCCACACTTTGGAGAGAATTAAAATTTGCTGGAGGGGTCAGATTCTCAAGCTCTGTAGGGGTAGTTGTAAAGCTTATCATCATCATCATCATCCATTTGCTTTCTTACGCATTTATGTTTTCCTCTGTGTCCTTTTAACTTTCTGTCTCTGTTCCTCTCCTGCTAAAGGAAGTGGGACTGGTTTCAGCCATGGTTTAGTGAGGCTACTGAGCAATTTCATCATTTCTCCTGTACACTTCTCCCTAGAAACTACTCAGAACAACCTTCCTGCTGTCCACTGCAGCATCCATCACCAAAGTGATTAAGGTAAGCATTTAAGACAGAATTCGATATTGCTGTCCTTTAATTTCTTTGGGTAATCTACCACTTCCAAAACACATGGATGCTTGATGGGCCTGTGTTCAAAAGGAAAAACAAATTGTGTATTTTCAGTGTGAAAATCTAGGAGTAGATACAAACTTACAACTGTATGTGAAACTGAAGTCCTAGAGCTCATGACAGTCAGGAACAATTCACTTTATGGTAGATACATGTCTGAATTATTGAGTAGGAGCATGGCATTGAATAACAGCAAAATAAGATCACAGTAACCCTCTCTTACTATGTGAAAAATGGATGAGTATTACAACCTGGAGGAAAGAAAAAATACAAATCAAACCAAAAAATCTTTGTGCTACAGATAGGATACTTACAAGAAGGAGCTGAAAGGCCCACCATATGACACCAAAACTGCTAACTAGAGTCACTCAGCTCCACATGCGAGTTTCTTAAAAATACCAGAGAGAATGCATAACGTTAAGCATAAAAACAAAATAGCCAAAGGGTATCTTTAAAAACTATGGAAAATCAATGCTATGAGAAAAAAAATCCCAATGGAATATTTGTTCATCAGGGACAACGCAAGACTGAACTTATAGAAGTTGTCAAGTCTAATGAATTTTGAAAGATTATTTAAAGAAAAATTGACCAAACTGAAACCACAGCAAAAATCAAAACTAATATAAGAGTCTGGAAGTCATAGAATTAAAACAGAGGATTAGATTCTTAGTAATAGCTAGAAATAAAATAGCAAGTAGAATGAAAATTGTTGCTAGCCCTCTAGCAGTAAGGATTTCATCTATTTAGTCATGCTGATGGTTAATCTTTTCATTAGCTTCACTAGTGGTGGTATGAAGCACTGATTGTCACTATCCAAAAGGCCAGGCAACTAATGGGGCAAAAATTAGGAAAGTGGTACTGAAGGAAAGAGGAGAAAAAAATATTAAACAAGCAAGCAAACAAAAAAGACAAAGGCTGAAACACTCAACAAGGTTGGTTTTGTGCCCACATTGCAGTTCCAAACTTTTATGCACTTGGACACCTAGGAAGACTACTTGTGTCTTCTGAACTATGAATTTATTGTTTACTTTTTTATATACAGTGGGTCAAATGCTTTCAAAGCTAATCTAGTATCTTTTCTTGTCAGGGAGATTGAAACTGGATGATTATAAAGTCCTTTCCAACCCAAACCATTCTGTGGTTCTATGACTGTGATTCTGTGAGACTCTGTTTCTGTTGGACACACTGTATGTGTTATTTCAGTGACCAATTCATTGCATTTCTGTGCTGGAAAACTTTCTGTATCCCTTCACATGCCAGTATCATTCCATTCACTGCTGTCACCTGGAAGCTAGTATTGCGTCATATTTCTCCACAGTTATCTGAAATTAAAATCTTGGTTCTACAATGTTAAGTGACTAGAATGGGTTATAATATGCATTTAGATCAGCTGTTTGCTTATACCAATGTATACATGAATTCTGGCACTTGCTGGTGTCTTTTCAAAACTGATTCATGTAGAAGAAATTTGGAATTTGAAGTTATTTTATCTTGGAGATTTATTATCTTAATTTTCCATACCAAATTTGTTTTGCTTCATGCAGTGGTTTTGCTGTCTCCTTGGTGACAATAGATGCTCATGTTTTTCAACTTCAGATGATGTGAAGGTGTGTTTAGAAGGATTCCGTTTTCATTTAATCTACCATACAGAATCCGTAGTGAGCATAATGTGTTTATTCATAGTCTGAAGAAAGGCGTGAAGAAATTTGTATTTTTCTCAGTACAAACTGAGGTTTCCAACTCCGAGGTGCCAGGAACAATCTAGAGGTATGGCTTAATTGCATAGAAAGATATTTGCCTGAATTGCCATTTTTTCCCCTCAATCGTAACAACTTTTTGAACTTGTGCCATAAAAATTAGAGTGAACTCAATGTCCAGTTTTGTTCTGGACATACATTTGAAGCTTGTGTTAGATCATGTTCAACAAAAACAGGAATACTAGGAACAGCTTAAAATCCACGGAGAGCATGAATATTTTCCCCTGGGCACACCCCCAAATATAATACTTTCAGTAGGTTTCAGTAAGTGATTGTGAAAGGCTTCTGAACCATACAGACACACAAAGGAAAACAGGATCTAACTATTCACTCCAGAGGAAGAAATAGGATCTTTACCTTTGAGTGTGTAGAGAAATTTGTCTACCTGGACATTATGAGGAGTGAATATGGAAACAGGAAGAAAAACAAAGAAACAATCATTAAAGTAAAAAAAGAGAGAAATTTTGGTAGCAACTGAGGCAGGTGGACCTAATACTACAAGTGTCAAATAAATGAGTTGAGTGAAATCCGCTGGAATGACAGAATTTGCTCTAAAGCCAGGTGTGTACAACTGGGAAGTATGCTTAGTGACAAACTTGCTCATGCAGCAGTAGGATTGCATGCAGGTAGTCCTATATATCCCCCAGGGAAAGGACTGGAAAGTCCCTGAATATTATACTTGAAACTTTTACTGAAGGACAAGGCCCTTTGGTTTCACTACAGCACAACCAAAACAGGATATTGATGATTTCTAACCAAAACACAAGGCATGTCAGGGATCAGAGGACAGGAAATATATCAGTGTTCTTTATCAGTTCTGCCAGGATTATCCTAATAATGATTACAATTTAGCACAATGGTATCGGAGTTCCTTTTATGAAAAAGACTAATTTCTTAATGATTTCTGATATACAGATGAGCATCTTTGCAAAAGACTACAATAGCCCCATCTGGGATCTTTAACTGTGGGGAGCCTTTGATTAAAAAGGACTTATTTTCCCATTTCTCATGAATAAGCAGTCAATTCTAACTGGAATGCTGAAGGTGTTCTCACCTACCATTGTAGCCCTCTTCTGAGACTAGCTGTCTTTGAGTCACATGGAAACCTATGAAATTAAAGAGATAAAAGTTGGAAACCAAAATAACAAAAATCAAAATAGAAACAGAACCTTTGTATTACATATGAAAGTTAAATGAAAGCTGAATATTGCACGTTACTTCCTGAGAAACTTCTCCTGAAAATCCACATTATGCTCTCAACTGGAAGCTCTGGGTCAGAGTCCCCAGTTACAACACCCTGATAGAAGATGGGGAAAAGCCATTAACCCTTCTGATAAGTTTTTGCAAGGCTAATTGTGCTTATTTTCATTCCCCATGAACTTTTTGCAGACATGCCCTGAACCAAAGAGTCAAACTGACTACTGCTGTTGTACCTAGTAAATTACAATACAAAGCTGAGTAATACATAAAGACACTAGTACTTTATTGCCATCACAAATTGTCTTGAAAACAAGACCCAGGAGATTGTTCTTAGTCTATAAATAATGTAAATAAGTTAAGTCAAGTTTTGTTTATCTTTGCATGTTAGACTATGGCTATAATCCCTTTTGTTCAGTTAGCATCAGTGGCTAGAGTTTCCATTCAATTCCCATTTATTGCGAGGTAGCAAGCAAGCACTGGCATAGGACGGTATTTTGCCATAAAATATAAAACATGAGGAGAAACGTTCCTATTTTTTTTTGTTCTGAATATGTGTTGTCATAGCAGGAATGTTTGATAGCAAGCTGGTAAACAAAAAGTCTGTCAGTGCACAAAGAATTGAGAACAAATGAAGTAGTATTTTGCTTTCTTCCGGTAATCTCATCGATCAAAAGCAACTTGTGTGTTTGGCTTATTTATCAGTTTGAAACTCCCCTGGTGCTTGTAGAGTCTCACCAAGAGATACTGTTGACCAAAACTGAAGCCAAAAAAACATTTGTCCTTTCTGAATCCAGCTTTTAGTTTGCATGCCAAAAGTTAGTTCTGAGTTTCAGTGTGTTTATCCAAGCATAACAAAAACCCCTCATCATTAAACACTCAACCAGCCCCAAAAGCAGACAATTACTTGGAACTAGTCACTGACTGAGATGTTACAGATGTCATGGAAAAGAAAACGAATATAATTTTTCTTGAGCTGTCCTGACATTAGAGTGTCTTTTACCAGCATCTTTGTCACTGACACTAGTTATCTCCTGTGATACTTCAGTACATTGCTATGCTAAGCCTTGAAAAGGATTATTAGATAGTATTGCACCTAGAACTGTGAGCACAGTGGTTTAGCAGTGTCTTAATAGGCAGCAAAGCAAGTTATTTTGTGAGCTATTTATAATCAGTCTTGATCAGCAAGTGGTTCGGACAAAAATTAATCATTATGAATTTTGGTGATTTTTAATTGACATTTATATGTAATATGGATTCTGTATATTGCACAGTTATCTCCAGTCCTGTATGAAAAGCAAGATCCAGAAAAAGGAAAAAGCAGAGTCCATAAAACCTTAGTTATTCCTTTCACTGTCACATACAGGAAGTATGAATTTTTGGAGCAGTTCAGAGGATTTGTTGTTCATACAGGCACCACAATTTCCATGGGCAATAAGTTTATTCACATTTGATCTGGTCGAGTAGAAGTATTTTAACTCAGCTAAATACTGAGTAAAAACTGAAATTATTTAGGTATTTAATTTAAAATTTTGCTATTCAGTTAAGTGGGAAATGGAAAAGCTCTAAAAAAGTAAGTCCAGTAACCTACTGGAGGAGGGAAGTTCATCTGCCATTTAAATTCGTTGGGATTTCACCCATGGTACATACCATAGGTGAAGGTAAATTGCACCATAAATCAACAGCAGAATGGTACCATCATCCTCAGAAAGGCTGAGGATATCTTATGGTTAATAATTTAAATGAAGTAGTTAGTTCAGTAGTGAAGTTTGTGCACTTACATTGTAATTCTGGTTTATTCCTCTGCTGTTGTCCCTTTAATTCTGTCTTCCCTCCGTAGTGTCACCACATTTATGTTCCTTCTGTTCACATGAGCAAAGAAACTTCATGGCTGGATTTAAATATTTGGGCAAGGTCTTCTGGTTATGGTTTTGGCTCCACACAAATATGTAAGTTCTGAGACTATGGTACACATAAAACCACTATATTTGTTCAGAAGAAAAGAGCCTTGATAAGGTGTTGTATATGAATACTCATTTATTATTATATTTCTTATATTTTATAAAATTGTTTAGAGTCCTGCAGAATTATCGTGTTTACACAGAGAGGCATGCTGTGAAATGCTGAATATGTTTTTGGGAGATTAACCTTTTTGGTTGTTTGATCTACAAATAATACCCTTGACTATAATTTTTCATTGTGCAAGTTCATAAAAGGTCATGGGTTCTGCTTCGTGATGGCCAAGACCTGACAGTGATCTGACTGACTTAATTTGGACACAGTCACTATCTTCAAAGAGACAGGAAGAATATTGGCACTAGAAAAAAAATGTAGTTCAAAAATCATGGGTAATTTCTCCTTCATGTTTTTTCTCTAAAGTTGATTACAGTGATCTTGTTCCTTCTGTGTCCCCTACTCACATCCCTTAAATAACAGCCAATGGCGTTACATTAAAAAAAGAACAGCTGATAACGTACTGCCAGCTATGGATAATTTTCACAGTGGAGCTGAGACTATATTTATTATGTAAGAAATACATAATATGGTTGTGCTAGGAGAGTGGCTGGACAGGAAATTCAAACGTGAAGGGAAGACCTGATTTTCTTCAGTAATTGAATTTTAATAACAGTCATATTGAAGCAGGCATTAAGTGTGGGGGAGTGAAGACAGCCAGAAGACCAGTGGTACAGAGATGATAGTAGTAGAAAACTGAATCCTGAGTTTTGTGTGGCTTTGTTCTTCAAGCAGTAATAGTCCTGCTACCTATGGGCATTTCATATCTGAAGAAAACCTGAAGTTTATATTACTGATAATTTCTTACAATATACCAAAAAAAAAAAAAAAAAAAAAAAAAAGGAAGAGCTCTACTACAATTTGTTATTAATATCTTGGTAGTATTTGCTTAGATCAAATAATATCTATGAACTGTGAAAAGCTAGAGTATTGTAATTACTGCTTAGCCTACATTTTAACAGTTGAAATTACATTGAAATACTTTGTCAATCACTTCTGATAGATTTTAAAATCCATTTGAAAATATTATATATACATTTATCAAAACAATTACTTTATTCAATTTTACAAATTTGCTCAGGAATTCATATTTACAGGTCTGAAAATTGTAATTAATTTGCCAAAATTTCCAAGCTCTCATGCATACATTTTGGGTGAAAGTTACTCCATTTATATTCAGCTGCTTGGTTCTTTATACATAGTATTCTTCATTATAAACCAGTTACTTTAAGTTGGTATGAATCCTGTAAAATTGATCCCAAATAAAAAATAATTCTAGCACGTTTTCCTATCTACTGTTTAGCCACAGACTCTTTTTCCACTTTATAAAATTATATTTATTGTTAAGTACCTATGATTAAAAGTGATTCTTTAAGATTCCCTCTAGAGATTCAGTCTGGAGACCAGACCACTAGCAGGCTGACAGTGCCTTCTGGGAAAAAAAAAACAAACAATAGGCATAATGGTATTTTCTTGAACAGTCATCCTTTCAATGTTGATAGCAATTAAAATCAAGTAAGAATCATAGTATTTGGGGATTCACACCTCCCATATATGCTGCACTTCTATACGGGCATAGGATTTTCAGGGAGTGTCTATGGTTCTTTACACAACCTGGGAAAGATGATACTCCCTTGGCCAACTTTGAGGAAAAGGTAAGTATTCAGATGGTAGGGAAAATCTGGCAATAGGGATGATCTAATAGAAGAGTTCATCGTGGTAGCTCAGGCAGTTGTTACTAAACCAACACCCTTTTCCAGCTTGGACAAAAGTGGTAATGAATATCTTCTGAGTTAACTGTGAGCAGCTAAAGCTGTGTGGGCTAAAGTACAGCTTACAAGGTTTGTCAAAGCCAAGGTCAGCAGACGCTCCCAAAAATACCAAATGAAGTTTTGAGTTTTGTTCCCAATAGATTTACAAGGTTAGAAAGGGAGTTTTGTATTGCCCTTTTTTTCCCCCCTTAGAAGCTAATGAACTCTTCAAAGACAGAAATCAGTTTATTCCCATTGGCAGCCAATAACCCCAATGAAACAGATATGCATGTTCCATTGGGATTTATACCATTTGCTCTAGCGTTTATATTATTGGCTTGTACAAAGGAAAGAAATAGTAGTTTGAGCTCATAATATGTTGTTGGGCAAAGAATCAAGAAGATTAGGCCACATGGTAGAGCAAAGTCTGATGAAAAACATACATTTACTGCAAAGAAAATTTAATGCCAAAAATCTAAGAAATCCTACTGCAAAACAGTGTCTGCCTTGTATCATGGTCTTTTACCCCCTCTCCCTCTATAAGATTTTCTTGGGAGGAAACTGGGTCTTATCAAAAAGGATCTGAGTAGCAGGTTATTTCAAAAATATTAGGAGAATTAATGTAGGCATAGAGAAAAGATGGAAACAGAGACAATCTAGACATTTTTTTTATTAGCAAGAATATTAATATCTTCCTGTTCCATAAAGCAATGTCTGCCACAAATACCAAGGAAACTACATATGTTGAAGGAGACCATCAAATGCACTTTAAGATATGTATATCTTAATATGCACTTTAAGTTTATGATATTTATTATTATGACCTCATTTGAGATTGAGTCTAATATTAATTATTCTCTGCAGCTGGTAATCCACCATTTCCCTAAGGAATAGAGAAAATGCTTCCAGTACATCACATCCATGAAAAACAAGCTACATGTTAGACAAACTGTTCCTTCACACTTTGCAAGGCTGCAACCTTTCTCTACGCTACTCAGCAAGGAGTCATAACCCAAAACACAGCTGCTCTCTACAAGCATGCACATCCCAACATCTGTCTCTTTCTCACTAGCCAGAGTTATGTTGATGGCACCCCTTTTTTACAGCTGTCACCCCAGGGAGCATGCTGTCAAGAAAGATGAATAGATATCAAGCATGCATTTAGCCTTTGCTGAGCTGGGCTCATTACCTGTGTGCTGCAGAACTCACTCTCACCAGCCCTCATGAGCTTTGTCCAATGAACTGTCTTCCTCTCAAGTATATTTTGCCGCACTGGGTAATACCCTGTTTCCAGCTGACACAGAACCATGTTGGGGACAATTAAGTCTGTCAAAGCTAAATGATTAATACATTTATTTTGATTATTAGTTCAAATCCTTGACCTCTGATAGTAGCATTTGGTTATGGTTCTTTCACTGACTTGCTTTCCACTTTTTTTTTTGTACCAAGATACAGACAAAAGTTCATTTTTGTGCCCTAAAACTTAGAGAGGTAAGTAGTCATTCTGCCTTTCAGACTGCACTGAAAAAAGTTAGATTGCCTCCCTGTTACAGATTTCACCTTCTGAGTTCAGTCTCCTGGCAAAGTCACTCTTTGTAAGTGGGATCTTTAGCTCAGAGAAATACTTATTGAATCTTTGAAGATTCTGTCACAAGCACTGTCCCTTTTGTAATATCTTCATCTCTTTTTTATCATCTTTGGATAGTTCTGAACACAGTCTCAGCACAAGAGTGTCTCAGAGTGGTTAAGATTCAGCCAGCTACTGGAATTTTAACCTTTTAAGCACTGCCTAAACAGATGTCAGTGGTCTCTTGTCATTTCCTGATATCTTCCAACTTACCTCTGACTCTTGTCATCTCAGCAGCTCTTGTGGTTCATCACATCCTTGTCTGCAGTTCTGATTTAACCTTCACATCTTCTTTTGACCATTAAATCCTCCTCACCCAGTTCAAGTCTTGTCTCTGGTCCTGTGTTCCCATGTTCTTATTATTCATACTTGTCTGTAGGGGAGAGTTGAGTCAGAAAGAAAGCTCCTGTATGTGTGTCCCTGGCAAAGTGAGACTGAGGTGGACTGCATGAACAGTAAAACCTCTTAAAATGTGTATTGGAAGGGTACCTATATATACAGATTTGTACGAAGTTCTTCAATACGCTTGGGCACTCTTTCATACCTGCCAAAAACTAGGCTACATTTTCAGTTGCACAAATATTGGCTGATTGAGCAGGAGGCGTATTCTTGCCATGAACAAGTCTCTTTCAGAAGCATCAGATTTAACATGTTTACACTTAAATTGCATTTATGTCTTGAGGTCCCAGAGTGTCCCTGAAGATCCCAAAGCTCCCAGGCCATCCACCTTGCAGTCCCACATCCCTTTCGAGCTGAATAAAACCAAGCCAAGTTCAAGATACTAAAACTCCTTGCCAAAGGTGACTTGAGGGACCTACTCATAAAAACGGCAAGCCTTACTCACATGCCAGCTATCTCCTGTGAAATATCACAAACAAAAATTGAGGATACTGAGCTGCATCCCTGTGCCCTCCTCCATCCTTGTGCCTCATCACACAATCATAGAATGGTTGCTGCAGAAGGAATCTTAAAGATCATTGAGTTCTGACTCTGCTATCATCAACCCAGACACCTTCCACTAGACCACATTGCTCAAAGCCCCACCTAACCTGGCCTTGAAGAATTCCAAGGATGTGGCATCTTCAATTTCTCAGTTGTTGTCTTACTGGACATCGTTCTGCCTTCCAATACTGTACCATGCTCCAGTTATCTTCTCCATATCAGCTTTTCAGAGACTCTGAAAAATCTGGCACATATTATACCCAGTCTCTGCTGTTAAGAGAAATCCTTCATGCTTTAGGTAGAAGACCAGATCTAGGACTTTGTGTGAGATGTAGATTTAAAATCAAATCAGCGCTGGCTGTGCTTTTGGCTCTTTGCTTGATGTGAGGAATGGTCGGGTGTCTATCAGATGAACATGCTTGAGGAGGCTCTTACAAGCAGCTCTCAGCAAACACTCCTGGTACAAACTTTAAACAGACCGCAGCATGTGCCTGCCTCAGAGGAGAGAGCACATGTAACTCTTTACTGTCAATAGCTGTGGAATGGACAGACGTTTACGGATCAGTAAATTGAAACATTTGATTTTATTTTTTTTTTAATGTCATAGGACTCTCAGTCATGGAAGAGAGAGGCTTCCCACAATTCCTGTCAGGAAAAGCAATTAAATAAACCAGACAGAGAGGTGGCCATATTGTTTTTAAGTTGGACAATATGTACCTGTGTTTCCCTTTTGTGCAAGTCTGGATAGAGAAATTATCTGCAAATAGAATGAAATCTGACAATGGCTGTGTTTTACATATGATGCTTTACATAAAGCCTGCAGAATCCTGAAGCACAATGTAGTAATGTTTACCTGTTCCCTCCTCTTTAAATTCCCACATTTTATTTTGGCAAGAGATTCAATCCCCTTGACAGATCTTACTTTTTGTTTCTCTGAATTTTCAGGATTGATATTCATCCAGCGACAAAGCAGCAACAAGGTCAAGTAACATGATGAGCAACAATGCTCAAAAGTTAAAGCTCATGTTCTCAACTATTCAGTTACTCCTATGGAAATGAAGTAAACCTGCCTCACAAACTCAAACACGATCTAAAAAATGTGACAGTGTGGTCTGTACATTTGAAAAATATTTGTGTTTCTAGTTATAATAAATGCTTCATAGAAAATTACACTGATTTGCTATGTTCAGCCTACTCTGTCTATCAGAGGGATCTATTTGTCCCATAGTGATTTTTTTCAGAGATTTTGGGTGGCTTTTTAGGAAAAGATTTGTCAAGAGGAATATGCAGCGTAGATGTTTGTCATGTATGCATTGAGCCAAACATTAATACTGGTGTATTTATAAGTTGGTTACATCTCATAAAATGGCCCCACAGGGAGGAAAAAATTGAGAAGACAACTGTTAAGAGGGAAATAAAGCAAGATTTCTTAATAAAGAAATGCCCATTGTGGGAATAGCCATGTCTCAAGAGGAAAGGCAAGAGGACATTTCCCCAGCAGTCAGGGAAGATTAACACAAAACCAGAACAAACCATTTTAGTCTAGATGCCGTAAGAATGAGCATACCAAACCCCTGTAGTAGCACAACAGGATGTTCAAAGCCAGATTTTTATGAGGCACAACATTGCAGTTACTTGCAGGAAAGCTGCTAAATGAGAAACTGCATTTACAATTGATTTATGGGGATTATTATGGACACAGCTCTGTTGGTGATACTGTACTAATTTAGTAGAGATTCAGACTCTGCTAAGCACATATGGCATAATATGTGTAGTTAAGGCAAGATATTTGAAGGCAGAGTACTCCAGATACTTTTGATGGGTATGTAATGTGTCACAGTGACATGGATCTGTGGATCTGTGCCCCCTCAGGCACAGGTACATTACTTTTCCTAAAGATGTTTAAGGGATTTCTTTGCTTTAGTACAGGTACTAGTTCTAGTCTTATGACTTAAGGTGTTCTTACGCAAACTGGCAGGTTCATCTCACCCCTCCTCCTCATTTTCTTAGGATGCTGGGATGAAATTCATTTCCGTTTGTGTCCATCTCCACCAAATTTTCAGGACTGCATTATAAGCTATTATTGTTGTTTTCCCCTTCTAGATTTGTAGTACATTTTTTCTGAATGGGAAAATACTTCAGATGCTGTACCATATTGATTATTCCATTTGTAATTTTTTGCTTTTTTTGTCCTTCTGCAATTCCTTATTTCCTCTGACATCAGTTTCAAAGATTACAGGCCCACTGCATCCAGGTTTATATTAAATAGGACAGCTGTAATTGGTTAATGCCAAAATATAATTTGATTGAGCAAAGTATGAGTGACACCACGTAATTTCTCTAATGATATTTTGCTACCGAAGTAGTCTTCCTTTTGGATTGGGTTGAATGATTTTTTGTCACTGTCATCGTTCTGTGCATTATACATGGCGCTGATTAACATACAAAGCCTTGAAAAATAGAGTTACAAATACTCTGCTTTCTAGCAAACTTACCTTTGGAAAATCAGATTTAAGGGATCTTGGGGAAGTTCTGGGGTCTGTGGCTGTGTTGTGGGTGTTGGCGGTCAAATTACTTTGGGTATGGTTCCACTTATCCTTGGTCAGTGTACCAGTTTTTGCCTGCTTAGCTTTGGGGATTGAACACTTTTGTTCAGACTGCAAAACATTATTATTTTGAGGGTATTTTTTTCCATCATTTGTGGCATATGCAGGAAAATATGACAGGGTCTTCTAAATATTTTGCTATATATTCTCTTTGTTGTTTTTCTAGAACCCTCTCTCTGGTCCTCTTTTCAATGGCCTTACAGAGGTCTAGGACAGGCCAGAATTAGAGTCTGTAACTGAATTGCAGGTGAAGAATCAGATTCTTCCAAAATTTCACTTGCCTTGCATTTTCAAATGCTCTTCTGTCCTTTCTATGAGATGCAACCTTTGCTCATAATGTGAATATAAACTAATTAATTTCTGTTGGACTTACTAAACACAATAAATATTTTTGTCCAAGACAATTTTAAAATAAAACCATTGTCTGATGCAGTTCTGCATCCTTCAGCATCTCAGTTCCACTCACCTTACACCTTCATATGAGATGGCTCCACAGCAAGTGATATTATCCTCTAAATAAGAAGTCTTTTAACTGTCTTAAAATTGTCTCTGAGAACAGAATTCATTTTCTAAGAATGTATAGAGTGCTGTGTCCAGTTCTGAGTGCCTCAGTATGAGCAAGTTATGGAGCTCCAGAAGCAGCCCCTGTGGAGGATAATATAGATGATTAAGGGACTGAAGCATCTTTCTTACGGGGAAAGGCTGAGGGAGCTGGGCCTTTTCAGGCTTGAGAAAAGATGACTGAGAGGGGAACCTCAGCAATGTCTATCAGTATCTGAAAGAAGGTGTCAGAGGATGGAGCCAGGCTCTTCTTGGTGCAAGCAATAGGACAAGAGGTGACAGGCAGAAACTGATGCACGGGAAGCACTATCTGAATATGAAGAACTTCTTTACAGAATGAATGGTGGAGCTCTTGTAGCAATGGGGAACAAAGACACATGAAGCTCCTTCCTGCTTGCCCCAAACAAAAACTATTTATGGCACAAAACCAAGCCTTTCTATGCTCCAAACTTAAACAAAACAAGCAGGCATTGACTGCCCGGCACTACGGCATTGCCACCCACGTGTCCTTTCACCTTTTTGATCATGCAGTATCCATGTGTGTCACCAACCGATCACTGCCTCATGCACGAGGTGACCACATGCTGGCTATACACAATTTGTTCTCTGATTATATTACCTGCAGCTGAATATTTCCAGAATGCTTTCAGGACAGGATTTAGCAACAGTGAAAAAGGCTATCATTCTATAAGGCTTTTTCTGTCTTCCACAATCACTGGAACAGATTGTTGAGAGAGGCTATAGAGTGTTCCTTGCTGGAGATACTCAAGAACCATCTGGATGCAATCCGGTGCAATGTGCTCTAGGGTGACCCTGCTTGAGCAGGGAATTGGACCAGGTGAACCACTGTGGTCCCTTCAAACCTCTCCTGTTCTGTGATTCTATGATTCTGTGTTATCCATTAATGGCAAGTCAATCTTCATTTAACATATATAATTCTAGCAAGTAGCTTATTT
>CM019236.1:42243437-42287072 GCA_009741485.1 Malurus cyaneus samueli
AAGGCTTTAGATAATAATAAAATTAATAGTAATAGTAATAGTAATAGTAATAGTAATAGTAATAGTAATAGTAATAGTAGTCATCATCCTCATCACCATCTTGTGTCCCCAGTACTTATTAAAGAGCATTAAATTTCTGATTTGATGTTTTATGGAAACCTTTTAGGATTTATATTTGCTGTTTTAAACACACTTTAATGAAAACATAAATGGTGTTATTACTTTCACTGGACATTGTCATAATTGTGAGGTGGTAGTTTTATTTACCTTAACAATAGATATAATCATGAATGAAAGGATAATTCCTTACATCTGAGAAAGCAAGAAATGTCTATACTCTGTAGTATCTTCAGAAGTAAAAATTCTCCTTAGCAAAAACTTCTATAACTTGACCTAGCTGTTTTGGCATTGTGCCAAAAACAAACCAAAAAAAACAACCCCACATTGACTTAGACCAGAACATTTCAAAGATTCCCAAGACAGACTATTCTAGGATAAATAAGCTTCACAGAATGCATAATGATGTCCTACTATTATTAATCTTTGTGACCACTTATTAAATTCGTCCCCATTCACTAAACTGTAACGGGCAGCCTTACTCATTTCAAGGTAGGTGCCTGGCAGTGAAATACATGCATACAAGTCTGAAGCACTGAAATCTGGAGTAAAGGAGTTAAGAAAAAAAATAATTTTCATGGTGGGAAATCTCCAAATTATATGGATGTTTAATACACGGTCTTGCATGGAAGTATCCGATTCAGAGTTTATCTCCCAAGCTGAACAGAAAAAAATCTCCACCTCTATTTCTGTAACTTTGCTGAAGAAGTCAGTTTATCACACATGAAGTTTTAAGTATGCGTGCCAAATGCCAGCCAGAAACTAATGACACTTGGGTTCATGCTGTGTGTTTGGGAAATCTAGAATTATTTGTGTACTGTCATTACCTGGAAAAATTTTTGCTCTGGTCATGAAGTTTGTATTAAAACCTGTGAACTGTAAGCATTTATAATTATAGCCCAAATTTTCATCTTACTTGTTATGAAATATTTAGGAAATAAACTATAAATATAAGTTCCATTACAGGGAACACACTGGGAGTTAAGTCTGCTATTGTTTGACTACAGAATCAAGCCCTCAAAGGTCAACTAGGTTTACACCTGTGGCTAAACACATCCTGAAGCAAAAATGCTTGTGGTAAAAAGTAGTAAGGATTTGAAGAATAGATAGTGGAAAGAATGAACAAAATGTAAAGCCAAAAAAAAAAAAAGGGAGACAGTGAAAGTCACAGATCTTTTCCTCTTTAGCTCACAAAATGTAAATATGGTTCAAATATTCATTTGAAAATTAATTTTGTTCGCTACTAGAAGCAACTGTTATACAAATGACTCAAATAGCTTTTGCATGTGAAAATACTTATAACTTCCAGTCATTAACATTGGTACTCTTGGCCTCGTGTTTTGTCCAGCTACCAGATTATTGATTACACAAATCTGTAGATTCCATAGCATAGAAGCCCTGAAAACAATTATTTACCATGGAAATATTGACACAATACAAAACACAAATAGGACTAGTTCTGTCTTTAGACACAAGTGATTCATACTGAAGTGAATCAGTGTTCCACATAGGCGACTTGATTTCCTGGCTCTATCACTCCTTGCTTTATATCCTAAAACATTATGCTTGAATGTTGGCCATAATATTAAGTTACACAACTATTTTGTTAATAAAGACTACAAAATTATCTACAGAGCAACATAAATAATTTATCTGTGTCACAGAATTAGTTAGCAATGCCACACTTCATCTAAAGCCTCCCATAATTGTACCTTTGAAGATTAGGTCAGTATGCCATATGGTTTACCTCAAGTTCCCTCAAGGAAAACACTTCTTTATAGTCAACATATCTAAAAAGCTGTAATTACTTGGCCTTAATTCTTTGGGATTTTTTCAAATGTACTCTCTTGTGCTTACTTGCTATTTCTTACAATTTATTGAGAGCTAGTTGTTTGCTTGATGTTGTGCAGGCATAAAGAAATAGATTGAATAATGCACTTTTTTATTTCTGTTTTTTGTCGTTTTTTTTTTGTTTTTTTTTTTTTTTTTTTATGCAATTGAGTATTGTCATTTGAGGTTTCACATAACAGCTCTAACTCAAATCTGAACTGGGAATTTTTTATACAACTTTCCAGGATGACTGCTCTTATACATGCAGATAAACAAAAGATTTCTTTAAAGTAGAGAAATAGTTTGTGCTTTCATGAACTAAAAATTATGCTACCAAAATACAAAGCATTAAAATTCCATAATCCCATGTTTTCCCATTGTTACAAAAGAAGACAGCTTGTAGCAAAACTCCACTTCCAATTTAGAGACTTCTGAAAGTTTTGATTCACGTTTTGAGACTATAATCCTTTCCTAGCCAGTTATCCAAATCCTTCCTGATTTTAAGCCAAAATTCAACAGAATTAAATGAAGGTGAGATTTGGCCAAATATTTTTGACTGTAAATTTTCAATCTTGTAAAAGCATTTTGGACTAGCATGATGCTAACCAGCTAGTGCTTTCTGTATTGTGGCTGAGCACCTATTTACTTGCTGATATACTGCTGTCTTTGGTTCAGGGTTTTCTAGGTGCAACAGCAAGAAGTTAGTATTTCTTCAAGCTCACATCTGGGCACCGTGCTGGAAAAGGAAAACCACAAGCATGTGATGGAAATACAGCCATGCCTCTCTAAATAATATGAAGCATGGGAGCCATAGCTGTTCAGTTGTTCCTGCTCAGCAATGCAACAGTAGGAAAAACCTGACGAGGAGAGAAGTTGCCACGTGGTGAATTATCTGTTCTGTGAAATTATGAAATAAATGAATTACACTTTTCACTGCAGTTAGACCTTTCTTTAAGAAAAGGGAAAAAAAATAAAAAGAAAGAAAGAAAAAAAAGTATCAGACACAGCCAAATGTATCAGGCAGATGTGGCTGGAGAAGCTACCTGAGGTGCCAGCTGGATTTATACTAGCATTCTTGGAGAGACTGAAAACACAAATGGTTGCTTTGAATTTAATCTGTGTTATTTCCTGCCTGCTGGTGTTTCTTACAGGACATTTGCTGTCCACTCTGTTATGCCCTTTAAATGTTGTTTTTGGGGCTTTTCCTTCAATTTTAATTTTTTTAATGCGTATCTTTCATTAAATGATACAAAAATATTAAATTTTTGCCTTAATCATTTGGCTCCAACCACTTTGTGCTTAACCAAAGGCAGACAGCAATTCATGGTAAAGAGCAGAGCCAAATGGTTAATACATTTTGAAATAGATTTTTGGGTTTCTGACTCTTTTTCAGACACAAAGCTGCTTTCTAGAACTACTAGAAAGTTTCTATGCTACCACTGCCCTTGTGAAGCTTATTTGCAGCTCACATTGTAATTAAATAATATGAGCCCTGCTAGGGACCAGAAACATGGTTTATCCAGAAATTTCATTTATAAAAGCCAGCTCAGTAAGCTTCATTAAAATTGGTAGAGTTGACCCTAATCTTATTAATTTGGCCCTATACTGTGCTCCACTATCTATTCAAGTAGCAACTAGGCGTCCTGATACCAAAATGTGCTGTAACAATCACAGCCACAGGATTTGAGGGTTTTTGTATGGACTATGTCCATCAGCTCATGAAGATGCAAGGATTAGTGATCATATGCAGTTATGAATGTGTATCTACATGCACACACATGCTCCCGTGAGTTCTGGATGTGCGTGTCTGTCTCTGTAGCTTTCAGATACTGGGTGCTTCCTAACATATGTGTTATGCACATATTTGGATGGTGGTGAGTGTTGAACCCTCTGTTTTGTTTTGTTGTGTAAGCATTTCTGTGACAAATAAAATTGTAGAGGTTTTTTTATTGATTTTTATTTGGTTTGCTTTTTGATTTTTTTTCCTTAGTATTTGTTTTATGGAATTGTTGCATCCCAGGGCTTTGCTGTTCTACACAGCCATGCCCGTACTCCTGCATGACTCTGCCCACAACCTCTCAGTCCCTATCAATATTTTTCTTGACCTGACAGCTCAGCAAGAAATATCACACACTGTGGCTTTGTGAAAATGCAGCCGTGCCAACTGACCAGCGGCTCTCTGTGAGCTTACATCCTGGCCAGTTGCTATTTCTTGGCTGCTGGGTGAGCCTAAACAGAGCAACTCAACTCTGGTGGATCAAACAAACAGCTCTGGAGCCTGAATGAGGCCCCAGGGCAATATTTTGTGCAGGCTGGTTGAAAGAGCTTAATATCTTTGAAAACTCGAAGTCTGTCAAATTTTGTTGAAACTGTCCAAGGCACTCCAGGGTACTAGTGAGAGAAACACAGACACACAGACAGCATGACTGCCTAAGCCTTGTTTCCTCAGGAAACCAGGCTGAAAATGTGCCTAGAGATATTTTTAATGTCACAAAATGTTAACCAGTCCTCACGATGAGGAAAAGAAATACCTACACCACATATTATTTGGAGGAAGACTTCAAAGTGCAAAATGAGAAGAGTAAAAATCCATTCAGTGAATCCATTCAAAACCAATGATTTTGGACTGAAAAGGAGTGCCTTTGCTTTTCACAATTTACACTTAAATGAAATCAGCACCTATAACTACAACAATTTTGAGTGGCTATTCGTTATAAATGCTTACAGACCAGTTCATGGCAATAGCATGTCTATTGTGGCAGTAAGGCTAATTTTGTTAGACCTGCTCAGAATATTGTCCCATAGAAATACTCTCTGTGGCATGTTGTGTTTTTATTCTCTTCCATAAATATTTACGGATGCCTCCCCTTTCCGCAGAAATGTCTGCACGAGACTCACTGCTTATCTGATCTGATATTCTGTGTTTTGCTCATGACTTTCAGATCACATCCTATGTTCTTAGTTGAAGAGAAAGCTCATGCATCTGAAACATGGAATACAAATTGACAATCCTGGATGAAAGAATATTCTTTTTCTTTGTATGAGACTGACTACCCACACACAGAGTGTCAAGAACCTGTAATGCAAATATGGACCTGTCCTGGGTACAGAGACAAGGGGGGTGGAGATTTTGGCGCTGTCTGTTCAATACCACACCAGGTCACCGCTGAAGGGTGCAAGCTTTCCGTGGGGGAAAAAAATCAGACTGGAAATGGAAAGCTGATTGCTTTTGCCTGGCTCCGTGCAGGAAGAAGGCATTGGGTCACCCCAGCACACCCAACCCTTCTCCTCCACTGGCCCTTTTCCTGTTCCTGTGAACCACATCTTTTGTGTTTAGTGCTGAAAGACACGAATGGCAAGGTCAAGATGCCACTCTGAGAAACGTGAGACAGCGGTGGTGGTACGGGGCCGAGCCAAGTGGAGCAGCACTGGTGCTGGAGGCAGCTGCGCAGAGTCAAACTGATGATGTGGAGCCATTCGAGGAGGTGGTGTGCCACAACAGGGGTGATCTAGCTTCTGAGGGGGTTTGTTTGCTGCAGCTCCTCATCATTCCCTTGGACTGAAGGGGTGTGGAGGGGGATGCCGGTATTAAGCCATGAAAACTCTCATTTGTTCAGTGGTGAATACCCTTTTGTGGATCAAATGCCTTTTCTCTTTCCTACTCTCTTTGTTATTAATATTGATGTGATTATTGAGAATTTCAGTGAATTGTGATCCCAATTTATAATCTCTCTTCATATTACCCTGTTATCTGAAGGGGTGGCAGGAAAAGGTAGAAACTTGAGTGAATTTAATTTTCCAGCTTATGTTATAATAGCACAGCATCTGCTACCAAAGTACGACTAAAAGCTACCAAAAGATGGTGAGAGAGTACAGAGAGGAATATACTGAAGATACGGACTAGTATCTTCTTAACTTTGAGAATAACTTCATAATTTCAAATAGTCCCATCAATGTTAGTGAAATTTTCTACAAATTTGAAGTCACAGACCTACTAAAGAAATAGAATGGAGGCCTGTTTTATCATATTTACCTGGGAAAACGTTCCTAACATAAACTGGTGACTAGATCACTCCTTCTAGAATGGACGTATAAGGTGTAGAAATGTATTTAAATCTGATTTACCACTGGAGAATAATATATTCTCTTTTATTGTATACCTGCATTTCAATAGGTACAATTTATATTTCCTGTTAATGAGATGATAATTCAGATTAAGGTCCAAACAGAACTAACTCAATTGTAACAGAGGAGTAAATTAACAGATCCTGCCCTTTCCACAAGGTCTTGGTTTCAGCTGGGGCCAGCCTTGAGTGAGTCCTGTACCAGGACCTCAGAAGCTTTCAAAGATCCCAAAGGCAAGAAGGTGGGAGTATGTGTGTTATTACAGAGATAAGTGTCAATCCTCTCCATTGCCTGCCTGCTCTGCTTTGTAATTAGGATGCTCCCTGGCACTGTTCTGTCTGAGACTACCATGCTTTCCCAAACATAATTTTGGGGGTAGCAAACTCTAGAAACTACTCTCATTGGGAAGACTCCAGAGTGACTTGCCTGTTTTATGGGATCTTGCTGCAGACAGGAAAAGTTTAGATGTGTGTACTCAATCCAGGCTTTGCTACTTGGCTTTGGAGCCCAGAATGTGGGCCCTGGTCTGTATTATTTAGCAATCCAGATTGAGCCTCAGTGTCTACACTTGGGCACTTAATAGTGCTTGAGAGTGCTTAATAGTGCTTGTCCAGCTGCCGTGGACAAGCTGGCTTAGCAATACACAGTATTTCTTCAGAGAGAGAAAATTTCAACTATTGCAGGATTTGCAGAAGTAGATAAGAGCTTGCAGTAATCCCACTAATTCCCCTGGACCCCGTAAGTGTCCCACCCTTTTCCACAGACCCCATGGATAGATCACAATAGTGTGCTGCAGGCACTGAATCTGTAAATGCAGCACACGAGGTAAAATCTTGATGCCTTATTTTGGAGCTTGTAGCTGTGCCTTTGGCAGTTTTACAACTCTGCTTGTACAAAAGAGACAAGAGTTCACTCAAGTTTACAGGGAAAACTGTATTACCTTTTATGACAAGGAGAGGTGGTAGAACTCTGGAAATTTTGTCCCATCCCATGATGCCTTTAGGAAATTAATGGAAATTTTTCTTTCCTTTAATGTGTTACAGTATTGACATTTGATGAGAGGATTCATTTTCATGAATAATTTGCTTTTACTTCAAAATGCATTTGCTTTCATATACGTTCTTTGATATAATTCCCCATGCACATTCATGAGAATGTGTAGGCAAAGAAGTGAAACTATCTTGAATTACTTAGTTATTTGATCTTTTAGGATATAGAATCACAGATTTCTCTGAGACATCACTTTTTTGGGTGTACCTGCAGTACATTTAAGCTCTCTCCTGTGTATTTTTTATCTGTTGCTTTACATTAGATATCCATGGTCCAATTCCCATGTGATTTTAATGTACACATTGCCTCTAGATTACTAGGACGCGAGAAACATAACGTACCATTTCAACAATTCCTTTGCATTGATTCTATACACCAAAACAAAACAGGTTGTTTTTTCCCTTTTTTTCCCAGAAAGTAAGGTGTACCTATTTCCATACCATTGACATCCCAGTTATTTGAAAATACACAGGTGCACAAATATGCTCATCAAAGGAGTTTGGAAAACATTGGCAAGCAACACTTCCCTGCTATGTCCAACTGATCTCCAAACTGCAGGTTTTGAAAAGTGGGAATAAAAACAAAGCATTAAAAGTAATGACTAATTTTTAGACAGAAGTTACCTATAAATGTTTTATTCTGATTTTAGTCTGGTATAAAGCACTGCTGAAAGTTATTGTTTGCATTTGGCAGCATAAACAGATCATGATTAGTATGTAAATTCATAAGTCTAAACATGTTTGAACTGTATGATAATATCCACTGAATCATAGAAAAAACTAAGTTGGAGAAGACCTTTGAGGTCATCAAGTCCCATCTGTGACCTGAAACCACCTTGTCAACCAGACCATGGCAATCAAGTGCCACATCCATTCTTCCCTTAAACACCTTCAGGGACGGAGACTCCACCACCTACCTGGAGAGCCCATGCTGATGTCCAACCACTCTTTCTGTGAAGAATTTCTTCCTGTGTCCAGCCTAAACTTCCCCTGGCACAGGATAAGGCTGTGTCCTGTTGTCCTGTTGCTGGTTCCCTGGGAGAAGAGACTGACTGCACTTGGCTTCACTCTCCTTTCTGGGAGTTGAAGAGAGCAATGAGGGCTCCCCTCACTCTTCTTTCCTCCAGGCTGAACACCCCCAGCTCCCTCAGCCACTCCTCACAGGACTTTTGCTCCAGACCCTTCCCCAGCTTCCCAGTCCTTCTCTGGACACACTCCAGCAACTCAGCATCCTTCCTAAATTAAGGAAGCCGGAAATGGACACAGCACTCAGGGTGTGCCCTCACCAGTGCTGAGTACAGGGGAACAATCACTGCCCTGGTCCTGCTGGCCACACTATTGCTGACACTGGCCAGGATGCCTGTTGCCAGGTGCCCCTTTTTGGCCACCTGGGCATGCTCCTGACTCATGTTCAGCTTCTCTCAATCAATACCCTCTTTTGGCCTGGCGGCTGTCCAGCTGCTAATGCCCAATGTCCTTATTCCCTGTCTATTTTTTATTACTCTTTGAGTAACTGAAACTAAAAAGAAATAAATAAATTTCTGAGAAATTCAGTAATTACACCTTCAGAGAATATGTTTGTAAGTACCAGTCCTTTGAAGCAGCTGTCTGCCTGTCTATCGAATCAAATAATTTCCACACTGAGTACTTCCCAGATACTTTCCAGGTACATCCATCTCTTGTGTATTAAACAAGAATACATACAAACAGCCCCATGGCCCTGTTTTCCAATGTAAAAAAAACAACCTGTTCACAGGTTTTTTGTAACCTGTGAAAATAAGCAGTGTTTTATAGCTGGTCATGGGCATCTGCCACTTCTTGTTTATTCTCTTCTTACTATGACTGGCACCTCTTCCTCATCCTCATCTGTTTAATCAGTGATAGGGTGCAGCTGCAGCAGAGAGGTTTTAATAAACCAGGCTGGGGTGAGGTGCCTCTGGCCCAAGAGTCTGGGGCTGTTTCCACACTGAGCTGCTGCTGCTGCTGCAGGGAATGCACAGCAGGGACGCTGAAATCAACAGAAGGCAGGGCATTCTTGCTCCATCTCCCCACCCTCTCCCAGTATTGCCAGGGTTAACTGCTGCCTTACCTCTCCGTAAAGGTTTATAAAGTTGTTTTTTTCTATTTTTATTTTCATTCATTATATCTTCAGGCATTAAATCTTCTATTAAATAAAATTTCAAAGCAAATTAAGTATTTTTGTTCCATAATGTAGAAGATTTTCAAGTTTTTGCCAAATGTAGAATCAGTAATGAATGTTTTTAAATACATTTTTATGTGAACCTGTTTAAAATTATTTCCTTCTTCATTTAAATATCAAAATCTAATGAAGGCTGTTTGCTGTTTTCTGTTCTGTTGGTTATTCCTTGGTTTTTTTGTGGTTTGGTGGGGGTATTTTTCCAAGTTTTAGTTGATGGCATCTCTAACATGCAAAGCAAGCATGAGGACCTGAGTTGAACTGTTGGATGTTTATGGTGTCATGTGTAATAAAAGAAGATAATTGTTCTGAATTCATGTTTTGGCAGATAAAAAGGTTATTTACAATGTTTTGTCTCTTGATTTAATTGTGCTGAGAAGACATGGTTATTAAAATATATTTTTATTTCCATTTGTTTGTTACAACTACCAATTTAAGGTTTACCTAGTTACTTGCAGTATCATTTTTCCTTGAAAAAGACCTATTTCTGAAGATAGCAAATTTCATGTGATTTTTACATGTATTAATGATACTACAATGTACAGTTCCTTTCACAACAAAAGGGAAATTTTTCTCAAGTAAGTTGTGAGAACTAGGTGTAGAAGCTAGGTAACAAGTAGCTGCATTTGCATTTAAGATTTTAATTCATAGAAATTATTTGATAAGACATACTAATAGTTCAGACCGATAGCATAAAAATATGATTAATAGTCATTTCCTGAAAACATTTTCTAAGAGCAGTACTAAGCGCTTACTGACTGCCCTTTGCTGTATTTCAATGACACTGGAAATTACCAAGTCAAAATTATTCCAGTTAAAAGATCAAAGAACTGTTTTGTATAAATCTGCAGTACTATAGGATGTACTTCACTGAGTCAAAGACAGAAGACACAGATTTCCTTTGAAATCCCATGTTGTTAAAGGTACAGTGCCTTTGATAGTAACATCTCCTTTTTTATTATTACCCTATTTCAACTGATGAAGTTTTTTTCAGACCTTCTAAAAGACTGATACAAAAGTTAGTTTGCACGTGTAAGTATTTTAAGATTGATTAGATGCCTCAAGAAACAGTGGAGATATCTTGTTGGCTTTTTTTGTCTGTCCAGTTAATGTGAGATTATCAGCAAGCAGATAGAATAATAAGGTAGCATCAGGTTTTTTCTTCAGCATTATGTTTCAATATCACAAAATTTTATAATGTGCAAATATGCTGTTATGTTGCTAAAGAACTCATTTATGGCCACGGTGAGCATGAACAGAGCTTGGACTTTCAAGAGTGCAGAGACATCTGACCATGTAATGGGAGACTTCTTGCCTGTAAAGCCAATATATAATATAGAAATATATACATAGTGTGAGATACCTCATTCAATAGGTTCGTATTACAGAAGGATAAGTTGTGCTAAGTCCTCTCCTCATAAGAAACCGAAATAGTCTCAACTTTGCTTTGTCAGAGTCTAAGAAGAGCTAAAACTGAATAGGTACTAGAAAAAAAAAAAAAAAAAGGAAAACAAGGATAAGTTGGGACAGAACTTGAGAGTATTTTAGTCTGGTTCGTTGCTAATCTTTCACTCATGAGTACAAAACTGTATGAGTGAGAAGTTTACAAGAATAAAGACTTAAGACAGAGATATAAAAGAGCTGGAACACAAAGGAATGCTATTAGCATGAGATTGATAAACATGACTGATCTTCTACAGTTACACTAAAACTCTGATGTAAACTTGATTAATCATTGTCGTGAATGTTAGTATATACGTATTTTTAAAACAGTAAATTAATTTGTCCAAAAAACATAACATTTGTGTACGTCTTTGAAGAACAGTTTTACTCCAAATAGACATTCTTCAACTGATTTCAGAGCCATCTGTTATAAAACAATTTAACACAATGTTTAAAAAACGAATGCTCAGAATTCCAGATGAAATGGTGTTCAACAAAGACACTGTTTGTTCCCTCCATTGCTTTATTGAAGGAATAATGAATGATGCTTATTAAAATCCAAAAAATGGGAATAGTGGAAATATGAGATATGTTATTGTTAAATAGGATCTGTAAATTGTTCATCCAAGTTATGTATTGCTGTGTGTTTTACATCATTGCAGTCACATACTTGGAATAAATTTCAACTTGAAACAAAAATTATGCTTGTCCTCATGCAAACTTTGTATCTCAAGTAGTAAAATAGATTATTTCTTTAAAAGTAAGAATAAGATTCAGGAAATCATAAGCAAGTTTTCTCAAAGTGTTAAAGCTGGAAGACAAATAAACTTGAATTGTTTAACGATGTCTTTTAAATGTGAATTAAGTTTAACAAACTAATTTTTTACTCTCTAGTCTTGGAAGATAAAGGACATTGATATTTTAAGTCTCTTTTCATTCTACTATATAAAATAGTATTTTTTACTGTCTAGATTTCCAGTAACAGTGATAGTTAGAAAGAAGCATGTTTTAGAAAACCAGCTGCTTTTGATATATAAACTTTATCTCAAGAAACCATTTTATTGGCTATAGGCCTGTCTTGCTGGTTTATGTCATTGTATCCAAATGTTTATTAAAAAACTAAGTCATTAGGTCACCAAGTTAATTCACTCTCTAGAAGTTAAATTGAGGGCAAAACCAGAGATTTTAGGAGATGATGAGGAGTGTCTCAGTCAACATTCTTACACTGAAATGTATGTACTTAATTCCTTGATCACGTATTCCTCATAACAGTTTAAATATGAAGGTCATCTTTGAAACTCTCGCCAGGACTTACAACTGAACTCAACAGAATCAAACAGAATAGAAGAGATGGAAAATGCTGAAAATTGTTAAAGTATTTAAGAGTTTGGCCCCAATGGGCTGGATGAACAAAGTTCAAGAAGACAGAGAAGATGATTGAGGTTTGCACAGGAGAAAATCCTCTTCTTTCCCCTGTGTTGCTTTAATTCTCTGGAAATTGTAACAAGTCTATACCAAAATTTATCTCAAAACAGTCCATACAGATTTAAACTTAGTCAGTGTGAGGTTTTCAAAGAAGTATAAATTTTACTTTCAAACAACTGATCCTGTCAGCTTCCAAATCTCTCTGGAGTAAAACAACCCTTAATAACTGAATGGGAAATTCACTCTTTTCTCCACTGAAGTTATAGGTTATACTCAAATGAGCACCTTCAGACTGCGTGCTTTCTTCTGTCTTGACCAAACAAAACTCACTCTAACATCTCACTGCAGTTCTCCCTCTCCTTGAGGCAAAATAAAAAGGCAAAATGTCAAACCCTCATCTTCCCAAATGCAAGCAGTAAAAAAAAAAATAAATTATAGGAGTTCTTTCCGATTTGTAAACAAAACCCCAAAGTCTCTCTCATTTCTAAATAACCTATGAAAATAATAGTGTTTACTTTGCATATTCACACAAGCATTCACAGACTCTTATCAAAGAAATTTGGTTAATGAAATAGATTCATTTTCATTTCCTGTTGTAGCTAGATAAATCCTTTGCCACTTTCATACATGTCCAGTTTTTGGAAATGAACTACCACATAGTCATTTTTCCATACTAGATATTTTCTGAAAGAAATAGAAACATTTGCATTTTTGTGCATTTCAGTCAGTTACAGTTCAATCTATAGGAACAATTTAATATAAGAATACCAATGAAGTGCCTTAGTCATGTAATTAATGGATCCTAGTGCTTCACTTTACCATTTTAATAAGTCATTAAAATAAAACCCAAAGTCTAAAATGTGATTTTCGTAAGAGATAGACTTCTAAGAGTCCACAAAAAAAATTAGAATGGGAGATGCATAAGAAATCTCAACTTTGCACTATAAGAGATTCATATGTTAAATATACTATATAAACCTCAGTCAGAAAATATTATCTGAAAGTATTGCCGTTGTGTGGTCATGTAATTAGTCGGTGTTAGCCAACAGATGCTAGTCTCTTCTGAAAAGATGTTAAGCTCTTTTTAAGGATAGAGCCTTTCAAATTACAAGAAAGACTTCTTTTGACCTCTGCAAAGCCCATGGAGAGCAAACCTCCAGCTGCCACATAATGAACAAAACAAGATCACAATGATAAACTGACATTAGCAGCTGCATAGCGTGTATGAATAAACAACTCTTTAATAAAACAAATCCCTTTATTGTTACAAATGACAGAACACGTATTTCATGCTGATATGACCTGGTGAAAAACGAGTATTATTACCATTTGTTTGAGCCATATGTTCTCATTCACAATATTGCTTACAGAACTAAAAAATATTTATCTTATGGATTAGGGATGCTGGTTTCTAGCAGATTCCACAGCTTTGCATGATGCTAATGAGGGAAATTCATAACACCAAATATCATACCCTCTTTACTAAAACTTTACTCAACACTAGAACTAAAATATTTTTGAAATACCATTTACGTAAGTTTTCTGATCACAACACTACATTTCTCACTTTATAGAGAGGAACAGAGAGAGAGAGACGATGATACGTAAAGAAAAAAAGGAAAGAATAAAAAGAAAAGGAACTCCACTTTCTTATGAGAGAAAGAAAGCATTCTTTCTCTCATAGCTTTTTACTGTTTTAATCTTCCCAAGCCTCACACTTAACCAGAGTTTTGGGGAATAGCAGAGCCCTGTTCTTGAGCCTACAGAGTCCAATAGAGAAGTGGTGCTGATTTCTGTCATTTTCTTTGACCACTCCACAGTTATTTTTATGTTATTGCTAAATTACAGTCAGCTGAATAGCTGAAAGTAAATAGAAAACTTGTTAAAAACTTTGCAAGACTTTGCATAGGTGTTCTTATCTAAGAATTCAGTGTGCTCTTCCAAATATTTTTATTATTAGTACAAAGAGAAAAATTCTCAAGATTGATTCTGTTGGAAAGAAAAAGGAAAAATTCACTAACAAACCAACAAAGTTTCAGCTAACAGCCCATAAGACTGAAAATTTTCTTACTCCAAACATTCTAAGAATCTATTCCAGTGATGTGGCAAAGTAAGGTCAAGTCTTACTATAATTAGCTTCCACAGTCAATATTCAACCAAATTTCTAAACTTTGGCAAACACTGTTTCATCCTTCTCCCTCTCTGCAAAGAAAGGATACAGAAACAAAATTAAGCTTTATGTTTTCCAGTTTATTACCACTTCAGCAAACACCAGGTGCATAATCTTTAAATCCTAGAGATCAAAGAACTTCTCTGATCTGGTGGAGAATCATACAGAAACTGCAAAAATTACAAGACAGAATGAGTAGAAAGGGAAAAAAGGAATTGTGTCTCACAGAAATAATTCCTTTGAAATTTGAATTCGAAGACCAGACTCTTACCAAGGCATTTCTAAATTATCAAAGATGGTCTTGATGTTCTAGATTGTACCGAAGCCTCTACATTTGTTTTGAAGATTTACTGTCACTATACCCTTTGAAGTTCTGAAGTTCTGCACCTGCAGCTGCAATACTGAAGGAATTAGGAGGACTGATTCACGAAAACTTCCTCTAAAGACTGTGATTTTAGTGAAAGTAGCTATGGAGTGAAGCACTGTATGGAGTCTAGCTATTATGCAAACTAAGTCTGAAGGAACTCCAGTGTTTTCCCCAGTGTATAGCAATCAATTTTTATCACAATATTAAAAGATTTTTAAAGATATAAATTATGAATCTGCATTGTTTAAGTTAACAGCTTTGTCAGTTATGATATAAACTTTTTACTTTGACTTGTCCCCAGACTTCTACCAGTTTAAAGTCCTGAATGATAGTTACTAAACATTTATAACTTCTATGATTTGAGTCCTACATTCTTTCATGGGCTAACCATTGATTAGTATTAAATACACATGTGCAGTGTGAAATATTTTTTCGTCTACAACATATTAAATCTAAGATATTAAATATTCATGAGAATGTCTAAATGTGAACAAATCAGTTAATGTCTTGCTATAAGCTAATGCATGGGTTTGAAAAATTGCTCTTAAATTATTCTTTCTATACCCTGTAGAGTTTCATATCTTGAGGTGAATTTTAGGAGGTTGGGGAGAAGATATAGATGGTTTGTGGTCAAATGGAGGTTAGAAATTTATATTCTGCATTAAAATTTTCATTGAACCACAAGTAGTCACTAGTTAGGATTTTTAGAAGCAAACAACGAAATGCTGCAACATAGAGATCATGTGAATTGGTAGGTCTTCCAGGTGGTCTAGATTCGTTTTTTAATCTGTTACAGATTCAGAGCTTTCACTACATATCTTAAATCCTACCCTTGAAGGCTGTGACCACCATGGGAATTGTCAGGAGCAGCTACCAGCCCTTACTGCTATGTCAAGCTCCCTCTTTAGAGCCCTATCCAGAAATAAGCCAGCTGAGAAAGTGCTAAACAGTACTGAAGAATGAAATAAAAGTTATATCCAAAAAGAAGACCAGTGAAAAAGACAATAAAGATTATTAACAAATTGAATGTCTACAAAGCTCAGCTGTGAGACTAGCCCCATCTTATTTTGGATTCAATTTTAATTACTTTTTGGACAATAATTTCTGAAGTGAATTTCTTCTTCAAGGAAGTACTACATCATTTTAGTGATTTGATACTTATGACTATTTGCATACTTGCAGTGCTAGTATAGAGAAGAATGAATAGGATTAAGAGTGTCTTTTTTTTATTTAAAGAATCAGCTGTCAGCTTGAGTGTCAAAAAGCCCTCATCATAGTTCCACATGCCTTGTAGTGTATATGCACCATACGTGTCCATCCATTACACATGAAATATTAACATTATCCAAAAGTTATACAATACATGCTTTACATTAAAAGATAAATCCTCATATGCATTACATGTACTTTCTTGCAATGACTGTACCAAACCTTAAGAGAAAGCAAGTTTTCAGCAATTATGTCATAATTTACTTGTTCTTCAAGTATGGATGTTATAAACATAAAGATGGACAAGGGGGGAAGGAAAGAAGGGAGGAACAGAGAAAGGAATTTGACCAAAATCCCTAAATGCAAAGCATCACCCTTTAGGAGGCTGTGACATGCTAAGAGCTTTGTCCTGCAAAAACAGTACAAACTCTACATCAATAAAACTGTCTGCATGAAAACTCACAGCTGGGTGATAAAAAGGGAAGACGGGAAGAGCTGGAGAGCAGCTCAGCCTTTCTTCAGTTGTTTATAAATCTAATGCAGCAGCTGGGGGCCATTGATGTGGTGTGTCCCGTATGGGTGCGGGATGTCAGGCTGCTCTCCGTGCGAGGAGCACTGCACCCCAGACAGCTGGCTTTGCCATCACACTCATGTGCTTCACTGACTCCGCTTCAGGGCCTCCCTCCCACTGAGCTGAGTCCTGGGGACTGAAGATGTGATCGTAACACTCGTGCAAGGTAGTTAATAAATGAATGTGTAGTTATTAAATGTATAGTTATTAAATTTTCACATGTGATATTCTGATAGTCTTTTGCAATATGATAGGCATCAAAACTTTGCTGCATTTCTCCAGCTTTTTCCAGAAACGCAAAACAACTTATTAGCAAATTTTTAAAGACTCTTAGCAAGGAGAGCACTAAGTAGAATGAAACTTCACAAGCTTCACCTAAGAAAAATCCTCGCAAGCACTAAATACATTTGAGTAATATTAATTCAAGATTTTTTTCTTTACTAAATAGGAAATACCATCAATTCATTTAGTACCAGAGATAACCTTGCACCTGGTTTGTCCTCTACCAGGATGCATAGATGAGCCCCATGTGAAAGTACTCTCTATTTCTTCACTCAATACACAACATGAGAACATCTTCACAGATGTTTTGGTGTCTTCTTCTCTAACTGAAAAGCTAGTGTCTTCTTCTAACAGAAAATGCTAGTTGCACTGTGCCAGCCACAAGACAAAGGTTTTGCCTCAAAGGCAACCATGAGGAATACTGCAATAAGAAACCAGGAAAATCTTAACAGAGAGAAATATTTACAGAAACAGAGGAATACCGTCAGTTTGAAAGACTGTGCAAGCATGTACAACTATGCACATTGGACAGAAGCGTCAAATCTACACACAGCAAGTCAAGAACCAAAATTCAGGGGAGACTGTCTCCTGTGAAAGGAATCTGAGGTTTTCTGTACTCACAGACTTTATCTGCATTGGCCTGGAAGCTCGTTTTCAGGCATTGGCCATCCTTTTTGAAATCCAGCAAAGTCTGTGCAGGAAATTAGTCTTCCACTGCGGACTCCTCAGGCAGCACACCCTTTTTTATCCAGTAGTAAAGATGTTTGTCTGGTATGCCTTATCCTTTTTATCAGTTAAAATAAGTGGATTCAGGGCACATGCAGTGCTTGTAAGTTTACATTAGCAGAGCAGATTTCATTTGAAGTGGGTTAAATAGCTGTTTTGCAAGGAACTTGGCAGCTTTAAGCAAATGGTACCCTCTTATATGAATGCAGTGATCAACATACTTTCCTCTTCCACAATGGGAACAAGAGAAAAGAAATGTGAACATATTGTTTGGTAATTCCTTCAGGAATAGGAGTGATTTGAAAAGAAATCTTTAGAGCAAAAAAATTTTTAAATTACAGCAGGAGTAATGAAAAATAAATATTTAAAGCCCAAATTTAAAAAAAAATTACACAGAAAAGGAAAGAAAACCACAACAAACCATCATCTCCCTGAGATATTTCCAGAATTTAAGTGGGCACAAGTTGTGAAAGCAGGCTTCATGATTCTACAGTGACATAAGAAGAAAAGGTTGGAAAGAGAACAGTCTTCATCTAATCATAAGCAGCTACAGAAACGCTGTGTCCCAGCTGTGATCTCAGGAGACCCATATTAACATAGGGGTGTTGCTAAATGTATGTGTCCCAAATAGTTGAGACCCATGGAGACCAGCTTTAGATAATGAGCAAAAGAAGGTTAGCAATTGCTGAATACAAGCAGAAAGTAGCAGAGCTCTACATGTATCTATCCCCATACCACCTATAAAACTTGAAGTGCATTGAGCATAACATTTAACTTTGGCTGAACTTGATAAACAACTCAAACAGTGTAAGAAATGCTTTAGCAACCCCTCCTGCTTTCTGTGCTAACCCACTAATAATTCAAACACATTCAGGCAGCTTCAACTGCAAGACATTCCTAGTACATCCTTAACCATTCCAGTGCTAAACGGCACATCTCAGCTCTACAAACGTGTTTATGCACACAAGTCTTGCTGGAGTCAGTACTGTACGACTCTGAGTGTCTAGCTGTCTAGATGCTTGCATCAATTTTTGGGCAAGAATTTCTTTTCAGAATAGGCTTTTGCACAAAAGAGTAGTTGAGTATGATACAGTGAGACAACAAAAATAAAATCACTATCCTTTGTTTTTTGATTAATGCCACATGAATTTTTATATCTATTTTTTAAAAAGAAATATTAAAAGACAGTTTCATCTCGGTCTTCACCTCTTCACTCATCCATCTACCATTTTGTCTGGTCCTTCACATTTGTATATTTTACCATAGGGTAGTTGATTTTCTTCTTCTTGAAGAGGAACGAATGTAAGGGTGATCTTCATGGTGAATAAGGGGAGCATGGAAAGCAGCAGAGCCTCATGCAGAACTGTGTCTTGGAGCTGAGGACATCCATGCACTGCTGAAAGGCTTTCCCAGGAGATATTACAACAGGGCATGCTTGTAAATGTTCTGTTCAGATTTGTTCATGAATTTCCTGTTCACACCATTCTGGTTTGCTAACATCTACCTAAGCCCATTCACAAAAGTGTCTGGGCTGAAATAAAGGGCAGTAAATGAGAAAGCATAGGATGGTTGTTCCTCACCCACTTTTTCAAAACTTTCTAACTTTTAATACTTCTGTTTCCTTCTGATCAGGCATATGAAATAAGGCAGCTTTAAGAACTGTTTGGCTTTGTACTAGAAGGAAGTGGAATAGGAGATAAGAGCAGATGGAAAGTCATTTCACTTGGTGCCAGGCGGCCTCTGCACTAGCTGCAAGCAGGCAATGTGCAGCTAAAATCCATTCCCAAAGTCTACTTGTCACAGCTGATTAAAGTGAGTGACCTTGATTTTTCCTCCAAAGAAATACTGCAAAGGCAGTCTTATCTGTCTTCCAATTCACAAGGAGTGCTTTTTTTTTTTTTTTTTTTTTCTGTTAAGACCTGAGCTTTCATAACTTGTAGACACTTCAAAAGCAAAATCTAACAGATCTGTCTTGGCCAGAAATCCAAGATGCATTTTAGTAAACTGGAAAACACAGTTTTATTTTTTATAACTGGTTACCTTAGTTGCACCATTCTTTAAAACACTGATGAAGTTTGACCTCACAAAGTCAGAGCAGTTTCTTTCTCAGTTGCAGTCATTCCTAAAATACACGTATACATAACTTCACAGACACAGTGGCATAATATTCACATTGCTAATAGATTTTGTTTCATGGTATCACTGAGAAGAAGGGAAGAGAGTTTAGAAAAAAAAATAAGGAACCCATTTTTACCCCATGACTTGAACCTTCATGCCAAATCTCTCATGCCAGATCAAACTCTCTTGCAGCATTAGAAATGTTTGTCTAAGTGTTTTCTTGCCATTATTTTTCACTGTTGCATACCTCTGCACTTGTGTAAGGAGACCTTACTGACAGATGAAACACAAAAAACTGTGAACTGCAGTAAATATGTATGTCAAAATTTTCCAGTGGGAAGAAAAGTGCCAACAAGTGAGGTAAGCTTTAGTGATAAGCAAAAACCCCTTAAAATACAGCAATTTTAAGATACATATAAATATTATTTTAAGAAAATTATTCTTTTAAAAAAACAATGTTAAATATTTAAAATATATGACAAAAAATGCCTCTTCTCACAGCAGAATCTCCTAATTCATGACTGTTCGATGAGATTTCTTCAGCATAAACTGAATTTAATGGTTTCATTTGTTTTGATCTAGCTAAAAGACAAGTTAAATCCTTGAGAGTTGAGAGATGCAAATTAGTCTTACGTAGATTTTTATTAAACATTGCCATTTTGTTTTTCTCAGAATTCATAACAAATGAGCACAATATTTCTGTATTTCTGAATACCTAGAAAAGTTATCCATTTTTACTCATAAAAAATGGCTGAAATTATTCACTCATAGTTAAAAATTTTAAAGTGAAAGGATGCCCTTCCCCATATCAGCAATGTTTTTTTTTCTCCACTGACTTTATGTTTTATCCTAGACAGGGAATTTTTCTTTTTTTTCTGAGACCATTTTTCTATAACAGAGCACACACTTCAGGATGTTGTATGTTACAGAAAAGTTATTTATTACAAATATCCACTACTTGGCTTTGCTTCTCAGAAAAATTCTTTTAAGGAGGTTCAGTTGCATAATTAATGATAATTAGTGAATGCAAATGGTGTTCACAGTTTACCAAAGCCCCTTTTTTCAAGTTTATTTCAATAATTCAAGTTTTTTTCTTTTACAAATTAACCAGATCTAATTACTAAAACATTCAAGCTTGACTGCAGATTGGAAGACTTGTGAGTCACAGTGATGACAGTAACAGCGAAACAGAAGGCTGAACCAGAGGTTCAAGGACTCGCCAAGGTGGTAGGAAATGCAAATTCTGTTCTTTTTCTGCCCCAAACTTCCACTGTGGTCTTTGGCAAGTCATTCTAGCACTTTACGCAAGTGAGCCCACTTGTGAAATATAAATTAGCCTTTGGAGCTCCCACACTCATTGTGATAGCGATGTGACTTACACAAGTGACAAAAATACCTGGACCAAGAGGAGCTGTTTTTCAGATCATCTGTAAAGACAAAAGCCACATAACTTTTGGACCCCAATCCCATAACAAGACCCATGTGAACCAAACTCTGAGGATAAAAGCTCAGAGTTCTGTTGTCCTCTTTTGTTATTTATCTTTAAAGTAGCTACCTACAACCTTGGGAGTCCATTTGTGCTTTTCCAGACTGAAAATTAAGACCATCAGTGTACTTTTCTAATAATACAATATGAATAAACAGCTAAGACATAGACTAAGTTACATTAACTTCAGAAGCAGTCATGAGGTCAAGTGTGTTGTTGTAAGATTAATGCAGAAATAGCCGTGAATTGGATAGAACAACACAGAGAAACCCTGACAGTTATTGTCTATGCTCTGACTGACTGGTTAAACCCAAACTCCCCAGTGGCCATTCTCCCAAAAAGAAACTTCTTTCTGAAACGACTTTCATTTAAGTGAAATCTGGATGCAAAGATGGAAAAAATCATGACTTAACAACAAGTTTAGTTTACTGGATAACAGGGCATACACACACACACACACACACACACACACACACACACAGAGCCCTGTATTTAAAACAGGCATAGTTACTGTGTTTGTATATTGTTTCAACAAACAGGCCATTTGCTGAAATGAACCACCTAGGGAAAGACTGCAATTATTTTCATTGTTAAATTTTGTTATGCTTTTCTGCATTCTATCTCGAGCTGAAGCCCACAGATCAGACTGAAAAGATACTTAAACCCTTAAATAATGTCTCCTATTTTCTGTTATCTTATAATCTTTAAATTTCTTGGCACAATTATTGGGATGTTGGCAGATAAGTTCTTGTTTGTGTATTGTACTTGTGTTTATGGTGAAACAGCATTCTTTAAATGAATGTTCACAAGGAGGATTCCTATCTGCCTAAGTATATCAGGTCCTGTACAGTCATTCTTCCAACACAATTCGTACATTTCACATTCAAATATGTGTTGTTCATTAATATACTGTGTAGAGGCATTACCAAGTTCAGAATGTCCTTATTCTTGATTTAATATTCAGCTTTCTGGCATCTCTCAGTAACAAGAGTATTGTAGCCAGTGGGATTTGATAATGCCAGAATAAATTTTCTTTTCAATCAAGTATTAGAAATCAAAGATTGGTATTCTACTCCCCCGTCAGTTCTTGTTCTTTTGCTGCACCTGTGAAGTTCTTCCTAAATTTAACCATGGATTGGGTTATGTTATAGGAGTGTATGCACACATGTAGTAGAAACAGCTCAAAAGTAAACCACTTTTCCTAATAAATATGTAATCCCTGAAAGTACTGAAAATCCCTCAAAAATTATAAAGCCACCTTTAAAAAACTTCCATCAAATGCATTTTGAAAGAACATCTGACATTTAAAAAAGAAAAAAGGAAACAAATCAGAAGGACAGAAATTTGAAAAAGGCAAACATCTTTCTCATGTGACCTGAGACAATTTTCTCAAAAGTTGAATTTGCCAGTATTTTATCTTATACGTGCCTAGATTAAAATCAATATGAGAATAGAGGAGTCTTAAAATATATTAACTGTACTCCTGACTTGAAATTGATATTTATTCTGGAAAGCTGAAGAATTTTAAAACATGAGTTATTTTGTATCTAGAAAAAAAAAATATGTGGATTTTTTTGAACTAACTCTAAGTTCACTCTCAGAATTCACTGGTCATTCTAATTCATCTTTCATCTTCAAAAAGAGTACTGATGGATCCAAAATGTTTTGCTGTGCTCATTGAAATATTTTTTCTTTCACAGTGCACATAATAACTGTGAAGCCAAACAGCTGGAAGCCAGACCAAGTGTATACATTACACTCTGTACATTATTATTACCACCCCTGTTAACAACATCTACTCTTTAACTAAATCCTTCTTGTCTAAGTGATATTTCTTTAGTCTTTGACAGAATGTGATCGATGTTCTGCCACCATAACAGAAACAATCTTGAGGGCTTGGGGGATAGTGGCTGGAGAGATATTTTTTATCTGTGTGCCTGGAAAGCCTTAGAATAATTTACACTAATAATACCAATCATACACTCTATGTTTAAAACAGCCCTGCAGTGTACCCCCGGAAATACATTGTACACAATGTTTCCCTTAATTTTCTAATTACATCATTGTAGGCAGGGCAAGAATGAGCATACACATTTTCTCGACTATTTATGTAGCGAGCAATTACTATTGCTTTTAGGAGAAGCAAACAGTGCTGAATTCCTATTCAAAGATTCACAGGTTTACACTGAATTTGGGTGCCTACCTAGAAAGCAAAAACTTGCAGAAAAGCAGAGTAGAATGTACTCCTAGAGATTGTAAGGACCTCTTGCTTCTGGGTGAGGCAGAAGCTACTGGGCTGATTGTGGGGAACATTAGATGAACCAAGCATGCAGGACAATGAAAAGACGTTCAAGATGACCTCTAACTTTTAATGCTCTGTTAACTTACTGTCAACAGGAAGACAATAATATTTCAACGAGAGATTCTTCTTACTGAGTTACATCTTTTGAGGATTTTTCTATTCAATTATACAAATATTTATTTATCTATTATCTATTATCATCTATTAATTATCATCTATTATATATTATCTATTTATATATTTTTATTTATCTCTAATGTATGTATAAAATTATGCAATGATGATTGCTTATTCCCCTCATCCTACCAACTCCTCTTCCTCAATGCTCTTAAAAATGCAACAATACAAAGGAATAGGACCGATTTTCCAGTTCCTTATCCTTTTATTTGATTTAATCTTGCATTATTTTCAGGTTTTATACATGTCTGCCTCAACACGTGCTACTAAATTTTACAGCCTTGTCAGTCAGTGTCAGCCTTTTTTCTCTAAAAGAGTAATTCCTGACCTAGTGACCTAAATCTCCAGCCACATCATGTTTGCTTGAAAGCTGCTAGTCTGGTATGAACACAGCTCATTAGAAGACTGCCATATTCATGCTTTCTCCCTCACTTCATCAGTAACAGAGTAACACAGCACAGTTCATTAAAAAACGTGAAGAAAAAGATTAACTGCTTGTATTATGATCTAAGGCTTACACAATTTTACATGGTTCACATCCAGGTAAATTACAAGCTAAATACTGAATACAGTAAAGGCAAAAATTGCAGCTGTTTTCATGCTGTCTGGCTACAGCTATCTGGCAGAGCAACCCAAATAATGGCCATGGAGAGAAACTTAGCCTAGAGGGTAAAATAGTTTCAAATTCCAGATAGCAAGATGGAAGTAGAAGTCTACTTTGGACTTGATAATGCAAGAACAGGGTTTCCTTCCATCCAAATATTAGAAATCAGATGTTATGTTGTATTTACCTCCATCTTCAGTTACAGGAGTGAGTTATATTATATTCTCAAATGGTTTTCATTTTAAAAAAATAGCAAAAAATTTTACTATTACTACTTCTAATACCTAAGGATGTGGCTAATATTATTTATAGATTCAGTGGCAAAAGGTTTTATTTCTATTTTGAATTTTAGTCATGCTGTGTTTGTAATTCCTTATCTTTGAACACGGGATTTTGTCTCTGCTTAAGGATTTCTGCATAAAAATAGGAGCTGAACAGTATTCACAAATTGAGTTATAACAAGTTTAAATTACTTTGCAATCTCCCAGGTTCTCACTCTAGTTCAGTTAAAGCATTTTCCTAAGTATTTTCACCTCACTACATGATCAAGGATGTTGCAGAGAAGATCTGTGCATGGGATTGGTATGGTTATATTAAAAAAATGCTTAATTCAACATTGACAACTTCACCACATGAGGTCAAGAAGTGCTGACATAATATCCCCACAGGGTTTTTGGAAATAATAAAGGCGAAGACAAGAGAATGGAAACAGTATGTAAGACAGATAGACTGAACAAAAAGAACAAGAGACTATTTTGTAGAAATGATTTCCAGGGTTCAAATAATTACTGCACATATAACTAAAATTCAATTGTTCTCATCCGTGATCTTTAGAGCATTTCTGCTTCTCACAAAAAGTTACACAGAATATTTTTGTTTTCTGTTTTATAATCTTTTAAATCAAAAACATATGAATGAGGTTCATGCAATAACATATGGAAGTCATTAATGTTGCTTTCGTTCTCAATTAAGTACTCAGTTCTGTACTCCTTAAGTAAGAAAAACTCTTACTGAAGTCACTGTGAGTTTTTCTTGCATAAAAGGAAAAAATTGAGTAATAAATGTAATGATCTGTAGGCTACTAAAATTGCTCAGTGACCCCTATGTCAGTCCCTTTTAATAATGTATACTTTTTTGCAGGATATAAATTCTCACTATACAGTGAGTGATTGTTTTCTATTCAACTGGGGACCAATTTGGTTTCCACAAAATCGAATGCAAAACTCCAACCGACCTCTACAGGAAGAAGGATTAAGACTTTTACATAGTTTCTATATAAGAAATCTTCTGTCTCAACAGGCTGCCACCTTCTCAGTTAGCAAGAGATTTGTGTGGGCTGCTGTATCAGTGTCAGTCACACATTTCTTGACAGAGAGTGCAGGAATCTTATCTGAATATTGCAAGATGAAAATTGCAAAAATCAGAGACACTCAAACCTCTATATGTTGTCTAAAGAAAGGTCCCTTAACCTTTTAGGGAGATGAGTAAAAAAATAATCTGACACCTTTTTTTCAATCAATGAATGATTCAAAGTACTATTCACATTGATCTCAACCCAAGCTCATGGGAACCAGTCAAAAGAAACCTCTTATAGCAGTAAAAGGACTAGATTCAGAAATTTGCTTGCCTTTGTGAAGCAAAATATATAGGTAAGAAACTTCATTAGTATTCCCAAGTTAAGATAGAAATGTTATTATTTGAAGTCTCAGAATTCTGCATCCAATTCTGCTCACATTCCCTGTTATTCAGACTTCTTAAGATTGTGTTACTATTTCATAACTTGTTCACAGAGATGGTATCTTCAAGCCGTATCAACTTTGTAACTGGAAAATAGAGATGAAAACTGAACACTAGAAGTAATTTTCAGTAAAAAAATTTGAAATAGAGATATGAAATGGCCTGGCCTTTATATATTCCATGATCTGTTGAATAACTGTGTGAATGTATCTGTGATATAACACATGTTCATGAAAATATATGTTCAAAGGGCTAATTTATATAGACTTGCATAGTCTCTGTAGTCCATTGGAGTAAAATCTGTTCTTGAGATTGGAAAGAAGAATTCAGATAGATTGCAGTACTATGATTACTTTTCCAATGTTTTTCTTGGAACTGGCTGATTATTTCAAACCTTTATACATTTATTATCAGCTTTCTAGTACTTAGAATTAAAGCAAGTGAGAGGAAAAAAAAAGAGGTAAGAAATAAAAGCGGAGAGAGGAGAGGAGAGGAGAGGGAGGAGAGAGGAGAGGAGAGGAGAGGGAGAGGAGGGAGGGGGGAGGGGAGGGAGGGGAGGGGGGAGGGAGGGGGAGGAGGGAGGAGGGGAGGAGGGGAGGGGGGGGGGAAGGGAGGGGAGGGGAGGGGGGAGGGGAGGGAGGGAGGGGAGGGGAGGGAGGAGAGAGGAGAGAGGAGGAGAGGAGAGGAGAGGAGAGGAGAGGGAGAGGGAGAGGGAGCGGAGGGAGGGAGAAGGAGAGGAGAGGAGAGGAGAGGAGGGAGAGAGAGGAGAGAGAGGAGAGGAGAGATCGGAGAGAGGGAGGAGGGAGGGAGGAGAGAGGAGAGGAGGGGCGGAGAGGAGGAGAGGAGGCGAGGAGGGGGAGAGGAGGGGAGGAGAGGAGAGGAGAATAGGAAGGAGCAGGAGGGAGAGGGAGGGAGGAGAGAGGAGGAGGAGGAGAGGGCGAGGGAGGGGACAGGGGGGAGGGAGAGGGGAGGGGAGAGGGAGGAGAGGGAGGAGGGAGGAGAGGGAGGAGGGAGGGGAGGGGGAGGAGGGGAGGAGGAGGAGAGGGAGGAGAGGAGAGAGGAGGGGGGGAGGAGGGAGGAGAGGAGGAGGAGAGGAGAGGAGAGGGGGGAGAGGAGGGAGAGAGGGAGGAGGGAGAGGGGGAGAGGAGGGAGAGGGAGGAGGAGGGAGGGAGGGGAGAGAGGGAGGAGGAGAGGAGAGGAGGAGAGGAGGGAGAGGTGGGAGGAGAGGACGAGGGAGGAGGGAGGGGAGGAGAGGGAGAGGGAGGGAGAGAGGAGGGGGAGGGGGAGAGGGGGAGGAGAGGAGGGAGGGAGGAGGAGGAGAGGAGAGGAGGGAGAGGAGGGGGAGAGGGAGGGAGAAGGAGGGAGGGGGGAGAGGAGAGGGTAAGGACAAGAGAGGGAAGGAGCGGAGAGGAGCAGGAGGAGGAGAGGGAAGAGGAGAGAGAGAGAGGGAGGAGGAGAGAGAGGAGAGGAGAGGAGGAGGAGAGGAGAGAGAGGAGAGGAGAGGAGAGGAGAGGAGGGAGGGAGAGGAGAGGAGAGGAGAGGAGAGGGAGGGAGAGGAGAGAAGAGGACAGAGGGGGAGGAGGAGGGAGGACGAGGAGGGGAGGGGAGAGGGAGAGGAGAGGGAGAGAGGGAGAGGGAGTTGGAAGGCATGATACCACAAGGTTGAATGTGTTTTGACCTTTATGGAATGTGGTTTGTTAGGTTGCTTCTATATGTGATTTGATTCTTAGTAAAATGAGAGTGAAATGTCAGAATTGCATTGAGAATCAAATTTTCTGCATTCACTGGTATGGAGGTACTCTACAAATTATAGGAATTCCAAAGTGTATTTCCTTTGAAACTATTGTACTGTATTTCTTACAGTTGTTTCTCACACATATCATTCAATGCAGTGTTCTTTGATTTATATTTGTTTTATGAGAATTAGATGTCATCTAGATAATCTTTTGTAAGGTTCTGAGAACCAGAATGAATCAGAATGGCTCGCCAAACCTTCTTTGCCCCTCAAGTGTCTCTCAGCTGTAAAAAAGGCAATATTATCAGGGTTTCAAAATACTCTACTGTCCTAGAGTCAGATTTTAACATAATTCTATGCTGTTGTGATTAGACATTTACTTAGATGTGGACTACACAGAAATCACTTGCCAGGAAAAGGCCAACTCAAACACTTTTCCAGCAACCTTTCCAAGTTAAATCAAAGTAAATGTTCAGGCAACAAAGAGTTCTTTACTTTAGCAACCAATGCTTAACTACCTTAGGGACTACTGATTTAGATTCCCGTTTCCTGGTCAGTTTCTCATAGATTTTGGAAAGATGTTTCTGGAAGGTCAGGAGGATGATCATTAATTTGTATGTGGCTTTTTCACATGAAATGCCTGTGACTCCTGTTCTCTTTCTACTTTTATGAAAGGTTTGGTTGTGTTTTTCTCAGGAACATGACTAATTAGCAATTTAATTGCTGACAAACTTATTAATTGTTAGTAGCCCTGAAGCATCTTATCTGCAACCAGAAGTGACAGAAAAAGGTCTGTCTTTTCTGACACTGAGTTTAGCTATAATATACATGCATATACGTGTGTATGTGCATATATATATGCGCACACACACACTTAGGACTGGAGTCCTAAAAACCTAAATGGGTTTTTTTTAAATAATTTAGCTCTTTTTCCCGCAGTTCCAGGACAAAGAACATTATTGTGTTGCATTCTCCTAGAGGATAGAGTACTGAGATCAGGTTTTCCATTGCCCACTTAAGAGGATTAAAACAACTTAGTACTCAGTGTATAAATATCATAGTATCTTGCATTTCATGTCTCTTCCTTCTATTTTTTCAATAACTTTATATCCAGTCTCATTCCTCAGAGTTCTTTTTCCTAGGGGGGAAAAAAAAAAAGAATCACAGTCAAGTGAATATTTTTGCAATATTTTACTACAAACATGGGAAAATCCTACTTCTCACAATTAAATCACAATTTTTTAATGAGCTTTGTAGATTAAAAAATTGTAACAGGTAAAGACATATAGCATGTCATACAGCATCATAGATGCTAGCTGGAAGCAAGGTGAGTATTTGAAGATGCAATCAGAGAAAGTCACAGTTTTGTTACACAATCTGCGGAATTACCATGGACAGGTGTCATAGGAATACACACATATATTACATACACAGAACTACAGATAATTTGCCATGGCTATTGGAATGCATGACACACTCAAACAAGGAGTATTCATCAATAAACCAAGATTTTTTCCAGTGCTCATAAGGTGAGCTGAGTTTATTTGTCCAGCTCAGCTATTGACATATCATTGCAACAGCTTATCCCAAGGCAAGTCAGTTCCATGTGATGCCCAGAAGTCAGGAACTGACAGAAACTTCCTATGATTTTCATTAAATGCAAAAACATGCTTAAACATTCTTTAGCATCCTCAGTTTAGGCTTCTGTGCTGTAGCAAAGAACCTACATAGATTATGGCAGACAGTTTATGAGACATATGTTTTAAATTGCTTTCAATACTTACTGTAAATTACTGGAATTATTCTGTATGAATTAAATTTAATCTAATACAGATGTTGGATGTGTTAGAATTACTAGTTTAGGGACAGCAGTTTCTGAACACATTCTGTCAATGAACCTAATTCACACTCTAGAGTTTCTACTGCTGGTCAAAAGTAACAGCATCAAACTTAATATTGCCACCCAGCAAGAGACAATATAATATCTAACTGCTCAACATTTTACACCTAATCAGTCATTTTTGAAAAGTTTAGGCTAAAAATTAGAATGTAGTTTAGGCGTAAAATTCCTTTTTATCAATGAAACAGACATAAAATACGTTGTCCATGAGAATTCTTTCATTTGTTGAACAAATCAGTTCAACATTTTCTTGCGACACTTTGCCCTATAAGTAGTACAAGGAACCACACTTTTTTCTGAGTCTTAAATCCACATGAAGCCAAAGAAAAACATTTGGAGATGTTGCACTCTTTTATTTAAATAGGAAGTCCATTAGGAAATTCATGTTCCTTTAATGAACTGAAAGCTCCTGACACTGTTTCTAGGATTAGCATTCTGAAAGTTCAATTGTTCAACTCTTCTTATCATAAGAACAAAACTATGATACTGTGAAAAAAAATCATGTTTTACAGTAGTTCTGTACAGTAGTTCATTTGGGCAAAGCAGTGAGAATACACATTTTACTAAGTCTTCCATAGTAAGCATATTTGGTAAAAATTCTCTAAGCTTAAAAAAATCCGCCTCTCCATACTGTGTCTAATATTTAAAGAGCCAAAGACAAAATTTATTAAATTCTCTCCATTAAACTAAGCCCCAGCAAGGCAAATAGCCCAATTAAGAACTGAATTTCCACTCCCCTTAGTCCTGTCACATCAACCTATTGTTAATTTGGAGTTTGTTTGCTTTGTCATAGGAGTATTCATTCACAGTTTTCTGCCCTACTGAGTGATCCTATTAAAGATAATCCCATTTGTTTAATCTCCTTTCTGAACATCTATTTTATCCATAGCCCTCTCTGCCGGGTTCTGGAAGTCTTGCCCTGCCTAGCAGGGGTTGCAGTGTAGGTCAGAGCTTTCCAGGTGCGCTGCTGCTAGGAAAAATGGGATTAGATGTTGTTTCCTCTTTTTCCTCTGTTCTTTCCTGAGGGAGGCCATCAGTAGGAAATAACAGTTTTCCTGGGCATAGAAGAAAAGAGCATTTTATTTTCATAGTCTTGGTTACCTTTGCCCTTATTTTGACCCTGTCATGATTAAAAAATAAACCACGAACCATTTCACATGAGTCCAATAATTGAAAAGTACAGGGATCAATGCTGCACTTGCCAATTCAAAAATTAGAAAGAGGGAAAGATCGCCTGTTCTCAAAGGCATATCTTGTTAAAGTCTCAAATCCACTAAGATAGATGGATATATTTTCAATAATCTAAAGGTACATCCCAACACTGAAAAATACTGGCAAAATAAACTGCTAGCATTACTGTGAATTATTCTGTAATATCCTACACCTTCTTACTGTATCAAAGTAAACTTCTGAAATAATTGATGTTCTCCCCACCGTGTAACATAAAGTTTGTGCTCCTGATGATTGGAGCCCTTGGTGGGTTATTACAGCACCCTGGCCTGCTGACGCTCTGTTTTTCTGGGGGTTGTGAACAAATAGTTTTCTTATTCATTGTGCCTCCCCCAAAGCTGTGAAAAATTAATGACCCATCCAGCAAAATTCACGCATTCTTCATCTACGAGTCTGATCCTTGCAAATAAATCTCGGCTGAGCTGGTTGGCTTTGTGCCTCCCTAAGCTCCGATGGCATCAGGGGGGTTCTGCAGGGTCCAACAGAGAAATTCATCAACAGGACTGAGCCTGATGCAGCCTCTCTCTAACATTGAGAAGTGTCTCTGTGACACCATGAGCAGTCCTGGTGCTCAGAAAGCTGTCTTGCAAGTGCAACTCTTGGGCCAAAGCCTTTTTTTTTAATTAATACCCATGTTCCATAGGCTGAAGCAAATATTTTCAAGACTTCTTTTATAATCTTCAAAAAGAAAGTCTTTTGGGTAGTATTTTAGTTTGCTTTGATATTTTTATGGAACAAGGCAATGAATGAAGATCATTTCTAAATATTTTTACTTTCAAGGAACTTTGGAAGCTAGAGACCCTAGAACTAATCTAACTCTAGAATTCTTCTAGCCTAGAAGACTATCTAGTGTCTTATTTTTTAAAAATACCTACAGATAAAGAACAAAGAATCAAATGCACAAAATACGATACAGCCAGGGAGACTACAGTTTCAGAGATATCATTGTCCATTTATTTGAATTCTATATTTGTGTATCTATATTAAAGGCATTGCAGGACTCAGTTTCAGGATACAAACTCAGACATTCTGACAGGATGTAGGAGCATCAAAGAGACTGGGTAGCAACGAAGAATACAAGGCAATAATATTTTTCATTTCTATCCAATGGGTTGGTGACGTGAGCTTTCAAACAATGTTTGAAATTGTCAAGCAATTCTATCAATATTATATATCTAAATACTTCCATGCTGTAATTCAATATACTGAATTCGGCAAAAACAAGGTAAGAAGCAACAAATGTGTTACAGGGATTTAACAACGTGTTTCATAGTCAGCAAAGAGTACTAGAGCTGGCTGAAGATATACAGGAATAATTCCTTTGAAATCATTGAGGTTTGTCCCTTTTGCACTGAGATTTGATTTAATCCTAAATTCATAGCTACTGTGATGCTATGACATATACGGTAATAGCCATCACAGTGGTCACTCTGAGATGGCAACATTGCTAGAATGACTTTTGCTTTGGTATGGAATACCATTATTAGAATAACTCTTACATATCATTTTTTAATTATAGCAAGACAGGTTAAATCATCCATTTATGATTAATTAGCAAATTAAATATTGTGTTGTATTTATCTTTAAAGTACCTTTAGTATCACATGAAGATAAATAGGTTAGTGCAACACAAATTAAGCATTTCTGACACCTTGATTAACAAATAATGTTGATAAAAAAACTGACATATTACAGTATTTTCACCTCTGAAATACCCCTAAATCATGTTTTTAAAGCAAATTAATTTGTTTTGCATTTCATCTAACATTTCTAGGCTAAGTATTTAGTAATGGTTTGTTACTGAAAGCTGACTTTTAAATCTCTGCTGAAATTTACAGGTAAGGCAGAAAAAGAGCCATCTTACGTAGATTGGAAGAGAAATTTTTTGCTTAGCACAGGTTTTTCTGTTTCATGAAAATCCTTACGACAGCTTTAGTGTTATCTAACTATCTCTTATGAAGAGAATACGAGAAATCATTTATTTAGACAATTTCTTCCAGTTTTCTTAACATTTATTTAGATCCAAAAATTTTGATAACATCTCCTGCATAGGCCAATTGTGAAGTTCTAAAATTAATCACATGAGAAGTTGATCATTCCTTGTAACCTAATTGTGTTTCGCCAAGATTTCCTGGTAGGACCACTCAGATTAATCATTTACTTCTGTTCTCCAGTTCTGCCAGACCTTCTTCCTGGCTGAAAACAAAATTTACAGTGATAGTAAAAATAAAAATAATTCTGAATGGTAGATTCTGGTTTTTGTCAACGTGTCAGGTTTGACCAGCTGTGCTTTCTGCACACATCTGAGGGGAAGACACAGAGCCACAGGAACTTCTGTGGTATCAATCTCATCTGAAAAGCAGAAGACCGAAGAATGCTGGGACTTTGTGGGATGCTTAATATCAAAAGCACATCACCTTTGTAATGATACAAAGATCCCATTTCTGTTCTGGATCAGATAAAATAAATCTAATTTCTCCTTGTACATACTGTGTTATTTTAATCAAGAATGTTGGCCCAGACTCGTATCTCAAAAAAACTCTGTTCAAGCCTTCAGCTTTGCAACCTTTGTAAACAAATGGGCCTCTTACTTCACCAAAGTGGTCACCCTTATGGGGCCGAAAGGCCTTGTTGCAATCATCTTTCCCTCATTCAAACCATTACATTTCAGTCAAAATGAACTCCTCAGACAGTGCAGGGAAGGTGGTGTGTGGTGTCCAGGGTTGCATTGAAAATGAAATGTTTTTATCTTGGCATTTTTAAGGCTGATATCACTGAATTCCCATCTAAACAATTCAAAGGCAAGGGGATTCTTACTACCTTTGGAAACCTTATTTCTGCAAGCAAGAAAGGAACTTTATAGGGCCAAATTCTTAAAGTTTAAGCATTTGTTACTATAAGTATCTATAAATAGATTTTTGAATTGGGTGTTGACACTACGTCTATATTTTACACTATGATGCTACTCAGTGACACCACTCCCATTTTATTTATTATGTCTTTTTCTTGCTATTTATGCATGTTGTCTTTAACACAAGCTGAATAGAACATGTCAGTCTGCAACACTATATATGTATGAGCAATTATCATAGAAAAAGCAAGATATTATGCTGTATTCCTGTATTTAAAATCATCTAATTAAAGGAGTAACATTCACCTGGCAGAACTGATACATAAACAACGCTCAGTTTCCTAATTTTTGCAAGTGGCATGATATTGAACTACTGTAAATTCAATAAAAGGCAAATATCAACAAGTCCAGAGCTAGTGAAAAAGGAGGGAGGGGTACCCAGCACTCTTAATAAGATGCACATTTTACAGGTAATATTTTTTAAAAGGTATTTTTTGTTCCTTAATCTTGGAACTAGACATGGAATTTCCACATACACAGATCAAATTCCAAGCCAAAAATGAAGGGGAGAAGCCATCGAAGAGATCTACTCCAATTAAAGTAATTAATTACTTCTTTTATTATTGTCCCAGATTTACGAAAATGCAAGTATACAGTATTATGAATAAAGGAGAGCTGTTTCAATAGTTATGTTTGGATTTGCATTTGCACATTGTCATATTTAGAAGGCGTTTTTATTACTTTTAATTCTGCTTATTCAATGGTATGAAATAGCTTTAAAGATATAAGTATTTTCTGAAAAGTAGTTAAAAGTTGTGGAATGCATTTTGAAATACAAGGAAGTGATTTACCTGGGATAATGCAACAATTAATTCAAAGAACCAGGAATAAATGTTAACAATCCCAATTGTAAATCATCTACTCTACCAAGGCAAAGATACTTTCAACAGGAAAAAAAACCCCTCCATTACTATTTATAACAAGTCCAACAGTTATGTTTTTATGCTGAAATAAATCAGCTTACAGAATTAACTAAAGGTCTTCAAATTTATAGCTGAAATGGTCTTGTTTGTTGTCTACCTACAGTAGGTGAAGAGCTGGTGAGTCACTTTCCAGACTAGAAAAGTAAATGCCATTAGCATTTTTGAAATCCATCCAAGCTCCAAGTGGTTATATAGTAGTTGGTACACTCTAATAGCTGGTCTGTTGCTGAACTGAACAGGATACCTGGTCTAGACATTTAGGCACAGATGACAGAACCCTAAATTATGCTCTGCTTGTATGTATGTTGTGTATTTCATACACTTAAACTGCCTAAGTAGACCTCAGTGAGTAAAAATACTAGGGCAATTCATCTATTTTTTCAAGGAAAACAGTTTTTATAGCACTTTCTTTTTTTATTTAATTCTAAAATTACTCCTTTGTTTATGTTATGTTTGAAGCAGTAAGGTTTAAATGCCACATCACTAAACTTCAGAAGGAAAATTGTTTTTATCTTCTACTGGCATCCTTTGATCTCTGCTGAGACCAGTTCTTTCTCACAGCACAGAATATCTGATCTTCAGGTGAAGATTTTCAGTGCAGAGAGCCTTAACTACAACTCGACCTCTCCGAGAGAAGAGATGAAAACAGCAACTTGGGATGACTTTTGTCACATGGAGCTTCATTTGTGCATTATAGGGAATTTTGGGAAACTCTTCCAGTTAGTTTGATGATACCAAATATTTTAGCAGGTATGTCAAAATAAATAATAGCTGAGTTAAAGGCGTCAGAATAGTTGTCATATTAGGGGCATTCATTCATTCATTCATTCGTGACCGGGATATTCTGAAATATTTAGATGAATAAGAGGTTAGAGAGAAAACAGCCTATTTAAAAACATCCTATAACTTGTGATTGAACACTTCCTGAGGACAGAAAACCTTATTTCCACATAACCAGAGGAAAAGTATTCATGTCCTCCATATTACCTCAGCCAACCACAGATGGAGTGCTTGGCAGCAGATAGATAAACAGTGGAGTTGCTGGAACAGGCCAGTCAGCACAGTTTGGGGGTTCTAGATCTGGTCCCAACATGTTTTCTTCCAGCTAGATTTATAAGCAAAAGATTCATTATTTTAACTCAGCTTTTCACATCTGTCAAAACTTCAATTGCTAACTAAACAAGGAAAGGGAAATTAAGACTGAATAGGAGACAGGTAGAGGTGATACCTCTTACAGTTTTTGTTTGCCAATGAAGAATGAGAAGTGCCAGTGAGGAATGAGATAATTCTCATTCAATTTATTACTGCCAATTAAGTACTTCCCACAGCAGGCTAAATAACTGCAAAGGGAATAGGTTTCCTGGGGAGGTTGTGGGGTCCTCTGAGATCCTAAAAAGCTGTCAGGATACCATCTTCAGCAACTGACTCTGACCTTGCCAATTAGGGGGTGGTCTTGCTGAGTTATTGGGGGTGGCCTTGCTATGTTAGGTTGGGTGGCCTTGCTGAATTATTAGGCTTGGACCAAATGACCTCCAGAGAGGCCATCACAACCCTGAGTTTAACATCCATGAGGCCAAGGGAAAGAGTGAGTAAACATGCAGCAACTAAATGAATGTCAGCTCTTCAAATAAAACAAGATGAGAACAAGACAAATTGCAAACTCCATCAAAAACCAAATCATGCCAAGGCAATCTCTTTTGTTCCTCAAACAGCCTAATAGCCTCTTGAGCAAAGGAGAACACCAATCAGATGTATTAGGTTTGTCTAGGAAAGCTTTGATAATGCATATGGCATTATACACAAGTGCAGAAACATGAGCCAGAATGAAACAGTACTGGGTAATGCCAAAATGCCAATTGTCATTACCAGCACACTGTCAACACAGCTGCCTTGAGCACAGTTTCACATATGGTTTTTAAAACATTATTCCACTATTACTCAGATTTTGAGAGGGGGAAAGGGGAGAAAAACCCGTATGAGTCTATTAGATACAATACAAAATCATAGAGAGAGTAAGCATGCTACAGGACAGTATCTGAAAATAAAGTTATAAATTTGAAGTCATGGTCTGAAAGGTACTACTGAGTTATATAACTCGATCACCCTCATAAAGGCATAATTTCTTAGAGCTGGAACAGTTTCATATGTGTTTTGATAGATATATGCATTTGTATACAGATACCCATATTTTTATATGTGCACATATCTGTGTGTGTAAATACATATTTACATGCTGTGTTTATTTGTGTATGCGTACTTAAATATCAGCCAAGGCAGGTGAATAATTTCATCACGGACAAGATCCCCCAGGGAGGAATAGAAATTATTCTGTTCCATGGGATCTTCTGAACAGGAGCTGAATCAAGAATTTAGGAAGTTTTGATGATCTGCAACGTTCCTTAATTGAGTTATTAGCAATGTTTCATTGGAAGGGGAAAGGCTATGATAGATCTGGTATTCATTTGACCTTTCTGCTGAACAGATCATTACTATCAAGTAAGATTAAGAGTGGTTTCCTGTTCTAGTCTGACTTGAAGCTTAAGCACACTGGGGAAGATCATATGCTGCAGGAATTGATTTACTGTTGGAAAAAAAAAATACACTGAAAACAGTAATGCAGAACAAAATTGTATCCCCCAGCCCTCCACACAAAAATAAAGAATAGAAAGAAACTCTTGTGAACATGCCTGCAGCATTCGCATAGCCATAAACTAAACTAAATTTAAAAAAAATTAAGGATAATATGTTGAAATAATTTGTTGTCTACATGTGCTGGTATTTTGAAATAATTTCACCTAATTTCCATTCTAATGAAAATCCTGACTCAGCAATCCTCCTATACCGTTGTTTTGCAACAAGTACATAGACATTCCCTAGACTTAAGCTCTGACTGGAAAAAAATCCAAACAGGATCAAAACCAAATAAAAAATCAGGGAGTCAACCACAGTATTGCTAAACCAAAATATAGTATATGTTCCCCAGTTTTTTGTTTCTAGATTGTAGAGTTTTGCTTATCAATATATTGTCCATTGTTTTGGAATTGTCGGTTACATTCTTCAACAGACACAAGTGTGTATGCATTTCCAAACATTCACAATAAAAAGCAGCAGATGTATGGAAAAGCAGGGCAAGATTGCTAGGTCATCACTGCTGATTAGTAGTTCATGTTACAGTCACTGCAAGTAATCTAACCAAGAAAGTGGAGAGGTGATCAAAAATAACAGAGTTAAATTACTGAACAAGGTTTTGCCAATTTACACATGTAAATCATATTTAGATGGTGATATCAGTAAAAGGAAGTGAAGTAACAGGTCATGATAGCACAGAGCATTAGGGACAGTGTGGGTGGTTAATGAAGAGGAGATTGATCCTTTTCCAGAGTTCTCAGTTTTATACTCTGAAAAGTAAATAAGCAACTTGTGACATCCATTTTAAAAGTGTTTCAGCTGCTTATGTTTTACTCAGTGATTTCTATTGCCCTCAGTTATGAAATATATGAAATAATTTTTAAGGCTGATTCATCCACAAATCAATCCTACAAGAACAAAATTACAAGCACAGGCTGATTGCACCACCTGCAGCATCTGATAAGCTTCCTTAGGCCATCTGTGAACATGACGTCCCTTCCTTAAACCAGTCCAGGTGCTACATCACAGAAACAAGGCACTTGATTATTCACAGCTTGTTTTTCTTAGGATAATCAGTGTGTGGTGAGAAGTCAGGTCAGTTGGACAAACACTGCAATTTTTTCATGTTTCTGTATGTTCCTTTCCTATGGATCAGTACAGTAAACAGGTCATGTTATCTTCCTTGAATCTTTGCATCACAATATCCCATTCACCCAGGACGGCAATCACCTTGGTTACTAGCAAATTGGTAAAACAAAAAAAAAAAACCAAAAAAAAAAAAAAGAGTATTTTCAGTATTTAGAACAAAGCAAATCCTAACTTTTACCTTAGTAAGACAGCTATCATATGGACTAAATGGTTTGGCAATACCTGGTATGTTTACTGCATAGAATTTCACTCAGCCCTTCAAGATGAAGAAGCTATGGCAGGAATGTGAAAGAAAACCTACAAAAAGATGGTTTTATTTTACTCGATACGGAATGTCAGCATGGCCTTGCTAACTTTTGCTTAGTCACTGTGGAACACGCTGCTGAGAAGAACACTAGCAGTGGGGGCTGCTGATAGGTAAAAAAATCAGGGAAGGATTAAGTATTTTCACAGAAGTATAGAAATATAGTGAATTAGCCAAACACTTTAAACAGCTGTTGCAGATGTCTGTCCTTTGGGAAGATGTTTTCTCAACACTCCCTAAAGTACAAAACTGTTACATTAGATGAAAACAAGAGTACTTGGAGTGGTTTACTGACTGGCGGTGCAACATATTTATGAACACATGTGAGGCACAACTGAAACAGATAATAAACCATCATGTTCAAGTATTTAAGAATTCTAGTCATCATTATGATTCTTTCTGCAAAGTGAATGTGAAAATGGCTTATTAATAGTGTCATACATTACTCTTTAATAGGTAATATTGGCAAATTAAAGAGTTCCATGAAGCAAGTGCTGATATGAAAGACATCTATAAATCATGTAAGTGTGCTAGCTGAAACAAATGGAAGTGAAAGACCATGTGTCAAAACCCACTTCTCATTCCAGAAATTCACAGCCTGAAAACCAGATAGCATCAAATGACCAAACATTTCGAGTAATAAACATTAAAAAGCCCACTGGAGGACTATATTAAGAACCTTAACAATATAGTCTTGTGTGGAAAAGCCGACGAAATACATCAGACATGGTGTGCTGACACATGCCTATAACTCCTAGGCAACAGAATTGTACCCACTTACTAAGGAGAATCAGCTAAGGTTTTGTTGCCTACTTGCCATTGAATTCTTGAAGTTAGCACAGGTAACTCATGGTAATTTATGAACGACTTAGTTCAGCAACTGCCTACATTTACAAGTTTAAGAACACTCTGTGAACTTGCATGTGAAAGCAAATATATATTAAACTATACACAAATTATTAGCCTTTTTTTCTCTTTTCAAACAACTGCAGTTTTCTATTCTTTCTACTGTTAATGGATGCGAGACTGTAAAAGAAGTTTTGCTAGCACTACTCATAACTAAATTCACCCAAGAAAAAGAAAACATTATTGACAACATACATCTAGGGAATATCTTGAATTAAAAATCACTTGAATACGAAGGATTTATTGGAGAGAAATTAAAAATAACACAACCTGAAGTAATGAAGCATTTCACATAAATTACCAGCAGTAAATGGTAGAGAGGAAGCTGGACTCCCAATAATGTTGACCCTGCCAAGAAGAAAAGCTCTTGGCAGCTGTATCAGGTTTATACATTGCAATTCCCTCTGAAGTACCAAGGACACAAGATCTCTGCTTCTTTTCTTCAGAGGTGTAGCATATCTAGGCACTGAGAGAAGCTACATATCCCTGGATGGGAATTGCAATATGCTGCTGTACCAACAAAACTTTCTGACAGGTATGATATTAAATGCATACTCTGTGTGGATTATGTTCTGGAACATTTAAAGGATCTCTCTAAAATAACATGATTAATTTCTTTTAATGCCACAACAACTGCAGATGGTTGATGATGATGGATTCTGTATACAATGTCTGTGCAGAGGAGCTCTAACAATGTTGTTGAAGCGGAGGTTATTTGTGCAAATACATGAACATTCCATACAGATAGAACTCATTAACTGATAAATGAGGTCACTAGGTACATCACTAGAGATCAAATTACCTCAGCCAAATCCAGGAGGGCCATCCATGTCCTGGGGGTGCATCATGCCCAGTGTCACCAGCCAGGCAAAGGAGAGGATTGTCCTGCTCTGCTCTGACCTCGGGCAGCCTCACCTCAACTGGGTGACACGATATAAAAGAACCCTTAAGTTATCAGGCAGCATCCCAAGGAAGGCCAGGAAGAAGGTGAAGGACCTTGAGGGGAAGCTGTGTAAGGAGCAGCTGAGGTCACTTGGTCAGCTCAGCCTGGAGAAGGGGAGACTGAGGGGAGACCTCACTGCAGTTCCATTTCCTCGTGAAGGTAAGAGGAGGGACAGGCACTGATCTCTTCCCTGTGGTCACAGTGACAGACCCAAGGGAATGGCCTGAAGGTTTGTCAGGGGAGGTTTAAGTTGGATATTCGAATGAGGTTCTTCAGCCAGACAAACCACTAGACACTGGAACAGCTCCCCAGGGAAGTGGTCACAGCATCAAGCGTGACAGAGTTCAAGGAGAGTTTAGACAACACTCACAAGCACATGGGGTGATTCTTGGGGATGGTCCTGTGCAGGGCTGAGAGGTGACCTCTATGATCCTTGAGGGTACTTCCAACTCAGTGCATTCCGTGATTCTCTGATTCTGTGATTTTCTCAAGGCTCTTTTTCCTTCTGGCCTCTTACAGTAGCATACCATGGCTGTATTAAGATGGCATATCGTGATTAAATCCTTACCTGTTTCAAACTTGTGATTCAGATACGTCTTCTTCTGTCTCATTGCTTAACTCTCCATTTTTTCCTCTCATCTAAAATCAGAGGGGGTACAGACTACAAAATAAGTTATTGGAGCTATTTTACAGTGTAAATTGTTTTCCATTTCTATCAAAATTATACTAACAGCCATGCTTTCCCCTCCCCTTTTGTGATATTTTTGGGTTGCCTGCTATGGAGAAGAGCAATGAGTATGCCTTAAATACAAAAGACAAGACCTGACAAGTCATTTATGCCTGGTATATTTTACTTCTTATTAGTAACTATATGAATGTGGGCAGTTGTTGAAATGCACTTAAGTGTAATTTGAACATATTAATTTTGCCTCTACTTACCATTTGGGAAATTCCATGAGTATATGTATCAGAGATTTTAACACAACTATGATGTCCTTACTGATTATCTAGTATGGATCAAAATTTCTTCTTTTATTAGGGTCACCTATTCAAGTACAGGTACCTTGCTACAGTGTTGATATCACACAATTTTCATTAATAGGCATTTTTCAGAAAAATTTCAGCCATTACCAGAGACTGCATTTATCTTGACCCAAAATTATCCTGTTAACACAAAGTTCACCTGTTAAAAATTTGTATATGTGTGTTACAACAACAAGAACTCTCATAGTGCTTGAAATTATTTATGTTAGAAAGCAAAAGGAATTGCAAAGAGATGATTGCATGAGATGCATTTCTTCCACTCACTTTAATGACCATAATAAAAGAACCCAAATGAAATAAAAAGGTAAAGTTGAAATGTACTGGAATTGAAGTGAATATGAAAAAAAAATTACGAACCTCTCATGTGAACACTGTCAAAACCTCTCTATGTTTTACAGATGCAGAGATAATGGAAGTGAAAAGAGTGAAGTTGATATACTAGGCTAATAATTAATCTCCTGCCAAAAACTCCCAAACAAACCAGAAAAAAAAATAAAAAAAAAAAAAAAAAGAAAAAATCATGAAAACAAAAAAACACACAAAACCCCCTACAACCTATTAGTCTCATTGGACTGTTACCCTGCACACGAAATAATCTTTAAAATGTCTTAAAGGTGTCAACTACATGTCCATACCTCATCAATAAAGATGGAAGAACCTTGCCACGAACTTGCAGAAGCATTGACTGTGGTCTGTACTCCCTGAAATATTTTGTCTGTCTATGCATTGGTAACTCGCATGATTTATATACCAGTTCTAGAAATCTTAAACACTGCTACCACCTGGTGGTTAGTTTACATTTGAATCTACTAACTCATCAGCAAAGTAAGAAAAGAGAAAAGGAGGAAAAGCATGTTCTGAAATGCTTTTCAAAAATTATTTTGCTCTGCTATTCCATCAACATTGTCTAATTAATCTCTTTCTATTGTCATAGGTGAAAAATCTTAGTGTTACAAATTGAACAATCCTGTTATTTGCAGAAAGATTCAATGGCAGTAAGAGTGGCCTGTGACACTACTTTACTCCATTTTAGCTTTTATTTCCCACAAAACATCTTGTAACTAGATCGTTGTTGTCTGCTGTGTAGAATCTTCCATACTGGATGAGGTAAATATGCCATTACTCCATATTACACTTTTAGCAAAAGAGACAGTGTTGAATTCATTTTTATAGTGTCTGCAGTTCAGAAAAAGTCTCTTGAAAAAGTCTAAACAATCAGCATTTCCTTTGCATTAAAAAGATAGGTACACAGTACTTCTCATAATAACTCAACCTTGTTTTTCGTGTTATGGCAGGAAAAATTCTTACCCCTCAATATTAATTAGAGTTAATGATAGCAACATAGTTCCACATTCAAAACCTAACTGCATCTGCCTTAGCAATTGACAATTCATACATAAAGGAAAACACTACAGTCACTGAGAAGTATACTGTTTTACTAGAAAATGCAGAAAATGAGAGGCTACCTCTCTTTAAATGATTTCTAACAAAGCTGTGGTCTCAAGCAGTTCCATTAATTATCCAACTAAAGAGGAACAGAAGTCCCTGTTCAAATATCTGTTTGGAAAAAAACCCAGCTGGTAGTGTCTGGCAGTGAAACCCACGGGCAAAAGAACAGTTAGGGCAGGCTGTACACTCCTTAATATTTCCTTTCTTCAAAATTAGATTATGTTCCAATCCAGATTACAAAGTTAGATCAGAATATCCCAAGAGTTCAGGGCTTCTTTAGTGACTCCAGCCATCTTCAAATGAGATAATTGTCAAAAGCCAATGAAATTATACCAAGGATGGTTATGCATGTTCACCTAGTTCGTCGCCGAAGAGCTGGATTGTTGCATATAGTAATTCCTTGGGACATTAAATTCTTCTGTAACTTTTTCCAGAATTCTGTAAAAACTTCAAGATTTTGAAATGTGCCTCAGGTAGCAATGAGATGCTAGGCTAGTTCTAAAGTAGAGTTGACATTTTTGGAGTTCCCATTCTCCATGTATTTTAATGCTAGTGTTTGGAGGGAAAAGAAAAAAAAA